>CP125976.1:30901353-31439834 GCA_030063025.1 Avena longiglumis
TCATCCCGGAGGCCTTCTCTCCGGTATGAGGCGTGAGTAGTTCCACCTTGTGAAGGAAATATGCCCTAGAGGCAATCATAGAGATGATTATATTTCTTATGTATCCATGAGTTATTGTAATGTTCCTTGAATATCCATATCAGGCAACTTGTATTGATTGACAATTATGTGAATTGTTTGTGAAACTCTTTACTTGTATGGTTATTTAAGAGTTGTCCCTAGTCGGAGTTCATGTGAGGACACACGTGAATATTAGACTAGCACATCGATTGGTTGATAACTATGTTTCGCAAGTCATAGACATGGAGATGTCAAACCAATGATGTGGGCACATGTTATGAACATGGGGTTGGACTAACCCAACTTGAAACTGGCAATTAGTTGCAGCTCTCTCTCTACACATCGTGTATGTTTTGTCCTTAGACCTGAGATTGTCGCATGTACTTGAGATGTGGATCGACATAGTTTGGGGCTATCAGACGCTACTCCGTAACTGGGTAGTTATAAAGGTAGCTTTCGGGTTTGTCCTGAAGCATGCTGCAAGGCATGGTCAATCAAGATGGGATTTGCCCCTCTCTACTTGAGAGAGATATCTCTGTGCCCCTCGAGTGATTGGATCCAGAAATACATGGCCATGATACATATGGTTAAGAGTTAACCTAGTAAAGGGATTCCGAGTTACGATATCGAGAAACAGAGGTTAGCTTGGAGCTAGAACAAATATCGTGAGGCAAAGGGAAAGACATGTACTAAACCTTGTGATGGTTCGTCCGATATGATCTTTGTATGCGTTTAGGAGTTGGCATGTCTTGCTAGAGGCCGCTACCAACTATTGATAGAATAAGTGTATTCGTGTAATGTCTATACGCATATGAACCTATAGGGTCACACACTTAAGGGGCTGGAAGCCTAATGAGAATTGGATCCTAATTAGACCAGGCTTAGGCTACTAATGGGATGCTAATGTAGAAGCCCACTAGGGACGCCTATATAAGAGAGGGTGGGTTAAGATGACCAGGGTTAGACCTCAGACCATTCCACCCAGCCGCCACACCTCTCGCCTGTGTTGCACGCGCGGACCTAGCAGTCCGGCGTCTGACGCTTCCACCCTGTACGTGTGGATACCTCGGAGGTGCTGCATCTGTAGCGCTTGGACGAGCCGCGCAAGGGGAGCTGCTCGTGGGACGAGAACAAGGAGGAAACGTGGAACGTCTGCACTTCCTCGACGCGCTTCATCAATTCCGCAACTGCGCGTCTAGTGGTAATCCCGTGATCTATGACAACAGTATTCCTGGTTTACGTGGTAGAAAATTTTGATTTGCGCTAGTGTAGCCTACCCGTATCCCTTCACCTTGGACTATGGGTCCATGTAGTAGCTAGATGGTTGTATCCCCTCCTTGTGCTTTCATGTATAGATCTTGTGAGCTCCGTTCATGATCAAGATATAATCTATTTGTAATCATGCATGTTGTGTTTGCGGGGATCCGATGGATATTGAGATTATTATGTTGGTTTGATTAATGGTTTTGTCTTTATGATTCTATCATGTCTGTGTTGTTTGTGATCTTGCATGCTCTCCGTTGATAGTGGTTATCTTGTCCAAGTAGTTGCTAGTGACTCCAAGAGGGAGTATTTATGCTCGATAGTGGTTCATGCCTCTAGTTTCCAAGGGAAGTGACAGAAATCTCTTCGCCTGTAGATGTGTTGTTGCTACTAGGGAGAAAAAATGTCTCTTGTTCATGGAACATGTGGACTGTTTACCTTACACACTTTGCTTAAAGCAGTTGTCTGTTGCTTGGAACTTAATACTGAAGGGGGCTCAGATGATAACCTGAAGGTGGACTTCTAGTCATAGATGCAGTTGGATGGAGGTCTATGTATCTTGTTGTATTGCCCAATTGAATCTCATGGGATCTTTCTGACTAGTAATTGCATTGTTATGCCTTGCTCAGTTCCTGTCAATTGCCCTGCTATAATTTGTTTACCCTTCATGCCATGTTGTTTATCTAAGGAGAGCACCTCTAGTGAACTATGGACCCCGGTCCAATCTTTACCATCAATACATCTTCCACTGTTACTTGTTTAATTGCTGCAAACCATTACCTTCCACACCATACGTTTAATCCTTTGTTACAGCAAACCGGTGAGTTTGACAACCTCACCGATTCGTTGGGGCAAAGTCTTGAGTTTGTGTTGTGCACGTATCCGTGTTGCTTGCAACACCGGTGTGACGTTTCCTTCCCCCTTCTGGTTCGATAACCTCGGTCTCTATTGAGGGAAGACTTGTTGTTGTTCTGCTTCACACCTTGCTCTTGGGGTTTCCAACGAAGAGCTCCTACATCAACCTAGGCGCCATCAATAACCTTGGTTTTATTACTAAGGGAAAACTTGCTATTGTGCTCATCATACCTTCATCTTGGGGTTTCCCAACGAAGCTCTACAGTGATCTGAGCTACACATCATCAAGCTATTTCTAGCGCCGTTGCTAGGGAGGCTAAGGACGGCTTCAAAGGGGAGTCCTTCACAACCTTCCTCTTTACTTTGTTTTTGTTTTGATTAGTTTATTTTGCCTTGTTTTGTTTGCCTCTTTTTATCAAAAATCAGAAAAAAAATAGTTTCGTTTGGTTTGCTTTCTCTTATAAAAAACACACAAAAAAATAGTTCCTACCCTAGTTGTCACCTTGCTCTAGCACACCATGTTGATCCCCAAGTTCACCCTAAAATACCTTTCAATAGGTATTGGCTCTATAATTGGGAAAGAAAATATAGAAGAAATCTTTAATCTGTTAGCAAACATGAGAATATTGAGGATAAATCCTGAGCAAAGCTTGCTCCTAATTATGAAAGTGTTGCAGCTTCTTTAGTTCACATGTTGGAGGCTAGGTTTTTTAACCTTAACCCCATGATGCAAATAATGTTTCTTAAACTAAAAGAAGAGGAGTATACTGAAAAGAGAGATTTTATCCTAGAAACTTTGCTAAAAGAGTTTAATGATGTTGCTAAGGAAGCCAAAAAGGTTTTTGATTGTTTTAATATGCTAGGCTCGTGTGTAGATGTTATCGGTACTTTATAAAAGTCGGATAAAACCAAACCTAATGGAGAGGAAATTAAGATACCCATACCCTTTAAACTTGTAGGAATGCATGAGGTAGAAAAGAATTTTGATTGGATTGTTCCTCAAAACACATTTGATGAAAGTAATTAACCTAAGAGAGATGAGAAAGGATCCTCTAAAACTCATTTGGATGAGATACCTTTCCTTGTTGAAGATATTTCTAGTATTGATCTTAATTCTTCTTCATTTGAAAATACTTGATTCTTGCTTCTTGTGCCTAACTTAAAGGCGTTAAAGAAAAGTACTTCTTGGGAGATAACCCAATAGTTTTATTAAGTCTTGGAAGTTATTACTTCTGTAATAACCTCTCCTTATCCTTTTTATTTGATTTTGTGCCAAGAATAACCTCTAATGAGAGGGAAGTAAGCTTTGAGGAGTTGCTGCCCCGAAACAGATTTTTGTGCTTCACTGTAAAAATTTGTGAAAAATCTCTCTAAGTCAGATTGAGCTGTAATTTTCTGAACGAATCCCCCAAGTTGTTAGCTAACTTTTATTAGTTCAACACTTTTTTAGTTGAGTAACAAAAGGTCTTCTAAAAAATCGTTTCTACCTGCTGGTCTATTTTGATAGATTTTTGCCATTATTTTCATTTGCCTCTTTATCGATTTCTTTTTGGGTTCTCTTTCGTAAATTGATATTTTTGAAGGAATTGCTATAGTAGCTTGTGTTTTTAATGAAAGTTTTTGTGTTTTAAAACTAAACCCAAAGGTCTATTATCTTTTGAATGCACTAATGTTGCTAATGAAGATTGTGTGAAGTTTTGTATGAAGGAAAATTTTCAGGTGTAAGGAAAGAATGATGTAATGAGATGAAGAATGGAAAAAATATCAAGCTTGGGGATGCCACCCCGTGTCACCCCAAGAAATATTCAAGAGGTACAAGCGTCAAAGCTTGGGGATGCCCAATGCATCCTCTTCTTCATCGATAAAAATCTCAGGTCTTTCTAGACACTTCGTTTTTATTGTTTCATGCACTGTTATGTTGTTCTTGGAGCGTCTTAGTTTTCGTTTGCTTAGTTTTCTTGAATAAAGTAGTTGGACCCCCGCTTTCGATGTGTTGTTTCAAATAAGTTGATTGGTGTTGGAAAAGAGTAGAAAGTTTCTTGCTTATAATGGTACAAGAAGGAGCTTGCTTTGACTATGACCTAGTGATGCGTCCAAAACATATCTACTTTCCTAAAACACTTTTTCTATTGTTTCTCCTCTAAACTTGTGTGATTTGGATACAACTAACACAAACTGACGCTGTTTTCAGCAGAATTATCTTGGTGTCTAGTTTTTGTGCAGAAAATCAACTATCAGGAAAAATCCTGGAAAATATGCAAAAAATCCTATTTCACCAGAAGACTCACGGAGCCAAAAAATCCTGAAGGGCCCACACCACCTGCCACTTGGCCAAGCGCGTGGCACCGAGGGGGGTGTGGCCGCCTCAGTCACCCCCTCGGCCTCCCTCTTCGCCTATAAGTTGCCTTCTGACCTAATAACTCAGGGGGTCGACGTTTTTTCTAGAAAGGGTTCCGTTGTGACGCCACCACCAGAAACCGTGATTTGGAACCAGAAACTCCGTTCTGGCACCCTGTCGGGACAGGGAATTCGGAGAGGATCATCGCCATCATCATCACCAATGCCCCTCCATCAACCATCCATGTTTCCCCTATCCATGAGCGAGTAATCCCCCGCAGTAGGCTATGGGGATGGTAGGGATTGGATGAGTTCTATCTTGTAATCAAATAAGATTATTAGGGAATGGTGCCTAGTATCTCTATTAGTGCTATTTGACTTTGTTGCAACTTATTGTGCTTAATGCTTGTCACTAGGGCCTGAGTGACATGATCTCAGATCTGAACTTATTATTGATTCATGATGATAGTATTGTTTGTGATCTTATCTGCAAGTTGTGTACACATATCATTGTCTGGATCCAAAGGCCCCGAAGTGACAGAAATTGGGACAGCCGGAGGGGATGACTGTGATATGAGGATCACATGTGTTCATGGAGTGTTAATGCTTTGCTCCGGTGCTCTATTAAAAGGATCACCTTAATTGCCAGTAGATTCTCTTGAGGCCCTGCTGCAACTGGCTGGCGGGACAAAATATGTTGTGCAAGTTCTCATTGCGAGCACGTATGACTATATATGGAGCACATGCCTATGATTGTTTAGTACTTGGATGCTTTATCTTATTATCTGCAATTGCCCTAGATCTTGAAGTTACATGTTTAGACTTGTCCATGCAACGCCCGTTGTAACACCCTCAGAATCGTCCCTATGCAAGTTTTAGCGAAACCTGCCAAACCCGCATAGAAACGATTCAAAGGTGCCCACCAGGCACTTTCGTGCGGGTGGAAAACGAAGTAATAACATTACACAACAGTCCTCGATGGGACCCACAGAACAGATATATATAACAGCGACTCAATGAGTCAAGAATACAGATATACAATACGAAGATCCAAATCACCTTGAAATTGACACAGCGTCCGACTACGGACAAGATGCAAATGGGGCTAAGAGCCCTGAAGAATAACCAATGGCGTCCATAACCCTGCCCAGGCCAAGCCGGAAGGGTAACCCTGCTAACGACGTCGATCTCAAACCTGCTTAAACAAAAGGGGTGCCGACAAAGGGCAAAGGAAAAAGAGGAGCGTCAGTACTGAGGCCAGTACACGGCGAGGCTAGAATTCGGCGGTCCTCGCCTACACAGGTATGGTGGACTGAAGCGGCAGCGGCAGCATGCACTAAACCACCTATAGAGACTCGATACAACTGGCGGCTATCAGAGAGGGGTAAGAAAGACCTATTCGGATCCAACCTGATGCTACCATCAAACAAACCCATCCTGGTGTTTCCCCCTCGATACCAAACGAGGAAGTCAACCGAGGAACTCACACAGTTGGCAGTTTTATTTATTCAGTTACCGTTGCAGCGATTACTAGTCAGATGTAGATAATCATCCTGATGAAATAAGCAGTGGGCACTTTTAGTTAACCATTCTGTGATAGTTGCAACACTTACTAGTCAGATACAATTAGCATGAGATAACCCCAAACCCAGCAGTTGTTGGTACTTTTAGGTAGTCATTCCGTTATAGTGAAGCTGATTACTAGTCATATCGGATACAAGTCAATTTATGACAGTAAACTTTAGTTATAGTTGTCTATGATCAAGCACTGTGCTCCAAGTCGTCCATAACCGCGGACACGGCTTCTCGAAAAGATTTAACCCTTCAGGGGTGCACCAAAGTATCCACAAGCACTTCGACCCTTTTTGCCAGATCAGTTAACATACACCCATCGGTATGTCGGCGGGGCCTAAGTCATGACGTTCCTGCACCCAAAGCAAGCCTGGGGCACCCACTAAGTACACCAAGAAGTCGCCGGTCTCGAGACGGACTCGGTTTGCGTCGATGTAAACGACAGAAATCCCAAATCGGGACTGTCGATACCACAAACACTCCGCTTCCTAACAAGACAGCAGCTCCTCGCTGACAATCGTAAATAAAGCAGTAAAGCATGGCATAAGTACAGGGTAGTAAATAAAACCTCAAACTAGTTTGTGGCCCCCAGTACAATACTTTGAAATCAGATACTAATCAATGGGGGGCCCATATCTCCCCACCTGTGGTTAGCGCTTCGATCTCTAACAGGTGTCAAGAACTCGGGGTCCTACGGACACAAGTGGTGATCGAAACCAACATTATCTATCACCCACCGATGCCTCTGCTTACTTACTTCAATTTTAGTTGTTAAACAGTAATTAAAGTGAACGAAAAAGTAAAGCCATGATCATCTCCAACAACATGCGGCAATTCTCCAACAACTGTGGTACTTGACGACACGCAAAAACACTTGAGCAAGCGACTACGAGACGCGGGTCCAACTATCTACCAAACAACGGGTAATAGGATGTGTCCAAGGCTATATATGGCTGCAAGGGATATCACGGGTACGAAACTAGAGCATCGCAAATACGTATAGCAAAGATCAACAGAGGGAATAAATACTAGGAAAGTAAGATAGGTAGAAAGGGGAGATGTCGCCGAAAACATGCCGAGGGTTCAACCGAAGATCGGGTCGACACTCGCATCAACTCAACGGCCTTATCCGCGAAGAAGCAAAACACTAGAAGAAACACCGGATGCAATATTTAAGATTACGGCAGAAGATCGGCATGATGCATGTATGATGTATGACATGGCAAAGGTGCGATGCAATTAGGTCATATTAAGCGGAACCGGGGTCCCAACAATTAATTAGGTGGTTCAAGTTGTATAGCTACCCCGCAATTTAAATGTTGTTTTAACAAGGCAAGATATACCACCGGTTCGCTACACAAATTTAAATGAGGCCAATATAAGGCTAGATTTGCCCGCATATGGACCCCATATTTAATTAGATGGTGAATCGGCATAAGGCCCCCAAAACCACATGACAATATGCATGCATGATCAATTAAATGTGCAAGAGGGATATATTACATTTATAAAAATAGGGTTCAAGAGAGGGGTCACACATTAGGGGTCTCGACGATCTTGGGGTTCCGGGGTTCGGGGTTCGGTCTCAGGATCCAGGGTTCGACGGGTTCGGTCTCGGCGGAAGCATCCTCGGATTACTGGGATAGATCTATGCGTTCTGGGAGGAGGTCTTGGTTCGGCGTCGGGGCGCATCGGACTCGCCCTGGTCGGTGTCGAACTTGTCATCGCGAAGAACTTGTCGGGTCCTCGTATCGGGACGGTCTTGGCGTCCCGGATGCAGTGCTTGACGTCCTTCGGTTCCCTGTCGACGATCTTGGTGTCCTCGATGGATAACTTGGTGTATCCGTGTCGTGGTTCTTGCCGGGGTTCTCGGCTTCGGGCGCCGGGATCGGGCTTCGGATTCCGTGATGATGTTGCCATCTGATATGAAGAACTTGGGTTCACAGCATCAGGTACCATCGAGTACGATGTGGTTCTACGGGTCTGGTTCCGCGCACCGGCATCAGGAGATCTTGGCGTCGGTAGATCTTGAGAGCGAAACAACTCGTCGCGACCGTACTTGGCACAAGGTACATGCTGAGGCTGATCTTGCCGAAGGGGAAAAACACGTCCGCTGCTGGCCAAACACGCACACACACGGAGGTACAACGGCGAGGCTACCAGGTACTGGACAGGGCGACGCAGGCGACAGTGCCATGGCGGCGTCTGCCAGCGAGAAACGGGGCGGCCATGGCGAGCCACAGCAGGGTCACGGGGAGGCGACACGACGAGACAGGCGCAGACGAGGTCGTGGCAAAGCGGGAGAGGCGGGCGGCGCCTAACTTCGCGGCCGGGAACGGGCCGGCGAGGCGGAGCACGCGGCCGGCCGGGGCGGCAGAGGGGGGCGCCGCCGGCGAAGGGGTCGGTGGCCGGAGGGGATCGAGCAGGGAGGGTCGAGCAAGGTGAGGCAGGGGGAGCGGGGATCGGGGAGGGTCGGCCGGGAGGGCGCCGCCAGGGAGAGCCGTTCCGGGGAGAGGCCGGCGGCGGATGAAGAGATGGAGGCGGGGGTCGGGGTCTGCGGGCGAGGGGGGTGGTTGAGGTCTGGGTCGGGCTGGTAGAGGTGGCTTGAGGGAGGCCGGCGGCGGGGAGCTGCGGGGAGCGGGTCGGAGGGCGGCCGTGCGGAGGGGGGCGGAGGCCAGCACTTGGCCGGAGAGGGCGCAGACAGGCGGTGGCGAGGTCGAGGAGCGGCGGGAGCATGGCGGAGGCGCGGGCCGGAGAGGATAGGGCGGGCGGGGCGAGCAGAGGCGAGGGGAGGGGTGGCGCGAGCGGCTGGGCGAGCAGGGGCGAGGCGGAAAGGAGGCGAGGGGGGCAGGGGTGGCCGGACGGGGGAGGAGGGAGGCGGAGGTCGGGCCAGCGGGGGAACCGGGAGGAGCGTGGGAGAGGTGGAGGGAGACGAGGTGGGGCGGGAGGTGGGCAGGAAGAGAGTGGGCTGGGGGGTGCAGGGCGTTGTGTGAGTGGCGTGTGTGGCTGCGTGGTGGGTCCCAGGGTGGTGTGGTGGAGAGTGGGCTGGAGGGAGAGAGAGGAGAGAGAGGGGGTGGAGGAGGAGGTGGCCAAGTGGCGGCATGGGATTGGGTAGAGGGTAGGGAGAGGTGAGGTGGCGTGTGGATTGGTCCGGGTGAGGTGGCCGGAGGGGTGGGTAGATTAGGACTAGGTAGGATTAGATTTAGGGGGGGACTGGGTAGATATTTATCTGGGGAAGTAGACTGCTGCCAGCTGGGCCGTTTGAACCTGGCCGGTGGCGGCCTTTCCCGGAACAAAACAGATTTATAATATCTTATTATTTCCTTTGTTTTAAATCATAACTTTTGTAAAAGGGTTTTAGACAAACAAAAGGGCCGGGCGGATCTAGGGTTTGAATTTGAACAAAGCGGAGAATATCCAGAGAACAAAATAGGTTTTTTAGAAAATAGTTTCAGACAAACAAAATGCATGATTAAGATGACGATGCTCAAATGCAACGTGGCATGATGACATGAGCATGCGGTCATGATGATGCAATGCACAAAAACAACGCGATTTTCTAGTAGTGGTTTTGCGGGATGCCACAATTCGACACCACTAACAATGGATCTCGCCCTCGAGATCCGCCTCATGGTACCGGAAAGAAAAGGTCGGCGATCTGCGTCTTCTCACTTCGTGTAGATCTTCGCGACACCACTAACAAGGATGCTTTCTTCATCTTGAAAACGGCGACACCACCAACAAGACGTCGTTGTTCACGATCATCAAGAGAACACTCCGGATAACAACGGACGAAGTTAAAGGTAAGGCCACCTCTAACTTCCATGGAAGGAGTAGAATTGCATCGATCCACCATTCAATGTACAAAAGCGAATGGTATGAGTAGTGGTATGGTCGCGACTCCATCCCGCACTCAAAGCATTACTATGTACACGAATAGACAGCTTATGCAACCAACCCTCAGGACTTAGACTGAAGATCTTGACAAACACGGTTCAGGAACAAAGGGGTGATGCAGACTCTGCATCGGATCTGGCGTAGATGATGTCGTCGCGTCGGAAAACACCGGAAGGCACAATAAAGGAACAAAGATTGGTACCACAGACGAGGATTCCTCGGGCAGCATGAACACCGGACGTAGCATCACCGTTACCAAAGGAGGAAGCGAAAACCTGAAGGTACGACGGAAACCCAACCACGAGAATTCCTGGACTCGAAGAAAGAGACGAGAACGGATTCAAAACACGTGGAGGTAAGAGGGGAACAGCAGAGGGGTAAGGAGTAAAGCAGACCTAATCAGAACTATCCAACCGATTTTGAAAAATAGTTTTGACACTCTACTTCGGCCGTTAGCTAGGTTATCCTACAGGCTGGACTTGTGGGGTATCGCAACTGCTGAGCTCTGATACCACTCTGTAACACCTAATCGCCTATGCAAGTTTTAGAGAAACCCAAACCCGCATGATAGAAACGATTCAAAGGTGCCACCAGCACTTTCGTGCGGGTGGAAAAAGTAATAACATTACACAACACCATCGATGGGACCCACAGAACACATATATATATAACGACTCAATGAGTCAAGAATACGATATACAATACGAAGATCCAAATCACCTTGAATTGACACGTCCGACTACGGACAAGATGCAAATGGGGCTAAGAGCCTCAAGAATAACCAATGGCGCCATAACCCCCGTGCCAAGCCGTAAGGGTAACCTCGCTAACGACGCCGATCTCAAACCTGCTTAAACAAAAGGGTGCCGAAAGGGCAAAGGAAAAGAGGAGCGCCAAGATCGAGGCCAAGACACGAGGCTAGAATTCCGGTCCTCGCCACAGGTATGGATCAAGCGGCAGGGCAAAGATGCACTAAACCACCTATAGAGACTCGATACAATCGGCTATCGGAGGGTAAGAAAGACCTATTCGGATCCAACCTGATGCTACCATCAAACAAACCCATCCTGGTGTTTCCCCCTCGATACCAAACGAGGAAGTCAACCGAGGAACTCACACAGTTGGCAGTTTTATTTATTCAGTTACCGTTGCAGCGATTACTAGTCAGATGTAGATAATCATCCTGATGAAATAAGCAGTGGGCACTTTTAGTTAACCATTCCGTGATAGTTGCAACACTTACTAGTCAGATACAATTAGCATGAGATAACCCCAAACCCAGCAGTTGTTGGTACTTTTAGGTAGCCATTCCGTTATAGTGAAGCTGATTACTAGTCATATCGGATACAAGTCAATTTATGACAGTAAACTTTAGTTATAGTTGTCTATGATCAAGCACTGTGCTCCAAGTCGTCCATAACCGCGGACACGGCTTCTTGAAAAGATTTAACCCTGCAGGGGTGCACCAAAGTATCCACAAGCACTTCGACCCTTTTTGCCAGATCAGTTAACATACACCCATCGGTATGTCGGCGGGGCCTAAGTCATGACGTTCCCAGACCCAAAGCAAGCACGGGGGGGCACCCCACTAAGTACACCCGCAACGAAGTCGGCCGGTCTCCGAGACGGACTCAGGGTTTGCGTCGATGGCAGAACGACAAAGAATCCCAAACTGGACTGTCGATACCGCGAAAACACTCCGCTTCCTAAACGACATGGTGCTCGCACAATCGAATAAAGCAAAGAAAGCATGGCATAAGCAGGTAGTAAATAAAACCTCAAACTAGTTTGTGGCCCCAAGACAATACTTTGAAATCGATACTAATCAATGGGGGCCCATATCTCCCCAATTGTGGTTAGCGCTCGATCTCTAACAGTGTCAAGAACTCGGGTCCCACGGACACAAGTGGGATCGAAACCAACATTATCTATCACCCACGATGCCTCGCTTTACTTCAATTTTAGTTGTTAAACAGTAATTAAAGTGAACGAAAAAGTAAAGCCATGATCATCTCCAACAACATGCGGCAATTCTCCAACAACTGTGGTACTTGACGACACGCAAAAACACTTGAGCAAGCGACTACGAGACGCGGGTCCAACTATCTACCAAACAACGGGTAATAGGATGTGTCCAAGGCGTCGCTGCAAGGGATATCACGGGTACGAAACTAGAGCATCGCAACACAGATAGCAAAGATCAACAGAAGGGAATAAATACTAGGAAAGTAAGATAGGTAGAAAGGGGGAGATGCTCGCCTGAAAACATGCCGAGGGTTCAACCGAAGATCGGGTCGACACTCGCATCAACTCAACGGCCTTATCCGCGAAGAAGCAAAACACTAGAAGAAACACCGGATGCAATATTTAAGATTACGGCAGAAGATCGGCATGATGCATGTATGATGTATGACATGGCAAAGGTGCGATGCAATTAGGTCATATTAAGCGGAACCGGGGTCCCAACAATTAATTAGGTGGTTCAAGTTGTATAGCTACCCCGCAATTTAAATGTTGTTTTAACAAGGCAAGATATACCACCGGTTCGCTACACAAATTTAAATGAGGCCAATATAAGGCTAGATTTGCCCGCATATGGACCCCATATTTAATTAGATGGTGAATCGGCATAAGGCCCCCAAAACCACATGACAATATGCATGCATGATCAATTAAATGTGCAAGAGGGATATATTACATTTATAAAAATAGGGTTCAAGAGGGGTCACACATTAGGGGTCTCACGATCTTGGGGTTCCGGTTCGGGGTTCGGTCTCAGATCCGTGGTTCGACGGTTCGGTCTCGGCGAAGCGTCCTCGACATCGGGGTAGATCTATGCGTTCCGGGAGGAGGTCTTGGTTCGGCGTCGGGGCGCATCGGACTCGCCCTGGTCGGTGTCGAACTTGTCGTCGCGAAGAACTTGTCGGGTCCTCGTATCGGGACGGTCTTGGCGTCCCGGATGCAGTGCTTGACGTCCTTCGGTTCCCTGTCGACGATCTTGGTGTCCTCGATGGATAACTTGGTGTATCCGTGTCGTGGTTCTTGCCGGGGTTCTCGGCTTCGGGCGCCGGGATCGGGCTTCGGATTCCGTGATGATGTTGCCATCTGAGATGAAGAACTTGGGTTCACAGCATCAGGTACCATCGAGTACGATGTGGTTCTTCGGGTCTGGTTCCGCGCACCGGCATCAGGAGATCTTGGCGTCGGTAGATCTTGAGAGCGAAACAACTCGTCGCGACCGTACTAGGCACAAGGTACATGTTGAGGCTGATCTTGCCGAAGGGGAAAAACACGTACGCTGCTGGCCAAACACGCATACACGCACACACACGGAGGTACAACGGCGAGGCTACTGTGCATCGATGTATGACGCAGCGACATGGCGGCGTCTGCCATGAGAACGGGCGGCCATGGCGAGCCACAGCAGGGTCACGGGGAGGCGACACGACGAGGCAGGCGCAGACGAGGTCGTGGCAAGGGGAGCAGTTCGGCGCCTAGCTGGGCGCCTGGGAACGGGCCGGGCGAGGCGAGCACACGGCCGGCCGGCAGAGGGGCGCCACGCAAGGGGTCGTGGCCGAGGGGATCGAGCGAGGGTCGAGCAAGGTGAGGCAGGAGCGGGATCGGGAGGGTCGGCGGAGGGCGCCAGGAGAGCTGTTCGGGAGAGGAAGGGCGGATGAAGAGATGGAGGCGGCGGGTCTCATGCGAGGGGTGGTTGAGGTCCTGGGCTGGTAGAGGTGGCTTGAGGAGGCCGGCGGGAGCACTGGTGGCCGAGGCGGCCAGAGAGGGATGAGGGCGGCTGGGCGACCAGAGGCAAAGGGAGGGCTGGGGTGGTGCGGGCTGGGCAGGCTGCCAGGCCAGCGGAGGCGAATGGGAAGGGGTGGCGACGGGAGGAGGGGAGGCGGAGGTCGGCGGGGGAACCGGCGGCCGACGCGGGTGGGGAGGTTGCGGGAGAGGGGGAGAGGACGCGGCGGGTGGGCAGGAGGTGGGCCAGGGAAGAGAGTGGGCCTGGGGGGTGCGGGGCGTGCGTTGTGTGAGTGGCGTGTGTGGCTGCGTGGTGGGTCCCAGGGTGGTGTGGTGGAGAGTGGGCTGGAGGGAGAGAGAGGAGAGAGAGGGGGTGGAGGAGGAGGTGGCCAAGTGGCGGCATGGGATTGGGTAGAGGGTAGGGAGAGGGTGAGGTGGCAGCCAGGGATTGGTCCGGGTGAGGTGGCCGGAGGGGTGGGTAGATTAGGACTAGGTAGGATTAGATTTAGGGGGGGGACTGGGTAGATATTTATCTGGGGAAGTAGACTGCTGCCAGCTGGGCCGTTTGAACCTGGCCGGTGGCGGCCTTTCCCGAAACAAAACAGATTTATAATATCTTATTATTTCCTTTGTTTTAAATCATAACTTTTGTAAAAGGGTTTTAGACAAACAAAAGGGTCGGGCAGATCTAGGGTTTGAATTTGAACAAAGCGGAGAATATCCAGAGAACAAAATAGGTTTTTTAGAAAATAGTTTCAGACAAACAAAATGCATGATTAAGATGACGATGCTCAAATGCAACGTGGCATGATGACATGAGCATGCGGTCATGATGATGCAATGCACAAAAACAACGCGATTTTCTAGTAGTGGTTTTGCGGGATGCCACACCCGTCCATCCATCCCTATGCCTACCGCACTCATATCCTATTGTTTGCTACTACTGTTACTATTGCTTTTGTTTTACTGCTCTGTTACTTTGCTATTTCTACGAGAAAACTGTTGCTACTGATAAACTATTGTGAGCAAGACTATTTCTAGGTGTAGCTGAATTGACAACTAAGTTGTTAAGTCTTATAAGTATTCTTTGGCTCCCCTTGTGTTGAATCAATAAACTGGGTAATACTACCCTCGAAGACTGTTGCGATCCCATATACTTGTGGGTCATCAAGACTATTTTCTGTCGTCGTTGCCGGGGAGCATAGCTTTATTTGTAAGTTCACTTGGATCTATTATTGTTCACAGCTATTCCTTTCATCATGGGGAAGTCTCGTGATGGAAAGTTTCCTATTTTACCATCCACTACAAGAAGAGGCACAGTCCTAAACACCTCTGATGCTCTTGATTCCCCGTCTGTTATAAGTAAGCTTGTCACACCACCACCACATACACATGCTACACACACTGCTACTACTGCTGAATCTGCTTCGGATACTCATGATGTTACTTCTACTATGCTCGATGCGAGTGGTTCATTAGGTCCTTTCCTAGATTCTACTATTGCTAGAACTATTTTGGGAAATTCTAAAACTCCTAGTGAAGACACTATTACACCTATGAGCTCAACCGAGTCTAGAGAGAGACATGATATTAATGATGGTTACATTGAAATGACTCATGAATTTATTGAAGAGTACCAAAACACATGTGGTGCTAGTGCTATTAGGAATATCCTTGAGAGACACACTATTATACCTAAATTGTCTCCTCATGCTAAGTTTGCTACCTCTCATATAGATATTAAAGATAAATATTATGATTTCTCTCTTGATTTCTCCTATATAGACATTGTTGAGAAAGAACCTTTTTGTGGGACTGAAAATGAAAGTGTTGTGGCACATATGAATGAGCTTTCCACTATCAGTGCCTTATTCTCTGATGATTTTAAGATGCGTAAGTACTTTGTTACTAAGATTTCCTCTTTTCACTAAAAGGAGAAGCTAAGGCTTGGTTTAATAGATTACCTCCTGGATCCATTGATAGCCCTGATTTTTTGATTGCTTCTTTCTTCCAGAAATATTTTCCTCCTTGTGCTAGACATGTTGCTTTGCTGAAACTTTTTGATTTTAAACAGGGAGAAGAAGAGAAATTGCCTGAGTCATGGACAAGGTTTTGTGCCTTGATTCATGCACATCCTGGATGTCTATTGCCTAAAAATGAGCTTCTTGATACTTATTATAATGGGCTAACTGATGATTCTAGGACATACCTAGATAGTTTTGCTGATTGTGTTTTCAGGAAAAGAACTCCTGAAGATGCTAAAGAATTAATGGCTAAATAAGCAAGAATTATGATGATTGGACTTCAACTGAGTTAATTACACCCGAGCCTACTACTCCTGAGCCAATTGTGCCTGAACCAATTCCAACACCAACACCAAAGAAGAGGGGAATGATTTCATTAAATGATGAAGTGATGAAAGAAGCTAAGAAATGTCTTAAGGAGAAAGGTATTAGAGCTGAAGATGTGAAGAATCTACCTCCTATAGAAGAATTATGTAAGACAATTCCCCACTCATCCACTATTGAGGTACACTCTCTCCAACACTTTAATGAAGGTGATATTCCCTATGGTAAACCTCCTTATCAATGCTTAGAGGAACTTGATACTTCTATTTGTAAAGTTATTTTAATAAACAAGTTCAGAATCATTTATTGGAAAACTCTAGAGCTATTAATGAGTTGAAAGATATTGTGGAAAGAACTGCTAATGATGTTAAAATGCTTTGTGAACACTTTCAAATGGTTCAAACCCAAATTGATCAACTTGCTAAGGTACAAAAGGATATGCTAGTTAATGCTTATGGAATTAGAACTAGGAGTGGTACAGACACTCAAGATCCTTTATATCCTAAAGGACACCCTGAAAGAATTGAGCAGGATTCTCAACAAGATGAAAAATAGTTGTAGTCCTCATAATATAAAGAAAAAGAAACATAAAACAGTTGAGGAACCACCTGAACCTGCTGTAGACCCTAATAGTATATTTGTCTCTGATGCTGAAACTGAGAGTGGTAATGATAGAAATGATGCTCCTGATAAGGAGAAAGTTGAGGAAGAACCTGAGAAGCACACTAAGAACACTAGGTACACTAAGGAAGATTTTATTGCTAATAAACATGATAGAGAAAGAGAACCTTGGGTGCAGAAACCTATGCCTTTTCCTAATAAGAAACACAAGTCAAAGGAGGAAGAACACTATAACAATTTTTGTGAATGGATGAAACCTTTATTTTGCAAATTCCTTTGACTAATGCTATTAAGTTGCCTCCTTATTCAAAGTATATGAAGGATATTGTCTCTAATAAAAGGAAGATTCCTAATGTGGAAATCTCTACTTTGCTTGCTAATTATTCCTTCAATGGTAAGGTTCCAAATAAACTTGGTGATCCAGGTATACCAACTATTCCTTGCTCTATTAAGAATAATTATGTTAGAACTGCTTTGTGTGATTTGGGAGCTGGAGTTAGTGTTATGCCTTTTCTCTCTACAAGAGACTCCAGCTAGAAAAGTTGATACCAACTGATATATCTTTGCAAATGGCTGATAAACTACTATTCATGTTGGTATATGTGAGGATGTTCATGTTCAAGTAGCTCATAATTGCTTGGTTTTAACTGACTTTGTTGTGCTTGAGATGTCTGAAGATGATGGGAGACCTTTTCTTAATACTGCAAGTGTTGTCATCAATTTTAATCAAGGAAAAGTAACTTTAATATTAATGACAAAGAGCATACTGTCTATTTCCCCAAGAAGATTGATAACAGCTATTGCCTGAATTCCATTGAGAATATTGAGAGCATCAAAGTTGGAGAAATATATTGTCCCATTCCACCAGAAAGTTCTGAAACTATTATGATTGGGACTATTGCTATCAAGTTTGAGGTAACATAATTATTTTGGGAAATGCAAATTTTTGTTTCATATAAGATTGTTTTGGTAACAAGACTTGATCAACCTTGTTAACAAAGAGATTTTAATGAACAAAACAATCCTTTCACAATGGTTATACTTGCTCACTTTTATTTTTCTCCTTCCTAGTCTTTGCTCTTCCTCTTGTTAGCTTTAGTTTTGCTAGTTGTTTGCTTGTTAGAGTGTCCTAGAAATTCTGTAGTTTTTGGTTTTTGTTTGCTTTTGCTTCTTCTAAAAAAATCTATTTCTGCGAGAAAATAAATTTTCATAACCCGAAAATTGGCCAAAAATAAAGTTTCCCGAAAAATCTTAGAAAATTCATATTAAATTTTTCCTCGAAAAAAGGGGCAGAGGACACCTGGAGTGGCCTAGGGGGACGCACCAGGCCAGCACACCCCCTAGTGGCGTGGCCAGCCCCAGGTGGCGCCTGGACTAGGTGTGACCCACATGTGGCCCTCCAAGTTGT
This sequence comes from Avena longiglumis, assembly GCA_030063025.1. Classification (NCBI taxonomy): domain Eukaryota; kingdom Viridiplantae; phylum Streptophyta; class Magnoliopsida; order Poales; family Poaceae; genus Avena; species Avena longiglumis. Next base: position 30,919,456 of record CP125976.1, read on the forward strand.
CTCCTTCCAGCCACTTCTTTCTCTCTCCCGAAAAACACCGGAAAACTTTCTCAAGCTCGACTTCCTGCTGTTCTTGCTCCCGATTTTCGATCTCCTTGCTCAGCCCATCTTTGTTGCTGATTTTTGGAGGGATTGCTCCTTGGTATGTGCCTCCTCCGCTTGTCCAATTAGATTTGTGATTGGTAGATTGTATCTTGAGTATTTTGCTACTGTAGGTGACAGGTTGTGTGAGCTTGCATGCTTGTTCTATGCTTAGATATTTCATTTTTGATGCATGCTTAGCCCTCTAGCAAGTTCCTATAGTAGTTCCTCATCATTTATCAACTTGGAAATTACTTGGTTTGATGTTTGTCTAAAAATTTCAGAAAAAAGATGAGTGCTTACCCACTGCATCAACATGATTTTATGGTACCTGAGCCAATGAAAGTCCATTGTGAGGAAGAAGTCTTCCCTTCCATATATCCATGCCCTGAATTTATGGGAGTTGCGGGGATCTTCCAGGATTTCCAAACTATGATTACAAATGCAGGGTTGGAACACTTTATTGAAGAGGAACCATATCAATATGTTAAGATAACCATGGTTGTGGTGCAGGACTTACGGTTTATTTGGTCCTTGTCTAACCCCAGGGTCCATTATACAATTTACAACATAGTTGTTGACCTTCCTTTTGTTGATTTTTTGTGCAGCTATTAGAGTGCCACATTGGGGATCTTGTGAGAAGATCAGAGAGAGGCCTAAGCCACTTATGGATTTATATGCTAAAATTTTCCAAGGTTGCGACTTCTCAAAGTAAAGTGGTAAAATTCGGAACATTCAGTTCCCATCCATTAGATATTTTGCCTATCTCATTACCAAGTGTGTTCTTGCTAGAAAGACTGCTAGAAAGTTGTCTTCTTTTGATCTAGCTTTTATTTCAGCTTCTTTGAATAGGGATATATATTATAACATGAGTGCTTTGATAGCTTACCGTATCACCACTAACCGTGAGAAGGGTGGAATTTGTGGAGGTCGCATTGCCTCTCGCTTGCTAGATTTTCATGGTTTAGAGCCTCACCATTCAAATTATCGGTTCCCCATAGAGAGACTTGATCTCAATTCCATGGTTCAGCATAATTTTGTTTATTCTTGGGCTACTGTGAGAGATTTACCGTATGAGATATCCTTTGTCAAGCGTGGTTGGAGAGGGGGTAGGACTGAGAAAGTAGTCTATTTGCCTGCACCTACTTTGTTTAATTTTTATTACAGGCAAGGATGGTCTCTCACGGAGGAAGAGTTTGACACATACGTGGCGGAGCTCTCCCAGCAAGAGGAGAATGTTGGAGAGGATGCCGAAGATGATTCGTTTCAGCCCTCCAACATGGGGGAGTCTTCATACCAGCAGCCCTCCTATGATTGGAGCGCGTCTTCTTCTTCATCGCGAGGGCCTGACTATGATCATTCAAAGGATGACCCACCAGCTTGGGGTTACTACCCGCGCTATTGAGTCGCACTTAGGAAAAAATCCTAAGCTTGGGGGGAGGTACACCGACATCACACTCATCTATATATCATGTTTCGTCGGTTCTTTGTATATCCATGTTTCGATTTCTTTTTTGTTTTTGTTTTTGTTTCTGCTTTCTCAAACACAAAAAGACCAAAATATTTCGTTGTTTCTCTTGGTTTGTTTCTTTGATTTTTAGCTTTGGTTTTCCTTAAATAAAAATCCAAAAATATTTTGCTTTGTTTGTTTTTGCTTTGTGTGCTTGCTTTAAAAATCAAAAACACCAAAAATTATTTGTTGTTCTTCTTTGGTTTTGTGAATTCTTTGCAGGATTCAGCAGTCCTCAGTGGAGTTTGGTTTCATGTTATTATTCAAGCCACACAAGTGAAGGGAATTAATGAAGATTAAGAAAACTTGAGGTGTGGTAAGAGGCTGGTAACAAACTATATTTGTTTTCATTTTTGTACATATACTCATCATTGTGGGCATGTTTAGTCTGTTCATGTAAGGTAGCTCTAGCTTGCTAATAGTTTTGTAGCATGTCATATGAATGTTTGCTTGCATTGTTCTATTCATAACTTGGTATGATATTGTGGTATCCTCCTCTGAATGTTTCATTTGAATCGACTTGGCACATGCTCATGCATGCATATGACTGAACAATAGTCAGTTAAGCCTCGATGATTTTTTTGCCTCAGAGTGCTTGTATCACTTTCATGCCATAATTAGTCCTGTTTTGTTGCAAGCATGATTATGACAGTTATTGCTCTCTCGTTTGTCGCTCCCTCTCTATTGCTAGCCTTCACTTGCACTGAGTATGAGCTCTACTCGTGTTTCCAACTCCCCAAAACCAATATTGTCAAAAGTGTCCACCATACCTACCTACTAGCATCATTTGCTATTCAGTGCATATTCATTATGCCTTGTTTTCTTCCAAATAAAATGTTTGACTGTTGTTGGGAAAGTTAGTTAGTAAAGCTCTCACGAACCTAATGTCACACTTTATTTCTTGCAATCAATAAACCTGAACCATTGTGACTGTCCATGAAAGTTATATGCTTGCAAATTATAGGATGGGAGTTAGCAGAACCGTGTTGTCACGGGGAACACTTTCAACACTCTTTGGATATATATCCAGTTGATATCATGCTCTTTTGTTTACAGATGTCGTCGGTGTGAAATAAAAGGGGAGATTGTAAGTCCATGGAGTTATGTATATGTGTTAGAGAAACGCCTATGTCGCTAGCCTAAGCCATGCCTAATCATGGTGGAAACTTGCAGCATAACCATAGTGAGCAATCTATGAAGCTTTCTTCTTATATAAAAAAGAGACATATTGAAAATAGGAAAGAGATAAAAAATGCCATTTTTCCATGGCAAATAAGAAGATTGCTGAGATGCTCACTGTCTGCTTGCCTTGTCATTTTGATTATGGGATAGCTCCTATATCATGTGCAAGGGGTACCCCGTTGGCAGTTCTCTATGATACACATGTATTTACTATGACAAGAACTTGCAAGTAACTAAAGTTGAGTAGCATGAGGAGCGGCCCTCGTACTCAAGGGACATGAGATTTCCAGTTTATGGTCTGTCAAGCATATAACTCATATTGGACCTCACTTTCACCTTAACCATCTAAAGATGCCTATGATAGGGGCAATGAGAGCTCAAAGCTAATGAGTACCATACTTTCAACATTTGGAAGCCTTTCAAACTTTTCAAAACCTTTTCACTTCCTTGTTGAGTCACCACTTATTCTATGAGAACCTTCTTGAGAGCATAGTTGTCATTCTTAGTGTAATGTGCTTGTCTCAAAACTTGGTCAATTATGTCATGACTTTGATGCTTGTATCTCTGATATCTTTACTTCTAGTCTTCACTTGAATTTCAGAGGTGCCTTGGCATTTATGTTGTGCTCTACAAACAAAGGCAAGCGAGATACCAATCTATCATACCTTTTTATGAGCATTGCAATGTTGCTTATGTTTATGTTTCATGCTACTTATTATTATTGAGTTGGAATCTCTTTATAGCTTGCAAGGATTATTAAGTAGACTTAGTTGCATACTCCTTATTATGAATTGTCTACTTTCTCGAACACTTTTTCTATTGTTTCTCTCTAAACTTGTGTGATTTGGATACAACTAACACGGACTGACGCTGTTTTCAGCAGAATTACCTTGGTGTCTAGTTTTTGTGTAGAAAATCAACTATCAGGAAAAATCCCGGAAAATATGCCAAAAATCCTATTTCACCAGAAGACTCACAGAGCCATAATATGAGACGGAGTGGAGGCCTGAGGGGATCACACACCCCTGTCGCACAGGCCAGGCCTGGCCGCGCCTGGAGGGGGTGTGGCCACATCAGGCACCCCATCGGCCTCCCTCTTCGCCTATAAGTTGCCTTCTGACCTAAAAACTCAGGGGGGTCGACGTTTTTTCCAGAAAGGGTTCCGTTGCGCCGCCACCACCAGAAACCGTGATTCGGAACTAGAAACTCTGTTCTGGCACCCTGTCGGGACGGTAATTCGGAGAGGATCATCGCCATCATCATCACCAACACCTCTCCATCAACCATCCATGTTTCCCCCATCCATGAGTGAGTAATCCCCCGCAGTATGCTATGGGGATGGTAGGGATTGGATGAGTTCTATCTTGTAATCGAATAAAATTGTTAGGGTGTGGTGCCTAGTATCTCTATTAGTGTTATTTGACTTTGTTGCAACTTGTTGTGCTTAATGCTTGTCACTAGGGCCCGAGTGCCATGATCTCAGATCTGAACTTATTATTGATTCTTGATGATAGTATTGTTTATGATCTTATCTGCAAGTTGTGTACATATATCATTGTCCGGATCCAAAGTCCCCAAAGTGACAAAAATTGGGACAGCCGGAGGGGATTGCCGTGATATGAGGATCACATGTGTTCATGGAGTGTTAATGATTTGCTCCGGTGCTCTATTAAAAGGAGCACCTTAATTGCCAGTAGATTCCCTTGAGGCCCCGCTGCAACAGGCTGGCAGGACAAAACATGTTGTGCAAGTTCTCATTGCGAGCACGTATGACTATATATGGAGCACATGCCTATGATTGTTTAGTACTTGGATGCTTTATCTTATTTATCTGCAATTTCCCTAGATCTTGAAGCTACATGTTTAGACTTGTCCATGCAACGCCCGTCCATCCATCCCTATGCCTACCGCACTCATATCCTACTGTTTGCTACTACTCTTACTATTGCTTTTGTTTTACTTCTTCTATTACTTTGATATTGCTACTACAAAAATGTTGCTACCGATAAAATACTGTGAGCAAGACTATTTCCAGGTGCAGCTGAATTGACAACTCAGTTGTTAAGGCCTATAAGTATTCTTTGGCTCCCCTTGTGTCGAATCAATAAATTGGGTAATACTACCCTCGAAGACTGTTGCGATCCCCTATACTTGTGGGTCATCACTTAGACTTTATCATGTCATGATATATGTTGTTTTGACCTTATGCTTGGTAATTATTGTTGTAACATGACTTGTTCCAAGAAATTAGGATTGCTTAATGTGCCTTGAAAGAATCATGCATTGTTTTAGCATACAAAAGCATAGTATTATGGTATTCTCCTTTGATGCTTTGTTTGGGTTGACTTGTCACATGCTCACACCATGTTATGACTATGAACCAGACACCTTAGCCTCTATGATCATTTAGTTTTTGACTTGTGGTAACACTTTATGCTTTGATTAGTAATGTTTTGTCGCTCCCAGTCTTTTACTAGCCTCCACTTGCATTGAGTAAGATCTACTCATGCATCCAACTCCCAAGAAACCAAGTTACTCCAAAGTGTCCACTATAAATTCCTATGCATGGTGTGTTACACTATTTCAAGTAAATTCTTGTTTTATCTACCTTCCAATTAAAATGTCACTTTGTTATGTGAAAAATAGTGATTAAAGCTCTCACAAACTTGATGGCACACTTTATTTTTCGTGCCCCTAATAAACTTGAACCATTGTGTAATCTATGGTGTATATGCTTGCACTTATAAGTTGGGATTAGCAAAACCATGTTGTCATGGGGAATGCTTTCAACACCTGTAAAAATCTACCCAGTTGATATCATGCTATTTTGTTTATGGATCTCTTAATATGTGTTAGAGAAACGCCTGGGCCGCTAGCCTAAGCCATGCCTAATCATGGTGGAAACTTACATCATCACCATAGTGAGTAATATATGAAGCTTTCTTCTTATAAAAAAAGAGAGAGACATAGAAAAGGAGGAAAGAAGAGAAAAAAGCACCATTTTCCCATGGTAAATAAGAAGATTGTTGAGATGCTCATTGTATGATTGCCTTGTCATTTTGATATGGGATATATCATGTATCATGGGGCAAGGGGTACCTCGTTGGTGGTTCTCTATGATACACATGTACTTACTATGACAAGAACTTACCGGTAACTAAAGTTGAGTAGCATGAGGAGAGGCCCTCTTACTCAAGGGACATGAGATTGCCAACTTATACTTTGTCAATCATATACTCCATACTTTGTTCACTTTAACCTTAATCACTTCAAGATGCTTATGATAGGGGCAATGGGAGCTGAAAGCTAACAAGTACCATAATTTTTGGAAGCTCTTTATGAAACTTGAAATCCATGCTTCCCTTTGAAGGGCCTTTCTTCCACTTTTATATTGAGTCTCCACCTTCTATCCTAAGGAACCAATTAAGAGATTCTTAGTTCTATGTGCATTGTCCCAAAACTTATTGATTGATTCATAATGTTGATATTGCTTGTTCTTGAACTATTTACATCTAGTCACCCTTATGAAATTTGAAGGTGTACTATGCATTTATGTTTTGCTACTCCATGAGGGACAAGCTGAATGCCACTATGATATGTTTTCTATATGTGAAACAAACAAACATCTTTCAATGCATTGTTATTCATGATCTTTGTTTGTATCCTTTCATGTTGCAACATAGTTATTATGTCTTACTGTTAGAACATCCTCTTTCATGCTCATGTTTAGAGTACTTTGATCCAAGCTTTCAATGCTTGAAAATGGTTTGATCTTGATTGTGATGGTGCATGTCACCTCAAAAATTATTCTTTGTATCACTTGCCTACTCGAGGACGAGCAGGAGTTAAGCTTGGGGATGCTTGATACATCGTAAATGTATCTATAATTTTTTATGTTCCATGCTTGATACATCATAAATGTATCTATAATCAGGGGATCTGAAGCTCTTCCCGGCACCCTGCCGGAGGGGAGAGATCATCCTGGAGGCCTTCTTCATCACCATGCCAGCCTCCGGTATGATGCATGAGTAGTTCCACCTTGGACTATGGGTCCATACAATAGCTAGATGGTTGTTTCTCCTCCTTTGTGCTATCATGTTTAGATCTTGTGAGCTTCGTTCATGATCAAGATCATCTATTTGTAATCATGCATGTTGTGTTTGCGGGGATCCAATGGATATTGTGATTATTATGTCATCTTGATTAATGATTCTATCTTGTCTTCTTGATTATTGATTCTATCATGTCTGTGTTGTTTGAGATTTTGCATGCTCTCTGTTTCTAGTAGTTATCTTGGCCAAGTAGATGCTAGTAACTCCAAGAGGGAGTATTTATGCTCGATAGTGGGTTCATGCCTCTATTGAATCTGGGGAAGTGACAGCAATGTATAAGGTTGTAGATGTGTTGTTACCACTAGGGAGAAAACAACAATCTCTTGTTCATGGAACAATTGTATTGTTTACTTTACACACATTGCTTAAAGCAGTTATCCGTTGCTTACAACTTAATACTGGAGGGGGTTCGAATGATAACCTGAAGGTGGATTATTAGTCATAGATGTAGTTGGATGGCGGTCTATGTATATTGTTGTAGTGTCCAATCAAATATCATAGGATCATGAATGTTTAGTATTGCATTAGTTATGCCTTGCTTAGTCCTGTCAATTGCTCCGCTGTAATTTGTTTACCCAGCATGTTATGTTATTTATCTTACGAACACCTCTAGTGAACTGTGGACCCTGGTCCAATATTTACCATTGATACTTCATCCATTGTTACTATTTACTTTCTGCAAGCAACCATTACCTTCCACACCATACGGTTAATCTTTTGTTTTCAGCAAACCGGTGAGATTTACAACTCACTGTTCGTTGGGGAAAAGTCTTGAGTTTGTGTTGTGAAGGTTCCAAGTTGTTAGCAACACCTTGAAGTCGTTTCCTTCATCCTACTGGTTCGGTAACCTTGGTTTCATACTGAGGGAAGACTTGCTGATGTGCTCATCGTACCTTTCTCTTGGGGTTTCCCAACGAATATCTACAGTGATCTGAGCCGCATCACTTTGCTCCGCCACATGCGCCACACACCCAAAAGTGCGAAGATGATCAACCTAGGGCTTCCATCCATACCATGCTTCATACAAAATCATACCAACTCCACTCTTAGTTGGTGCCACATTCAACAAATACATAGCCGTATTGACTGCCTCACCCCAGAATTTTCCTGGCAAGCCTTTACTCTTCGTCATGCTCCGTGCGATGGTTAACATGGTTTGATGCGGCTCGCCATACTGATCAATCCGTAGGGATCTTATTTTCGTCTCCACCTTGAACTCTTCGGCTTCCTTGATCTTATCAAGTGCTTGTTGAGCCTGATCCTTACTTTTCAGCAACACAATACACATGTATTTAGTATGATCATCCACCACAAGCATGAAGAACTTATTAACGGACAGAGTTGTGGGTGAAATTTCAACGCATAGATCGCCATGAACAAGTTCCAAGGCTTCACTTGCCTCAAATGTGCCTTCACATGGAAACTGGGCACTCCGTTGCTCGTGATCCACACACGGTATATCATGATCCACTTGTGTCACAATCTCTGTACCCTGTGATGGAGGATCCTTCTCATCCTTCTGCTCAGTTACTTTGAGCATCAGCATCATCGGTCCATCATCACCTTCCTAGGCGATGAGATCCCTCTCCTTCGAAGATTTCTTGCAATCCTTCTCGAAGTGACCGAGCTCGCCGCACTTATGACATCTTACTTTCTTTATGTAAAACTTCCTCCGCGGCGGAGCCTCGTACTCGTCCTCCCTTGTGATATACTTTTTTTCTAGGCGAGAAGCTTCTTTATCACTCCTGCTGCCGGATGCATTATCGCCCTTCTTCTACTTGGCGAACAATGCTAGAGCCATAAGCATGAGATGCTCATCCACTTTTGCGTCGCCGTAGGTGATCTTCATCCGCTCGTCGTGAGCCTCGAACCGTCCAACTAGATCATCCATCGTGAGAGTCTTGAGATCAACGCATTGCTCGGTCGCCGAGACAACGGGCGAGTAACGCGGCGGTGCCACGCGGAGGAAACGCCTCACAATAGAGATTTCCTCTAGCTTCTCGCCGAGTCCGCAAATCCCATTGATCAGTGTAGCAACCCTTGAAGCAAAAGCGTCTAGCATCTCATCTTCTCCCATCTCCAGATTCTCGTACTTCTTCTGCAAGGTTTGTAGGGTTGCCTCGCGGACGCGCTCGTGCCCAAGATTTAGCGTCTTGAGCGTATCCCACACCTCCTTTGCAGATTTCTTCGAGATCAGGTGCTACATCAGATCCGTCGGCACCACCGAGCAGATGGCCTTGAGTGCCAGTCGGTCCAGGTGGTACTTCGACGCTCCTTCCTTGAACTCGTCACTACCTGGATCGATAGACTTCCAGAGTCTAGCGCCTTCTAACGCTCACTCCATCTGGACCGCCAAGAACGTGTAGTTGTCGCGGCTATTATTAAGAGATTCTTCACGAGGCTTTGATACCAATTGTTAGCACAGCACCTTCCTCCGAGTACTTTTCGACGACACATAACGAATATCCGACGAGACGACACGCACGTACCCGATAACTTCCGCCGAGATGCATATACTGCTAGCTGATCGATTCTTTTGATCAAACTAGTACTCTCATGCACGCACACAACAAATAGATTGTGTGTTCTTACAAGCCAAGTTACACGCACATAAATATGCCAAGGCCAGCTACCGAGTCAAACTTAGCTAGAAGACTCGATTACTACTTCCTGGTACTACTTGATTACATACATCCAGAGGTGTAATTGATGCCCCCCCATGGGGCTCCTAGGGACGCTCGCTATTCTGGACCGTTGGATCGTCCTCTGAGAATAAATCTGGGCCGTTCGATCGTGGTATGACCGTTTTGTCCTCGCATACAGTAAAGGTTGAAAACTTTGTTCGCACGCCCTTTTGTACGCAGGTACTGCGCTTCTCTCTGTCCGCCGCGTTTGTTCCCCGTCGAGTCCAAGGCCTCCCCGTCGAGTCCAAGGCCGGCCCCGCGTGTCGGCCTCCTGCGAGGTATCCGTGGCCGCTTTACGGGGTTGCTAGGGGGCAAACACATCTTCGCCCGTTCTGCTTCGCCCACACCTCCATCCTCCCTCGTCGCCCACACCGCCAGCCTCCGCCCATCCCTCGCCCATACGCGCCTCGCGCCCATCCCCCGCCGTCTGCGTCCATACCGCCGGCGTCGGTTACGCCGTAGCCTACCCTCTTGCTCTCGCTGGGCGTGGCCCCTTCTTTTCGCCCGATGCATGTCAGCGGGCCTAGCACGGGGTGGGCAGCCGTATGTGGTGGTGGCGATGGTGGAGACAGCTCCTCGCGCTGGGGCAGGGTCGGGTCTATATTCTTCCCATCCGTGCTTCCGCCCTCCGATTCCCTGCCTCTCTCGTCCTCCCGGCTCTCCTGTTTCTTCGTCTTCCTGTCCAAGGAGTCGCCGGCTGTCTTCCCCGCCTTTTCCTCGCGATGGATGCCCTCTGTGGCGAGTTCGGTTAGGGTGAGCTGTTCTTCGATTCCCGAGGGCTAGATCCGGTTTGTTTTCTTCTTTGCCTTTTCTCGTGACGGCGGATCGGCCGCTTTTTGGTTGGTCGCTGTCGCCGTTGTCGGGGTCTTTGCTTTTCTCTGGTTTCTTTCTTTTGTGATTCTTCTTCCCTTGCTTTCTTCCTCTTGGTACTATGGCCTGTATTTTTTCGGTTGGTCGCTTTCGCCGCTGTGGAGATCTACGGTTTGGCCATTTGTTGCTGTCTTCCTTGGTGCTTTTTGGTGGTCCTTCCCTTTGGCCTATCGTTTTTCTTTTCCTCACTGTTTCCCTTTTGGATTTTGCAGGTGCCTGGTTTGCTGACGATTGGGGGCTCGGGTCGTCGTCTCTGCTGTGCTCGGCTTGCTGTGTGAGTTCCAGATCTCTGCTACTGTTTTCTAGGAACAGGAGCTCGGCCTCCTTCTCTCCAGACGCCTCTCATCCTTTGCATGCGTTCCTTTGTTTGGTTAGGACACATAACGTCTACGATTTCCTGAGAAAATAAAAATATATCTCTAACAGCAAGGTACCAAGATAACAGCTACAGAGAGCTCTATTTAGCTAAGCATGCTCGACAGCAAACCAAGGTGAAAATAGAATGATATCGGTGCATTGATTAATTGTGGGGCTGCTTCTTAGCAACTAATCAGGCCTCGGGGATGTAAACACGCCTGAATGACAACATATTTGTTTCCGAGAACTTGCTCATGTTTGCCTTCTTTAATATGCAGTAGATGGGTCCCTAACAAAAAAATTCAGTTTGATGGTTATCCGTTCTAGGATTTGGTCTGCTGCTGGTTGCTATGGACTATTTCCTTTTTATGTGTTTATTATAGATCGGTACGGTGTGGTATTATTCAGGGATTTGGGGAGCAGCAGTGGGCATTAGTGTGTCCAGTCAGTACAAGCTAATTAAATGTTTAAGAAAATTGATCTGTGCTTTTGTCTAGGAGTGGATAGATCTAAAGCTAGTCATGGACACAGTTGATTACATTGGAGTGTAGAGTGTAGAGATTATTTGGTTCTTTCCTTCGGTTTCCTCGTGATTTGCTCTCTTCGGATTAAAATTAAAATTGTAGTTACTCTTAAATCGATTGCAGGAATTGCATCATGCCATATTAGGTGTTTGGTCTGAATAATTTCATAGCCCATAGGTGTTTGGAAAGAAAGGAAAGCGTTCTATGGGCTGTCTGTAGCTTAGGTGAACAATTAAACTGTCATTTCTGCAATATAAAATTATCGGTCAAATATAAAAATCTTGTGTGTTACATCGCGTCCTTACATCGGACTACAATTTAAATTTAGCAGAGACACTAACAAACCAGGACCTATGCCATATAAGTAAGGCAGCAGGATAGAACATGTACAAGCCAACCAAAAGTAAACACTGGGAAAACAACAAAGCTCCAAAACTCTGAATCCAACAATGTAAACCACACAGAAATAAATAGCCTCCTTCGAGGCCTGCATTGCATAATATTTCTCAGAACTGAGAATTTTGTGCTGACTCAGACCTTTGTCTCTGATGATTTATAAATTTTATTATACCTTACGTTCTTACTTTTTTGCTGAAATTATTTGTAAGATTTAAAGCTAACTTTCTAAACTTTTTACAGGTTCACCAAAGAGAGCCAAGGAATCCGAGTCGAGGTGGGACATCACGGTTTCATTTTTTTGCTCCATTATGTAGGTTTTTGCCGATACATCACGGGCATGGCATCTAGCTGCATTTGCCTCTTTCAATAGACCAAACTAATTCAAAAGGCTAAAGTATAGCAGTATCTCTCACAGAGAGAGACTCTAAAATTTTGATTAACTGAAACCGAACTTGCTATCGATCTATCCAGCCCAATCGTTAGCTGAAACCTAACATGAGAGGTAAGCAGATTTCAGAATTCCAGTAAAACCGTATGCATAAACAATAGCACCATGGACACAGTTGATTACATTGGAGTGTAGAGTGTAGAGATTATTTGGCTCTTTCCTTCGGTTTCCTCGTGATTTGCTCTCTTCGGATTAAAATTAAAATTGTAGTTACTCTTCGTCGATTGCAGGAATTGCATCATGCCATATTAGGTGTTTGGTCTGAATTATTTCATAGCCCATAGGTGTTTGGAAAGAAAGGAAACGTTCTATGGGCTGTCTGTAGCTTAGGTGAACAATTAAACTGTCATTTTTGCAATATAAAAATTACCGGTCGAATATAAAAAATCTTGTGTGTTACATCACGTCCTTACATCAGACTACAATTTACCAAATTTGAATCGTTAGCTGATCATCTTTATTTACCTCCTTGCATCCTTGCAGTTCCAGAAAGTATATTCCTATGCAAACAGAGTGATTTTCTTTACATGGTTTTGTATAGCTATACCTATATAAATAAGGTGTAAGTTGGTCCAGTTGGGTAGCATTGGTTTCGTTTATACCATAAGCCCCTTCATGCAGATTGTGTGGTTATGTTTTTCAAGTTTCTCAGGCTATTTGATCTGCTAGGCCTTTGTACATGGACAGTGGTAAAATATTACATGGGTCAGGCATTTGGGGAAGCAACAGTCGCTGGTCGATTAGTTTGTCCTACGTGTAAAGCTGCTCTTTATTAAATAAGCACCTTCCAGTCATTGACTGACATCTAGCAATCTTTATAGAATTGTTAGCTTATAGGAACGTAAGGTTCCTTTCTTAACTTCTCTTTCCTTTTGTAAGAGAGGTTGCTCTTAATTTTTTCTTGATGTTCAGAAGCTTATGTCGGAACAACCTACTAACTGCCATGGAGATGGCCTGACGGTGCGGCGTAGGGGATTGGAGAGTAGGTCATAGGTTTGGGAGGAGGGAGGGAGATAATAGATTGACTAACCTTTGCGAGAACTTGCTCATGTTTGCCTTTTTAATAGCTATCCATTCTCAGTTTATAGAACTAAACATAAACAGCACAGACTGTGCATGCCCCAAAAAAAAAACCTAAATGGGTGTAATTGATGCCCCCCATGGGGCTCCTAGGGACGCTCGCTGTTCTGGACCGTTGGATCGTCCTCTGAGAAGAAATCTGGGCCGTTCGATCGTGGTATGACCGTTTTGTCCTCGCACACAGTAAAGGTTGAAAACGTTGTTCGCACGCCCTTTTGTACGCAGGTACTGCGCTTCTCTCTGTCCGCCGCGTTTGTTCCCCGTCGAGTCCAAGGCCTCCCCGTCGAGTCCAAGGCCGGCCCCGCGTGTCGGCCTCCTGCGAGGTATCCGTGGCCGCTTTACGGGGTTGCCAGGGGCAAACACATCCTCGCCCGTTCTGCGCTCGTCGCCCACACCTCCGCCCATCCCTCCGCCTCGTCGCCCACACCGGCAGGCCCTCCGCCCATCCCTCCGCCCATCCCTCCGCCCATACGCCGCCTCCCGCGCCCATCCCCCCCGCCCGTCCCGCGTCCATACCGCCGGCGTCGGTTACGCCGTAGCCTACCCTCTTGCTCTCGCTGGGCGTGGCCCCTTCTTTTCGCCCGATGCATGTCAGCGGGCCTAGCACGGGGTGGGCAGCCGTACGTGGTGGTGGCGATGGTGGAGACTGCTCCTCGCGCTGGGGCAGGGTCGGGTCTATATTCTTCCCATCCGGCGTGCGCTTCCGCCCCTCCCGATTCCCCTGCCTCTCTTGTCCCGCAGCCCTCCGCGCCGGCTCTCCTGTTTCTTCGTCTTCCTGTCCAAGGAGTCGCCGGCTGTCTTCCCCGCCTTTTCCTCGCGATGGATGCCCTCTGTGGCGAGTTCGGTTAGGGTGAGCTGTTCTTCGATTCCCGAGGGCTGGATCCGGTTTGTTTTCTTCTTTGCCTTTTCTCGTGACGGCGGATCGGCCGCTTTTTGGTTGGTCGCTGTCGCCGTTGTCGGCATCTTTGCTTTTCTCTGGTTTCTTTCTTTTGTGATTCTTCTTCCCTTGCTTTCTTCCTCTTGGTACTATGGCCTGTATTTTTCGGTTGGTCGCTTTCGCCGTTGTGGAGATCTACGGTTTGGCCATTTGCTACTGTCTTCCTTGGTGCTTTTTGGTGGTCCTTCCCTTTGGCCTATCGTTTTCTTTTCCTCACTGTTTCCCTTTTGGATTTTGCAGGTGCCTGGTTTCTTGACGATTGGGGGCTCGGGTGCGTCGTCTCTCTGTGCTCGCTTCTTTGTGAGTTCAGATCTCTACTGTTTTCTAGGAACAGGAGCTCGGCCTCCTCCTTCTCTCAGACGCCTCTCATCCTTTGCATGCGTTCCTTTGTTTGGTTAGGACACATAACGTCTACGATTTCCTGAGAAAATAAAAATATATCTCTAACAGCAAGGTACCAAGATAACAGCTACAGAGAGCTCTATTTAGCTAAGCATGCTCGACAGCAAACCAAGGTGAAAATAGAATGATATCGGTGCATTGATTAATTGTGGGGCTGCTTCTTAGCAACTAATCAGGCCTCGGGGATGTAAACACGCCTGAATGACAACATATTTGTTTCCGAGATGTTAGGTACCAAGCGTTGCCGGTGACTTTAGTCCCACCTCGCTAGCGGGAGGAGGCCACGACCAGCTTATAAGGGAGAGTTTGCCTCCTCCCATCAGTCTGGGCTTTTGGGATGGAGTGGGCTCTCCGCTGAATGTTGGGCCGTGTGCGCGGCCGTGGGTCAGGAAACGTCCAAACGCAACACGAGTGTGTGGAGCTGGGTCCGGGACGCTGACAATTGGTATCAGAGCCAGCACCGCCATGCCCGCCTGGGGGGCTTCCTAGGGGGATGGGGTGTTAGGTACCAAGCGTTGACGGTGACTTTAGTCCCACCTCACTAGCGGGAGGAGGCCACGACCAGCTTATAAGGGAGAGTTTGCCTCCTCCCATCAGTCCGGGCTTTTGGGATGGAGTGGGCTCTCCGCTGAATGTTGGGCCGTGTGCGCGGCCGTGGGTCAGGAAACGTCCAAACGCAACACGAGTGTGTGGAGCTGGGCCCGGGACGCTGACACGAGAACTTGCTCATGTTTGCCTTCTTTAATATGCAGTAGATGGGTCCCTAACAAAAAAAATTCAGTTTGATGGTTATCCGTTCTAGGATTTGGTCTGCTGCTGGTTGCTATGGACTATTTCCTTTTTCAGTGTTTATTATAGATCGGTACGGTGTGGTATTATTCAGGGATTTGGGGAGCAGCAGTGGGCATTAGTGTGTCCAGTCAGTACAAGCTAATTAAATGTTTAAGAAAATTGATCTGTGCTTTTGTCTAGGAGTGGATAGATCTAAAGCTAGTCATGGACACAGTTGATTACATTGGAGTGTAGAGTGTAGAGATTATTTGGTTCTTTCCTTCGGTTTCCTCGTGATTTGCTCTCTTCGGATTAAAATTAAAATTGTAGTTACTCTTCGTCGATTGCAGGAATTGCATCATGCCATATTAGGTGTTTGGTCTGAATAATTTCATAGCCCATAGGTGTTTGGAAAGAAAGGAAACGTTCTATGGGCTGTCTGTAGCTTAGGTGAACAATTAAACTGTCATTTCTGCAATATAAAAATTATCGGTCAAATATAAAAAATCTTGTGTGTTACATCGCGTCCTTACATCGGATTACAATTTAAATTTAGCAGAGACACTAACAAACCAGGACCTATGCCATATAAGTAAGGCAGCAGGATAGAACATGTACAAGCCAACCAAAAGTAAACACTGGGAAAACAACAAAGCTCCAAAACTCTGAATCCAACAATGTAAACCACACAGGAAATAAATAGCCTCCTTTCGAGGCCTGCATTGCATAATATTTCTCAGAACTGAGAATTTTGTGCTGACTCAGACCTTTGTCTCTGATGATTTATAAATTTTATTATACCTTACGTTCTTACTTTTTTGCTGAAATTATTTGTAAGATTTAAAGCTAACTTTCTAAACTTTTTACAGGTTCACCAAAGAGAGCCAAGGAATCCGAGTCGAGGTGGGACATCACGGTTTCATTTTTTTGCTCCATTATGTAGGTTTTTGCCGATACATCACGGGCATGGCATCTAGCTGCATTTGCCTCTTTCAATAGACCAAACTAATTCAAAAGGCTAAAGTATAGCAGTATCTCTCACAGAGAGACTCTAAAATTTTGATTAACTGAAACCGAACTTGCTATCGATCTATCCAGCCCAATCGTTAGCTGAAACCTAACATGAGAGGTAAGCAGATTTCAGAATTCCAGTAAAACCGTATGCATAAACAATAGCACCATGGACACAGTTGATTACATTGGAGTGTAGAGTGTAGAGATTATTTGGCTCTTTCCTTCGGTTTCCTCGTGATTTGCTCTCTTCGGATTAAAATTAAAATTGTAGTTACTCTTCGTCGATTGCATGAATTACATCATGCCATATTAGGTGTTTGGTCTGAATTATTTCATAGCCCATAGGTGTTTGGAAAGAAAGGAAACGTTCTATGGGCTGTCTGTAGCTTAGGTGAACAATTAAACTGTCATTTTTGCAATATAAAAATTATCGGTCGAATATAAAAAATCTTGTGTGTTACATCACGTCCTTACATCAGACTACAATTTACCAAATTTGAATCGTTAGCTGATCATCTTTATTTACCTCCTTGCATCCTTGCAGTTCCAGAAAGTATATTCCTATGCAAACAGAGTGATTTTCTTTACATGGTTTTGTATAGCTATACCTATATAAATAAGGTGTAAGTTGGTCCAGTTGTGTAGCATTGGTTTCGTTTATACCATAAGCCCCTTCATGCAGATTGTGTGGTTATGTTTTTCAAGTTTCTCAGGCTATTTGATCTGCTAGGCCTTTGTACATGGACAGTGGTAAAATATTACATGGGTCAGGCATTTGGGGAAGCAACAGTCGCTGGTCGATTAGTTTGTCCTACGTGTAAAGCTGCTCTTTATTAAATAAGCACCTTCCAGTCATTGACTGACATCTAGCAATCTTTATAGAATTGTCAGCTTATAGGAACGTAAGGTTCTTTTCTTAACTTCTCTTTCCTTTTGTAAGAGAGGTTGCTCTTAATTTTTTCTTGATGTTCAGAAGCTTATGTCGGAACAACCTACTAACTGCCATGGAGATGGCCTGATGGTGCGGCGTAGGGGATTGGAGAGTAGGCCATAGGTTTGGGAGGAGGGAGGGAGATAATAGATTGACTAACATTTGCGAGAACTTGCTCATGTTTGCCTTTTTAATAGCTATCCATTCTCAGTTTATAGAACTAAACATAAACAGCACAGACTGTGCATGCCCCAAAAAAAAAACCTAAATGGATTTATGTATAAATGCGACAATGTTATAAATAATCTTTCTGGTTTCTAATAGCCGACGATGATTGGAAATACACACCCGATAAAAATAGGCCTTTGCTAATATTTTTCTTTCTTTTCAGGTCGCGTGCTGCTGAGGGCTTTGCTAATAATCTATCTGCATCGTTGCACCAACACATGGACCTTATTCTATGTTACACAACAAAACAATCTATGGTGATTACAAGTCAACAGAGGAAGATGCTCTCGAATCAGCGAGGATTGCTGCTCTTCTTTATCTACAAAAGATAGGCGTTATCTTTGTAGATGACATAAATCAAACTGAGCTTACAAATTGTGAAGCTAAACTTGCTGATTGCCAACAGAAGTTATTCACTGCATCAAACTGGGCAGACATATTTCAGGACCAGGCGGAATCTCTTAAAGCTAAGCTAGCCATTGCCTATGAAGAAAATGAAAAACTTATGAAACAAGCCAAGGTGTAAACTTTTTTTAGTAGCATAGAACATATAATGTCTCTGCAATTGCCCTTGCTAACAACTTTATTATTCATCTGTTACTTTTTCAGGCTTACAATATTAAAAAGGAGGTACTACAAACGCAGGCAACCGGCGTTAAGAAAGAGATACCTATCCTGCCATTGTTCAATGTTGGGAACGATTCGTCGACTCCACCGCCTTTTAACAACGCTGCTGATGCTAGGTGAAACCACCCCTGTTTTTTTACTGCCATTCGTGTGCGTGTTTGCCTGACCTGAAAAACAATTACTCTTGCTCTATTCTTTATAGGAGTCTGCAATCCGAGATGGAACGCACAATACCTAATACCGGGGTGAAAAAAGCTCTTTTTAAAACAGAACCGTTGGACGATTGTAAAACACAGGTATAGTCTCGGTTCCCTGTTTTTCACACTCCCTGCATATTTAAAAAAGTTTTCGAAGGAGATTAGCAAAACTCTGAGCCTGAAAATGTTTGAAATTCAATTAGGAGCCTCCGCATGTATTCACGTGCTTGCCAACACCGAGTAAACTGGTAGAAGTACCCACTGGGTAAGATATATGTTTTCATTTACAGTTGTTTAAACAAATTCTCATATGCCACCGACCACCATCTTCTAAAACTGCAGGAAAAAACGCAAGCTCATCCTCCACACAGACCGCTCCAACTCTACAAGTTGTGTTAACAGAATTCCATGAAACGTTGTTTATAAACCTTCTAGGATATGACACTTACGGAATAACTAGCTTTCCTTTTTTCATAGACAATACATACGTTGTGTTTGCTAAGGATATAGCTGTCGATTCAGGATCAGCCCTACGACCTCTGTTACCACTAAACAATAAAATGTAGGCCAAACTTGAGCATGCTTCTCGTATGCTTTTTAGCTGTTAAACATGTTATCACGTGTGATATAAATGCAGGACAGGAAAACAAGCTATAAAAGCCACATCCAATGCAGCTGACAGCAAATACAACCCTTAGACCGTACGGGTTCATGGATGCGGCTACGTGTTAGGTAAGGATGCTGAATTTCGTTTCAGCAATCTAACAATAAATTACATATAGATATTCTATATATATTCTTACTAATAATTCGTATGCTTTAATGGAAACTTCGGTGAATAGCTATCTCCACAAGCTGATCTATTTTACCTTTTATAGCTCTTGTCAGATTACTCCTCCTCATTACGGACTAATAGTGGAATTTGTTTTGCAGGCTGAATACGTAGCCTTTCAGGCTTCTTTTGCTCATATGTAAATACAGTCCATCAAACTTTTAAAGATTCCTGCTGTCTATTGCGAGTGGAACAGCATGATGATGGAACTTGCATTAAATTACTATGTTCTGTATTCATGTTATTTTAGCCGATACCTATTTCCATCTACCTTAGCCTTAAGTTCAAAGTATGTGTTATTATTTAATATTTGCAATTGATTATTTACAAACCGCTATCCACTACTGACAACTGAAACGTGTATAACTACGATTATACCGAGACGGTGCGCTAAGGCGCACCCCTAAATCTAGTGTATATGACTCATACTCGAACACACACCTCATATAGTGCTAGGAATCCTATACGTATACGACTCATACTTATATACGCCAGAGCGATGCCGTGCCGGCATATCACGTGGTTATTTGTGCGACCTGCCTTCGTATGATATGATCAAAGAGATCAAAGAGATCGATAGCTGATCAAAGAGATCGATAGCTGATCTGATCGCATGTTATGTACGTGCTACCGTGATGGACTCTAATCTGAAATGTATGTGTGTGTTTAGCAAAGTAGAGAGCCCAATTTATCCCAATAAAAAACTCGAAACTACTATTTTTTATTTTTTTATATCTATTATAGCCCATATATGCAGCATATATCTGCGGAGGGCCCCCAAAATTTTGGGCCCGGGGCGGCGGCCCCTCCGGTCCCCCCTCAGGGCCGGCCCTGTCCACTGGTTTGTTAAATCCATTGACCAATCTGGAGTGATCCAAGAGGCTGGTTAGCTTGTTTGTGTGACAGAGTTGGATGATTGGATTAACATAAGAAAAATCTTTCTGGATGCCTAATGCTTCTCCCACATCCAGATTTACCCCGGTGATGGGATGGGGATGGCCATTCCAAGCTACAGGGAAAGCGGCGAGGCGGGGCCAGGCCAGGGGAGGAAGGATGAGTTGCTACAGAGAGATTCGAGGTAATTTGGTCGTCGATGGTAGCCAGGGAAGAGGGAAGAGGTGGCGGTTGTTACGTTGAGTGAATTTTCAGCAGAGTAGTTAGGCATTCATGCAAGGTTGGCGTTTGTCACGTTGTGTGAATTTTCAGCATAGTAGTTAGGCATTCATGCAAGGTTGCGTTTTGCTTTGGGGAAGCTGTTCAGTGCCCCTAAATATGCAACAGAAGAGGCCAAAATTTGGGGCTGCCCAAAAACATTGCGGCTCTAGATAGGGATAGGTCATCTGCTGGAGCACTGTTTTTGGCTTCTCATGCTCTAAAATTCAGTTTTTTTTACAACAAATTTGTTTTACAGCATCTATTGGAGATGTCCTAAGGAAGCATTTCAACTGCAACCTAAAAATGGCTTCAATGCAATGCAGGTGTATTGAACAAGATAAACTTAGGGTAATGCAATATAACAATGATAATACATTATCAACTTCTCTATGAGGGGAGACCGTCACTTTAAACATAAGTCTCTCAATGCCAGTTTACATATAATATATTTATGCAACTAAATTAAATGTACTAGTCGAGAAGAAATATTCAACTAAGAAAACACGGAAATAGTGAAATGCACTTTTGGTAAAATCTAAAGGTTAACTAGTTTTGTGCATGCATGCAGCAGAGGGGCGATCTCCTAGATGGACTGACCGCTTATCCAGCGATCCTCCCAGAATTTGGCCGTGAGGCCATTCCCTACCTCCATGGTGGTGGAGGCAAAAAGAAATCGCGCTCCGTCGGGGTCAACTGCATGTCCATTCCGTGCTAGGGGCGTCTATCGTCAGTGCGGCTGAATGACAACCACCATAGTCTGAGGGAGACATAATGCCCCTTCTCACGACAGATTTGGCATGAGACCCTAGCTTGGCTCCGCATGACCTGCAGGATCCCTGGGCCAGAGGACATCTCTCTATTCGACTGGCTCGCCCAAGCTAAGCACAACACACTGACGCCACTTCGCAAGGGCCTTGGTTCTGCCTCACTACTCATACCTTAGATGATCTGGAAGCATAGGAATAGATGTGTATTTGACAAACTGCCACCCTCGGGCAGCATTCTTTTAGCCGCAATAAAGGACGAGGCTTGCTGCTTGCGTGTTGGGGGACCCCAAGAGGAAGGTGTGATGATCACAGCAGCAACTTTTCCCTCAGTAAAAAACCAAGGTTATCAAACCAGTAGGAGGAAGGAAATGACCCAAAGGTGTTGCTATCAACTTGGAAACCTGCACAATACAAACTCAAGACTTTGCCCCAACGAACAGTGAGGTTGTCAATCTCACCCATTTGCTGAAAACAAAGGATTAACTGTATGGTGTGGAAGGTAATAGGGGTTTGCAGAAATTAAACAGTAACAGTGGAAGATGTATCAATGGTAAAGATTGGACCGGGGTCCATAGTTTACTAGAGGTGTTTGATACATCGGAAACGTATCTATAATTTTTTATCTACCATGTTTGTTAGTATCTACTTTGCTTTGCTTTGTCTACACTTTGAGGTGCTTTTTACATGTTTTCTGGTACTAACCTATTAACAAGTTGCCACAGTGTCAGTTGCATGTTTTCTGCTATTTTTGGTTTCAGAAAATCTAGTAAAGAAATATTCTCGGAATTGGACGGGACAAAAGCCAAAGTTCATATTTTACCGGAAGCGATACAGAAAATCGAAGACGAGACGGAGGAGGAAACCAGGGTGGCCACACCCTAGGTGGGCGCGGGCCCACCCTAGGACGCACCCATAGGGGGTGTGGGCCTCCTGGCTGCCTCCTCGCCTTGCCCCTTCGCCTATAAGAGCCCCCGATGAGAAAACCCTAAACGATCCAGAAGAAATCCATGAAAACCTCTGTAGTGACGCCACCACCGAAGGGGGGATTCGAGGGACAGAAATTCTCTGTTCCAGCACCCTGCCGAGACGGGGAAGTGCCCCCGGAGCCATCTCCATCGCCATCTCCATCACCATTGATGATTCCCATGATGAGGAGGGAGTAGTTCTTCCTCAAGGCTAAGGGCTCTACCGATAGCTATGTGTTCATCTCTCTCTCTATGCATGATATTGTTGTGGTCATGAGCTTTGTAATCAAGTAGATCTACCTTGCTACTTAAGTGCTTAAATAGATCTCTGCTCTCCCCATGTGTGTGAAAATGACAGTGTGCACGCCATGGTGGCACTTAGGCTTGAGTCTACATAAATACTCTTTGCGCTTTAATAGATTTATGATTTTCCCCACGTGTGTGAAAGTGACAGCAGGCATACCGTGTGTGGCACTTTGGCTAGATTGAATATTTGTTATGAGTTATATTTGGAGTTGGATGTCTCTATGAAATTTTGGTGTTTGTTGGAACCATCTAGCGCTCAAGGTGACATTGTGGGGTTATCTAGATTGGGGAAGACGGACTTTGAGGTGTGTTGTTATAGCCCTACCATGGATTAGAGTGTCCAACCGGAGAGTAGTTAAGAATAGTATCATGAAGAGAGGATATTTATATGAGAGAGTGTTCACTAGTGAAAGTATGATCCCTAGGCCTTGTTTCTAAACATTGAAACACCGTTTGCTACTATATTTGTTGCATGTTTGCTTGCTTCCTTCTTGTTGCATGTAGTCTTTACCTCACCGTTAGAAGCTATTTTCTGGCACTGTTACCACTTGTATTTCATTATCTCTTCGCTGAACTAGTGCACCTATATTGGATGTGTTGGGGACACAAAAGACTTCTTGTATCTTGATTGCAGGGTTGCTTGAGAGGGAATACCTTTGACCAGCTCCTCCCTGAGTTCGATAAACCTTGGGTAATCCACTTAAGGGAAACTTGCTGCTGTTCTACAAACCTCTGCACTTGGAGGTCCAACAACTGTCTACAAGAATAGAAGTGTGTATACATCAGTGTTCTCCTTAATATAAACAAACATGGCATGCTGGCTAAACAAATTACAACAGGGCAATTGACAGGACTGAACAAGGCATAACAATGCAATACTAGACATTCATGATCCTGTGAGATTCGATTGGGAAATACAACAATATACATAGACCATCATCCAACTGCATCTATGACTAGTAATCCACCTTCAGGTTATCATCCGAACCCCCTCCAGTATTAATTTGCAAGCAACGGATAACTGCTTTAAGCAAAGTGTGTAAGGTAAACAAGAGACCATTGTTTTCTCCCTAGTAGCAACAACACATCTACAACCTTAGACATTTCTGTCACTTACCTTAGATTAAATAGAGGCATGAACCCACTATCGAGCATGAATAATCCCTCTTAGAGTCACTAGCATCTACTCGGCCAAGATAGCTACTAGAAACAGAGAGCATGCAAGATCTCAAACAACACAGACATGATAGAATAAATAAGACAAAATCATTAACCAATCTGACATAGTAATCTCAATATCCATCAGATCCCCACAAACACAACATGCATGAATTCAAATAGAGATGATCTTGATCATGAACGAAGCTCACAAGATCTAGACATGGAAGCAAAAAGGAGGAGATACAACCATCTAGCTACTACATGGACCCGTAGTCGAAGGTGAAACTGCTCACACTTCATATCGGAGGCTGACATGATGATGAAGAAGGCCTCCGGGATGATCTCCCCTCTGACAGTGTGCCGGGAAGAGCTTCAGATCCCCCCCCCCAGATCTAGGGACGATGGTGGCGGCGGCTATGGACTGTTTTGTGGAAGATTGATCGGGTACTTAGGGTTTTGGTATCGGGGGCTTCTTATAGGCGAAGAGGCGAGGCAGGGGGCACCCAAGGTGGCCGCACCCCCCCAGGAGCGGGCTAGGCCCAGCCGCGCGGACAGGGGGTGTGGCCCCCTGGTGGCTCTTCTCTGTATCGTCTTCTGGCTCCGTGTTCCCCACAGTAAAATATTGACTTTGGCTTTTCTCCCGTCTAATTCCGAGAATATTGATTTTCTGCCTTTTCTGGAACCAAAAACAGAACAAAACAGGCAACATGCACTATGGCAACTTGTTAATAGGTTATTCCAGAAAAACATATAAAAACACCTCAAAGTAAAGACAAAGCAAAGCAAAGTAGATAATAAACAAGCATGGAGCATAAAAAATTATAGATACATTTATGACGTATCACTTGCCTATGGGCAAGGGTAGGAGCACTAGACCTTAGGGCAGTTCTGCCACCGACGTGGGATGTACACTGAACAAGCACCTCTTGTATCGACCTCCTAGGAGGCTTGTAACTATCTTATCTTTTCAATGAATGAAATGCAAAGGTACTTTGTGTTTTCTCGAAAAAAACTAGTTTTGTGCTCCACTATGACTTGCACTACTAAGTTTTTCCTATGGGTTCTAACTTTTCTCACTTTTATAGGCACAATGATGCATCCCAACACATGACATTCACCATTGGTCCATATCATGCTACACCGACCGTTCCCACAAAGGTGAATTCATTCCATATCTCGCCCTTCTTTGGTTATCATGTGAATGGGATCCTACTTGAGACAAGTGTCAATGATATGACTAGGCCCATGACCAAGACACCAAGAGGAGAAGGCAAGGATACCACGGGATCCAAGACGCCCAAGCAGGAAACATGGAAAAAGTTGAAAGAAGATTTCTGGCGCCAATCCTGGGGACGCCGGAATCCACATCGAAAGGTTTCGCCGCAAGATCCGGCAAACCAGAATAGCCGCTCAATCATTTTGGTGATAGATCCGGCGAACCGGAACCTCCGTCGGAATCCACTCCCGGTCACCACCGAACCCAGGGCCCGCCGAAACGCTATACAGAACCACATTCCGGCAACCACCAAAACGAATCGGTGCCCGCCGGAAACTTCCGGCGGCGCCTAACTTATCACCAGAAATGCCAGTCTGCGCACTGATTGGGTTTGATGCCCAGAATATTCCCTCCTACCTACCCCCTTCACCCCTAGTACTATAAATAGCCCCCTTGTGGCTCAGATCTAGTTGGAGTTAATGATGAATGAAGGCTTGTGCTAACCCTAGATGGGGACCCCTCTCTATAGTTAATCTATGAGTTGTACAAGACCTTGGAGTTCGGTGTTCATCTCCAAGTTTCCAAGACCCTCCTCAAGTGTTTGGTTCCTCCTTTTCAAGGATTCTAGTAGTGCTAGGCCTCTCCCCTTTGAGATTCTACTTGGTTGCTACTCTCTCTTTTGATTTGGATTCTATCATCCGCTTGTCGATCTCTCCTTTGGCGATTCTACATCACGGTCTCTTGCCGAGTATTCTATTGGATTGGTTGTTCTAACCAACGGGAGAAAATCAAATTGGGTTGTGTTTGCGTGTGTTTGTATCTTTACTTTGTGTTTGTGTTGCGTTCGTCGTGTTCATCGGGTTTCCCCTCACTCCCCGCCTCAAATACGTTAAGATCAGGCCACCCTAGGGTCTACCCCTCAAGGGAGCTCATATCAACTAGTATCAACAGCTCTTGGTTGCCACGGATTTGACTTTGTTCACCGATCTCCACCATAAATTTGAAAATACCAATTTTTTTGCCTATATTGCTTTTGGATCGATCTCTCGTTTTGGTGAGTTTTTAGTGGATTTGGTCCATAGATCTGGTGCTTTAGGTGATGAACTTTGTTTTTATGCATTCCCTAACCCCAATTTGACCAATTTCCCTTTGAATCTATGGATCCAAATTTTGGAGTTAAATCACGAACTTTTTTGGCACAGATTCTGGCGAAAGTCTGCCTAGAAAATTTCCGACAGGAACGGCTGGATTTCCCACCGAAAAACAGTTTTGACCCTAATTTTGTCCTAATTTTGACAGTTTTGCTTCCTTTTGTGTGTTGTGTTTTAGTGTGTGTGTAAACTAACAAGAAGCTTCAACAACTCTCTACACTCTTGACACCACGGACCTCACACCATACCCTACACCAGCGGTAGCAAGTTCGTCATCAACAAAAGGTATAACTTGCACCAACCTTGGATTTTCACCGCAAGGCTTGAACTCCTCCTGCTACCGCCCCACTCTCCGATGCCGCTACAATTCACGAATCACCAAGCCAATTTCTCATCACCACTAGGACTCAATCCACCATAGCTAGTCCACAAATCTTGGCTTCCATAACATTCTCCGCACACTGACTTCACCATGGAACTAAAGACATGTTCCATGATGGCAACAGACTGCAGAGCTTCGCCTCGCTTCCTCTGAAACCAAACGGTCAGAAAAACAATGGTTGCCTGTGACCGAATTCCATCCGTTCCATCAATCTCCAGGCATGAATCGCCCATGGGAGTTCACCGGCAGAGCCTTACGGAACACGACATTGCCACCAGATCTATGGAAACAAGCTGAAGACAGATCTTCGTCTTGGCGTGAGAGAAACCCTAGGACTGCGCCCCTGCCAGCAGATGCGACTCGCGCCACCATTCGCCGAGAGAGAACCGGCATCAACGCCCGAGGTTGCCGCCTCGACTTATATACCCCGCCGCCATCAGATCGCCATCGGGGCGACAACAATCGAGCGTCCAAGGGGCTCCTTGCGGGGGAGAGGCCACCATGCGAGGAGGCAGCCCCGCCGCCACCGTTGGTCGGGCGGGCTTAGCCTGCCAGCGTCCTCCGATGGCAATGGGGGAGGAGCGGGAGGAGAGTTCGGGGCGGCGGCTTAGGTTTTCGTCCCCCACACAGAGAGAGAGAGAGAGAGAGAGAGAGAGAGAGAGAGAGAGACGCGTGTGGTCCGTACAAAATTACTTAAACTACCAAACTAGAACAAGACCAATTTTCTTGGATATAAGTGATACCAAACACACATTTTTAAATACACTTTTAAAAATATGGACAAACTAAAAAAATACTCTTATCTAAAAAAATGTTTTTCTTAATATCATGGCCAAGCAATTTTATGGTAGAGTACCTTGCTAAAATATTGTGTTTACACGGTGACCGTAATTATGACTAAAAACAAGACACTAGACCAATTTTATTTGACAAGTTGTGGCAAATTGTGACCAATTTTATTTGACTGCCATGGTATTCGAAGTTCGAACTCCTTTTTTCGCAAGGGAGCACCGAGGTGGCGGGAAACGGAAACCGGGACACGGCGCCCGAGAAGCCAAGACCAAGAACCACCTAGAGCCTCCGAAAATAAAAAGAATCGAACCATCTAGAACCTAGCGTGTGTGTTTGTGTGCCAGAGAAGCAGAGTGAGAGAGCATGGAAACCGACGGCGAGACTGACGGCGGCGACTCCGGCGAGGCAGATAGGTCGGGAAGGATCGAGCTGGGACGCCTCCTTAAAGCCATCGAATCTTCCGAGGTGCGTCATCTCATCTCCACGGGACCTCGCAAATCCGTTTCCTCCGGTCCATCGCCGTGCCCCCTCCCCCCCCCCACCCCCACCTCCCTGTTTCCTAGGGTTCAGTTCGGTCCGAGGCCTCCAGCTCCATGTCTTGAATCTGTGCTCGCTTATTCGGGGCCGCAATGGGTGTGGAATCCGGCCGGGGATGCCAACTAGAGTTCCGCAAGGTGGTGTTTTTAGGCGGGGTTCAGTGTTCGTGGATGCTCTTCAGCAAAGTAAGCTAATTTCGGTGTGGGCCGTTCGCATCGTGGTGCGATTCTAACTATCGCCTTGTTTACCCTTCGATTCCGTGTGTTGTTCTTCTCTAATCCGGCCATTAGTGGATATATAGATATTCCGATTCGCTTTTGTGTGTTGGATTCCGATCAGACAGTAACGTTCTAGTGATCATCCTATATGACAGGTTCTGGAGAAGAGGATTCCCCTGATCAAGCAACTTGAGGAGTTCTCTGCAGATGATCTGGGCCTCATACTCCAAGGTCTCCTTGTATCCTTTTTTCCCAACCCCATGTTTGATTTTAGCTTTGTATGATCCTCTTTATTTTCAGATAAAAGCATACCCTTTTATTATCTGCCGTTAGTAGTTGCTGATTCACTTCGGCTTTTGTTGATTGTTGCTTCCCTGTTGTTGTCTTAATGGTGCTATCTGTATGTTGCCTTAACACAGCATTCTAGGCATCTTGGATTGATTCCACATGTTCAGGTGTGTCACACTGCACGCTACACAAGTCAATTCTGCAGGTTGCTCTGAAATGCTCTGATTTGGATATAACTGATTATCTGGGCCAATTTCTTAGTCTTGCTGCAAAGGTAGCAGTTTTTTTCTTCTTTTTCTTAGACAAAAGATTTGCCAACTGTCTTTGCATGTATGCTGTTCTTCTTCCTAAATCGATGGATGCTGTACCAGGCTAGCTCATGGTGTGGGAAACACCTCCAGTGGTCTGTCAAATCTATTGACCAATCTCAGGTGGTCCAAGAGGAAGAGCACAACAGATTATGCCTAGAGGTCGCCGGAACTGCACCTTTAAGCTTGATTTGTTAGCTTGTTTGTGTTTCTTTGGAATGGATATAGTTGGATGATTGGATTGACATAAGGAATTATTATTTCTGCATAACTAATGCTTATCCCACATCCAGATTTCTTACAGCCTTTAACTTGCCAAGTTCCAAACCTTAGTAAGCTTTATGAATACTCTTTCCATGGCTTATGGTTATGAACAGAACATCTCATTGTATCAAGAGATGACGGTAGATATAACAGGAATGTGTAGACATATGCATTTCTGTGCATTTGGTCGAAAATAATCTAAAATTGGCAAAGCTTGGTATCTACTAATCTGTTCATATTTAATATCTATGCTCCATGTTCTACATGTGGAGTTCTAACATAAATCCAACTTCATGACTGCAGATGAACTCACTGTCCTTCAGTATCTCAACCAAGCTCCATGGTATTGCAGCAAAGTGCTTTACTGTACTGGTGCGTTATTGGTGATTCTATTAATTTCAGTGCTAATAACACTGACGGCAAGCTTAGAAACATTGTTTTGTTTCTGCATTTGTGGTTCTTGCAGAGATTAGAGGTGCCGGCTGGAGAAGGAGGGCAGGGGGCAGAGCCGGAGGAATGTGTTTTGAACAAGGTCGACGATGATTTCCCGACATTGGAGACCATGGCGGTGGAGGTGGAACTGGCGCCGGCCCATCTGACTGCGGGGGCGACGCCACGGAGCCTCGCGCCCCCAACTCGCAATGTGAGGCGCCGGTGCACGCACTGCGCGTCGGAGAAGACGTCAAGGTGGCTCCGGGGGCCGGATGGCCCTGGCACGCTGTGCAATGCATGCGGCCAGCGGTTCTACAAAGGGCGGCTGCTGCCGTCCAAATCGAAGAAGCGCCGTCGTCGCCAGGGCCACCCTTGGAAGAATCGCGGTCCAAGCAAGGAGAAGGGCAACGACGTGGTTGAAGCAGGGGCCGTTCAGGAGGCGTCGCGCCGGTGCATGCACTGCGCGTCGGAGAAGACGCGAAGGTGGCGCCGAGGGCCGGATGGCCCATTCACCCTGTGCAATGCGTGCGGCCAACGGTTCTTGAAAGGGCGGCTGCTGCAGTCCAAATCGAAGAAGCGCCATTCGAGCAGCAAGAAGAACTCGGCAGCCAACGACAACGTGAAGGCGCTGGTTGACGCGCTGCCTTGCGGCGTCGGCGCCAGCTTGGATGCCTTCTTTGACCACACGTTCCCTTGGGTGTCTTGGGAAGAAGCTGAACCTGCGCAGGCGGAGGAGGAGGAGGAGGAGCTGGAATGGCTTTCGAACAAAGACGCGTTCCCGTCGGTGGAGACGATGGCGGTGGAGGTGGAGGAGGCGCCGGCACTTGACGCGCCGCGGGCGAGGACCAAGGGGCGGCGGCGTGTGACGGCTACCGAAACGACTTGTCGCCAAGCCAACGTGCCGCTGCACGGTGACTTACGCCGGTGCACACACTGCGCGACGGAGAGAACACCGCAGTGGCGCGTGGGGCCGAAGGGTCCCCGTACGCTGTGCAACGCGTGCGGCGTGGTGTTCAGGAAGAAAGGGCGGCTGCTCCCAGAGTACCGCCCGGCGAACAGCCCCACCTCGCCGCTGCCGCACTCCAACATGTACAGCCGGAACGAGACCTCAGCGACCGGTGAGGTGCACAGCGAGCTTATCAACCAACCGGCGTACGGCCCCATTTCCTCCCCGTTGCAGCAGCATTACAGCTCCCTCTGCCGTATCGTCCTCGAGGAGGAGACTTGGGCGGCCGATCACCTCACCGCCGAGGCCTGCCGCGGCGAGGAGGAGTCCTTGGAAGTGCCGCTGCTCCCGGAGCGCCCACCGGCGGACAGCCCCGCCCTCTACCTGGTGTCCCACCGCCGGGTGCGCAAGCGTAGGCGCAAGAGCGAGCAGGAGACCTTTGCTGCCATCCGCGCCACCGCCAAGGCCCGACGCGCCGAGCGCGCCCAAGCGCGCTTCGCCGCTACCGATCAGCAGCCCCGCGTTTCCGCTTAATTACGTGCGGTTGCTTCATTTTTGCCGATGGATGATGGTTGCAGATGATCGGAAACTAAGATCTGCATTCAGCCATTAGCTGCTAGCTCTCTCGACTTCTTCTGAATGATGATCATTTTTTGTCAGCGAACACGATTTGAAAGGTTTTAGCGCAGAGGAACTCTTCGATCTTCGTTGAGACAAGCAGAAGATAGACACAGAAACGCATCATTTTTTGGTCTTAATTTGTGCGACCATCCTGTATGAAACCTGAAAATGGTTATACGACTTTGGTCTTAATTTTTGGTCGTTTTTGGTAATACGGCATTCCCCTGAAAATGGTCTTTTTTGGTTATAAGTCATTCCTCTGAAAATGGTCTTTATTTATCTTAATTTTTGCAACTCCTTAAAAAGTGAAATGCAGAGTTTTGCTCTGTAGCCTAAAAAACGGTTTCAGGGGAATGCAGTTGTACTGAACTCTGCATTTTACTTTTTGAGGAGCATACAAAAGGGCAGGCAACCTGATGAAGCGACGAGTGACTGAGGAACGATGAGCACAAATGGAAAAAAAATATTCAGTCAACAGAAGCGCAGAAATAGCAGAATGCTCTTTTGCTAAAATTTCCAGTTCACGTACATCTATATAGGTCAGAGAAAGAACAGCAGGCAGACGTTTACATGCTGAATTCACTACAGTTATATCAGAGACCTGAATTTTCGAAAGCACATGGCGCCATTCTCAAGTGAAGTGCACAAATAGCATACTTTAGGACCCTAACTTCAGGGCATTAAATTCTTTATGAACTGTCATATGAACAAAAGGCACGGTGCCTGCACTTAACATGCATTC
This sequence comes from Avena longiglumis, assembly GCA_030063025.1. Classification (NCBI taxonomy): domain Eukaryota; kingdom Viridiplantae; phylum Streptophyta; class Magnoliopsida; order Poales; family Poaceae; genus Avena; species Avena longiglumis. The sequence continues at coordinate 30,950,893 of CP125976.1, forward strand.
TAAACACCAATTAACAGTTCATACTGTAGTGAAAAACTGAGCAAAAACTATCATAACCAAATGTTCCCTGAATCTCAGGTTCTCCACATGGTAGGAGTCTGGCATAGAAAAGAATCTGGTATTTCAACAGTCCTTTCTGTTGAAGATGCAGACAACCCGTAATCCGCTATACAACTTGTGGCATTTCGAGTTATCATAAAATTCTATCTAGACCCTAAGGACAACCGATGCAGCAGCAGCAGCCCGACGATTCCACTCAAATACATACAGTTGCTTAATTTTTGCCGATGGATGATGGTTGTAGATGATCGGAAACTAGGATCAGGATTCAGCCCTTAGCTGTTCTCTCGACTTGTTTTGAATGCTCGTTTTTGTCAGTAAACATGATTGAGAGGTTTTGGAGTAGGGGTAGTGGCAACTGGCGTCTTCCAAGTGCTCCTCGTTTAGCAAGGAAAACAACCCTCTTCTGCTCATAATTTTTGCTGCTGCATCAACACACATGGTCTCAATCCCAACAGGATTCAGTGGCATGCCATTTCTCCAGCACTACCTTGATATAATGGCAAAAATTCTCTCTGGCATGCTTCCACCTACTCTCAAACTTATCCTTGTTAGCATTCCAACTGTACAGCAACCTGAAAAATGGCTTCAAGGTAATGCAGATGTATTGAACGCTCAAACTCTGGGTAATGCAACCCAGGGGAAAAACAGTCAATATAAGTTTTAACATATGTCCCATAGCCAGTTTACATATAATACAGTTATGCAGCTCAACTAAATGTATGAATCGTTGAAAAAATGTTCAGATAAGCGAAGCCCAGAAATAGCACAATGCTCTTTTGCTAAAATTCAGTGTCGCATACATACACATGTATGGATCAGAGAAAGAAATAACAGCCGTTTACACGCTGAATTCTCCAAACCACATGGCAACAATCAAGCGAAGTACAGAAATAGCATACTTTTATTTTCTACAAAATGATCACAAGGTGTAACTTTAGGAACCTAACTTCAGGACATTATTTTTTATGAACTGTCATATTATCAAAAGACACAGCAACTGACTGAATATACATTCTAAACACCAATTAACACTTTAGGGGAAAACTGAACATGGATTTAAATTAATATACACAAGCTAGTTACAATTATGTGCCCTGAGTGTTCATATCATAAGACTCTGAAGTAAAAGGGCATTATTGCAACCATGTGCTTGCTGAACCTCAGCTTATGAGTTCTCCACATGATAAGAGTCTGGCATAGCAAAGAATCTAGTATTTCGACAATTGTTTCTGCTGCAGATCAAATGCATAGATCCCCTATATCCGGCTATCCTACTTATGGCATTAGGGTTTATCATAAAACTCTATCTGGACCCTTTGCATCAAAAGTTCGTTCCATGACTAAACTTAAATAGCCAGTTGTCTGGCACATACTCAACAGCATAGGAAACAGGATAATATTACTGCATGAGAAGTCTTTGGAAGCATACCTCAATGAGGCATTCGAGGAAATACAGGCAAGAGGATGCAGCAACAAGAAGCCTGAATCGAAGACATATAGAACATCAGTGGAAAAGCAAGCTGGCACAAGAGGTGCTCCTAAAATAACAGAAGTTGTATATGTTGTTTCAGTTAGTAGTTGTTCTCAGATCATCGCAACAATATCAGTTAAAATTAAAAATGTAAATCAAATTAAACTGCAGATATCAGTTGAACTTTGAAAGCTCCAAGTGGTTACAATAGCTTTGTAGTAGTTATTACCATTTAGATATGTTCAAAAGGATTCGGAAAACCAAATGGTGCCCAAGTTCTCTCTTTCCAGAACAAGCACATCTCTAAGGTACCATTTAATCATTACTTTTGTATCAAGTTATAGACAAAGATTTATACTCACAGTTAACAGTGTTAAATTGTAATCGCTATAGATGTGTAAAACAGGAGATAATATGATAGAACTAGTAGAGACCACTGAAGTTTAAGAATTCAGGTAACTAAAAAGGATACAAATTTTCAATGCAGACCAAACACCAACTAATCATTAAGTTATCATCCACCAATCTCCATTGACTTCTAATACGGTAAAATAGAGATAATATAGTTATGCAGCTTAATTAAATGTAAGAATTAAAAAATGTTCAGCTAACCAAAGCATAGAAATAGCAAAACGCTCTTTGCTAAAATTTTCAGTTCCACTAACAATTAGTAGTACTACAGTGTGGCCGACATACATATATAGAGGTCAGAGAAAGAATAACAGACATTTAGATGCTGAATTCTCTCTAGTTACTTCAAGGACCTGAATTCTCCAAAGCACATGGCACAATTCAATTGAAGTGCAGAAACAGCATACTTATATTCTACAAAATGATCACAAAGTGTACCTTTAGGACCATAACTTCAGGACATCAAATTTTTTTGAACTGCCATATGAATAAAAGGCATGGAGCCTGTATTTAACATGCATTCCAAACACCAATTAACACTTGACACTTTAGGGGAAAACTGTACATCCTTTTCTAATACACACGTGGTGGTTACAATTATGCACCTGGGGTGTTCACATGATAAAACTCCGAAGTAAAAGGGCGTTATTATAACCATATGTTCGCTAATGTGAGGTCTCCAAATGATACGACTCTGGCATAGTAAAGAACTTAAGGCACTTCGATTTATCATAATTCTGTCTGGACCCTATGTATCAAAAGTTGGTGGCATGACTAAAATCAGAGTGTTGATAGTGATAGTTTGACACTATCAAGGCCAATTGTCTAGCAAAATAGATAATAGCATAGAGATTACCTGTTCTGCGAAAGGATATTACTGCACGAGTAGTCCTTTGAAGGAAGCATACCTCAATGAGGCATTCCAGGAAATACAAGCAAGAAGATGCAGCAACAATTAGCCTGAATCCAAGACATTTAGAACAGCAGTGGAGAAGCAAGATGGCAGAAGCTATATATAATGTTTCAGACTTTTGATTAGTACTTAGCTTGTTTCAGAGCTTTGCAACAGTATCAGTTAAATTTAAAACGTAAATCAAATTCAACTTCAGATATCAGGTGAACTCTGAATGCCCAAGCAGACAAGGCAATGGTACAATAGCAATTACTGCCATATACAGCTTTCAAAGAAGATTATGGAAACAGAATGGTGCCCAATTCTCTCATTCCAAAACCAGCACGCATCTGTAGGTACCACTGAATCTAGTCTAGGCAAAGATATATATACTCCATGTGCAACATTGTCCATTTATAGTGACTACAGGTTTGTAAAACAGGAGGTAATATGCAATAGTAAGACACCTCCGAAGTTGACCTTTGAGCATACAACCTGTTCGTTTTCTGTTGGATAGGGCATACGAGAACATGTTGGAGAAAGAAAATCCACAATTCAAGCATTCAGGACAAGCAAATTCTCGAAGTTCCCCATTAAACAGATTCAATCTATAAGATATTAAACACAATCAAGTAACAGATCACATGGAGGTGGAAACTCAACACCAATTCTATTCGAGATAGCAGTTCATCTTACAGAATCCAACAGAGAGCAACCTAAACTACCAGAACCTAGGAGGATGTGAACTTTGTGACGGCCTTGGTGCCCTCGGAGACGGCGTGCTTGGCGAGCTCGCCTGGGAGGACGAGGCGGACGGAGGTCTGGATCTCCCGGGAGGTGATGGTGGGCTTCTTGTTGTAGCGGGCCAGCTTGGCGGACTCGCCGGCGAGCTTCTCGAATATGTCGTTGATGAAGGAGTTCATGATGGACATGGCCTTGGAGGAGATGCCGATGTCCGGGTGCACCTGCTTGAGGACCTTGAAGATGTAGATCTTGTAGGTCTCGACGCTCTTCTTCGCCTTCTTCTTGCCCTTCTTCCCCTCGCCGCCCTCCTTGACGGCGGTCTTCGCCGCCGGCAGCCGCTTCTCCGCCTTGGGCTTCTTCGCCGCGGGGGCCTTCTCCGCGGCAGGCTCCTCCTCCACGGGCTTCTTCGCCGCCGGCTTCTTCTCCGCCTTGGGTGCCATCGACGATGCGCTTCTGGAGGAGAGGGGAACGGCGGTGGGGTCGGGCGAGCAAGGAGAGTCGGTCGGTGGGAGGGAATTTGGGGATGGGTTATGAGGTCGAGGGCTGGGCTGACTATATAGCGGTGGAGAGGTCGGCGATGATTGGTGGAGAGGTGTGTGCCGCGGATCGCTGACGTGGAAGTTGCGATGCTTCGGCGTGGTTTTGGATGGACGATCGGGATACTCTCGGGCGCGGATCGCTTCTGGCCAAAACTTGTGTGCGCAAACGGAGGCCATCTCAGATCGCAGTTGTCGATCGACAATAATTAAACGAATTGATGATACAGTACACGACTTCACCGATCGGGTCTACATAGAAGAGCCATGATATACTACGGTGTTTTTAGTGCAAAATATACATAGATGCTCCCTACGTTTTAAAATATGAGATGTTATAAAAAAAATTAAAACACATATTTTTAGACCCTTTTAATGTATAGGTTCACTCATTTTGCACCAAGTCTACACACTAAAAGTTGTTTACATACATACGATTTTTAAAAAGTTTAAAATATCTTATATTTTGAATGAAGGGAGTAGCTATGAATTATGAAAAATGTCTTTGGCACATAGCACTCGTGCTCTTTTTTAGGACAAATTAGAACTTATACTTTTTAGGCCCCAAATTTTTTAAAAAGAAATATACAAATGCATACGTCCAGAATATAAGTCAAAAATTTTGTTTAAAAACAAGTTTCTAATAGAAACATACAGCGAGACAAGTTGTATTTTAGGCTACACACAAAAAAAGTTTCTGACAAAAAGTTATTGGCGACGAGGAACTGGTACGCACGCGCTACCTCTCGGGGGAGGCGGCACGAGCGGAACCCTCAGCCGCCGCCGCCCCCGACTCCTTCTCCCACATCTCCCCCGCTGCCATCGGAGGACGCCGACGGGCAAAGTCCGGTCGGCCGACGGTGGCAGTGGGGTTGCTTCCTCGCGTGGTGGCCTCTCCCATGTAGGGAGTCCCTTGGGCGCTCGAAGGTTGTCGCCCCGACGGTGATCTGATGGCGGCAGGGTCTGGAAGCCGGGGCGGCGGCCTCAGGCTTTGATGGAGGTTCTCCCTCGACGGATGGTGGTGCGGTCGCATTTGCTGCCTGGGGCGCAGTCCTAGTGTTTCTCTCACGCCAAAAATATTTTTCCGTATTTGATCCATAGGATCGCAGTCGAAGAATTCATAGGGTGCGCGGTCAGTGCTCCCTATGGGAGTAGTCCCGAGTGTCTGTTCGAGTCGTAGACTCGAGCAGAGACTTTAGTTCAGTCGTTTTCAGTCTAAGTCTGAAGGACTCAATTTTTTTCGGATGTTCAACCAACGCTCTCTATGGGAGTAGCCCTCGAGTCCGTGGTGGAGTCGCAGACTCGACGTAAGATAATTTCGAACTGAAGTTACCTTAATAATTTCTCAGGTGCGCGGCCAGCGCTCCTGATAGGAGTAGCCCCCGAGTAGTTTCTCGAATCGTAGATTCGGATAAGTACTTGTATGATGAGCCGAAATCTTCATGTCGTTGCTGGCTTTGCCTTGATGACGTCAGTGCTGACAATCGGTGGTCTCAACCGTCTGCGGCAGCAGAGATGATACGATGAGACGATCGTGGGTCCCACCACCTACTTGACGTTAACTAGTCACGCGTAGACATGGCGAAAATTACGGCGTCTCCTCGGTTTCCGTGCATAGTGGACGGCGTGATGGCGACGATTTGTTTTGGTGCTAACACGTGTATGGTGAGATTTGAGTGGCATGCTAGGGCTTCCCAATCGACGGCTCATGTGCATCGTCTCCGTCCTTGTATACCGTAGGTAAACAATGATTTCTTTTTACCCTTTGTTATTTGCTCATCTCCGTTATATCCATTTTCGCGTTTCTACCTTCCGTTGAGCCTGGACATCCTCACACCTTTCCTTCCTCTTTTGCGCTCACCGCGCTTGATCGCTCTTTGTAAGATGGGCAGGTCGAGGAAGACAACTGCTAGAGCTGGGTCGAGCGTCGCCGGCGCCGGCAAGAAGGTTGCCGCCACGGCCCGCGCCACTGTCGGCGGATGGAAGCGCACGGACATGCGTGAGTTGGATCTGTGCAAGCTGCGCGATGCTAGGTTGATCTCCAAGGACAAGGAGGACGCCATCCTTCCAGGCCAAGAGGTAATTTCTCGCCTACCTAAAGGCTTTCGGGTGATGTTTTATGCCTTCATTGTCCGAGGACTTTCTTTGCCCGTCCACGATTTCCTTCGTGGGCTCCTTTTCTTCTACGGGATTAAGTTGCATCATATGTCTCCCAATTCTCTTCTGCACATTGTGTGTTTCATCACCTTCTGCGAGTGTTGGCTCGGTATCGAGCAGCACTTTGGCCTCTTCCGGAAACTCTATTCCGTGAAGAGGCAGTCCGGCACCGACAGTGTTTATCTGCTCGGCGGCTGCATCATTTCCATTCGCTCTTCTATCCAATTCGTTTCCTTCTCTATTTGCGAGTCCGTTCAATACTGGCGGCAGAAGTGGTTCTACATTCGCGATGTTAAGATGGATGGGCAGCATTTTGGTCTCGACCCTTTCGACTCTGCCCAGAAGATCACCCTAAAGAGGTCGTGGAAGAACGACATCTTAGGGGTGAAACGGCGGAGGTGGAGAAGCTCTACCAGCGCGTGGAGTCACTCCAGCTGGTGGTTGGCAAGGAGGTCAACGATGTCGACATCATCCGCACCTTCCTCAGACGTTGGGTGCAACGGCTCCAAGCGAGGGCGCACCAAATGTTTCTTTATGCTGGCCGTAGCGATCCGACGAGGGTTTCACCTGAGGAGTTGACTTCGGGTGACCTTGATAGAGTTCTTAGGCCTCTACTAAAGGCCAAGGCCGACGAGGACCTCCCGAGGAAATCTTTAACCTCCCCGTTCAGCTTGAAGAAAGTAGTCCCGAAGGTGAAAAAACTTGTAATTGCGCGTAATTCTATTTCAAGTGCTAGATTTTTGTTACTTGCACTAATAATTTGTCATCTTCTTGTCTTCGATTTGCAGGACTTCAAGGTAGCGGGGATGACGCCCCCTCTACCTGAGAAATTCACGGTTTGCGTCGGATAATGAACTTGTGGATTCTGAATCCGAGCTTCCCCCGGTGCAATCTCCTATCGCGGAAGCCCCGAGCGGCGAAGGCGAACCGAAAGAGGTCGCATAGCGAGCCTTCAAATGTCGACGCCGCCAACACCTAGTTAGTCCTTTCTTGAACAACACGGTGGGGATAAGGGTGCGTCGTCTGCACCTTTTCCTGTCGTGCCCATTCGGGCGGTGGCTCCGCAGCCATCGGCCAAGAAGAATAAGAAGAAGGAGAAGGCGGCTCCTGTCTTCAATTTGTCGGACATCGAATCGTAAGTTGCTTTGCCTGAGGTTGATTACCGTGTTGTATTTGTATTTTTTTGTTGATATAATAAGTGATGGTAGAAATCCCTCGGAGGAGTCCCTCAACGGGGACACCGAAGAAGTCATTGCGGAGTCGAAGCCAGCAGCCTCTCTTCACCAGGTGTTGGCCAACTCCGAGGACGATGACTCGAGCTCCGATAGGCGAGAAGCTCATGCACTCGTAACTCGGAAAGTAGCATGCAAACCTGCGGAGTCCACTCCTGAGCATGTAAGTGTTGCCCTTTTTATTCCGAGGGAGGAGCCCTCGAGTCCTTTTATGTGACATGTTGGTATTTTCGCTTTGTGAGGGAGCCCCCGAGCCTTTTATTCATGAGGTTTCTTTCCTTCTTTGTAGCCTTTTGTTCGTAGTGCCAATTTGCTTATCCAGCAACATCTGGCGCTGGAAGATGAGCTGAAGCAGCTCCGAGGTACATGATTCTCTTCTTATCTTCATCCTCAAGTGCATCAAGTTTTTCCTTGTACTCACCCGACATTTATTCGTGCATATGAGAAGAATGCTGCTCTTCATAGGTGACGCTCTCGAAAAGAGCTTAGGCTAAGCGGAGAAAAAGGTAGCGGATCTGCGAGGCCATGGGCGCCAAAAAGGAGGTAGATCGTGAGCAACAGCTCGCGGCCGCTGCATTCACTCGGGAGAAGGCCACGGCTAACAAGCTCATGGGTGCTGCCAAGGCTATCTCTGGTAAGTTTCTCTTGTATCATCTAGGTATTCTATTTTTGAGTGTGTTTTATCCTTTCTCAGTCGAGTGTTTTTTCTTCATCTTTTCAGGTGCTTCTGGCGTTGCGTTTGATCGCGACGTGCTGGAGCATGGAGGTATTTTGGCTGATGCTGCTGCTGCAATTGAGGATTGTTGCTCTGCCGCCGTTGGCTCCTTGGAGAAGGCCAAGAAGGTGCTCATGCGCTTCTACAAGGAGGTCACTCTGAAAGGCATTGCCCTCCATGACGTCGACGCACTTGCGGATGCTCTTTAGGAGGATGCTCCGACGGAGTACAAACGCAAGCAGAAGGGCATCAATGCCTCCATAGGGATGGACATGTCGATGGTGTCCGGATCCGAGCTGGACTTGGACCGAGTCACGTCCAGGATGCCGACGGCGACGGATGGCTCCGAGGTAGCTTTTGCCCTTTTTGCTTCTCACTTTAAGCATTATGGGCCTAAGCTCATCGACCTCCTAGTCGATTATGCGGCAAAGCAACAGCAGTAGGACAAGAGCAAGCAGTCTGGCTTCGAAGCTGCTTCGGATGCTGGTGCTTAGGCCCTTGTACTATAGCTAGTGTAGCTTTTCTACTTTTGTTGTTTGTTGTAACACCTTGCGGATGAACGAGTCCCACTTTGCCACGAGGTGGCTTTATTTATGTATATAAATCCACCTTTTGACTGCTGTCAAGAGTATTTGTGATGTTCATACTTGCTTGTTTACCCCTAGGGTCCTTTGGGTGAGGCTCCAGTGGTTACTCCGACTGCGCCTGAGCCTCGACCGTCTTTGGATGAAGAATCGCAATTGACCTTTCTGCGTGATCGCATCCTCAGTCTAGAAAATGATATCCTCAGCATCCGAGGCCATGCGTGTGTGTGGAAGTCAAAGGCTGAGCGAGCCACCACCAGGGAGGAGTTCTTGCTTGGGGAATTTCGGTAGATGGGTGATCAACTCCAATGTGAGTCTTCGCAAACTTATACTCTTTTGATTGCGCCTTGTTTTTTGTGCTGGCTCACCCGTTGTTTGTGCAGTTGTCAATCTCATTCCGAAGGAAGAGAAGGAGCGCATCGTAATTCGCATGAATTGCCTGACGCAACTAGAGCTGGCGGCCGGTGGCTTCTTTTGGATCGACCATGATCGAGCACTCGTCCTTGCGACGATACAAGACCGTGTACACCAGGACCTTCGGGTGCTGAAATAGGCGAGGTCGTCACTTGCGATCGTTTGGTTCGTCATGGTTCCTCTAGACGTTGCACCTCCAGTTTTTTTGGATATTCTTGGGAAGTTTCGGAATGTAGGCCATGTCAAGGAGTTGGTGCGTCATCAGCTTATTGCTGGGGTGAAGGAAACTTTGTCTCTTGTTCGACTGCATCGGCGCGACGTGAATCTTGCGGAGATAGCGGCTGGACCACCCCCTCCTCCAGATGGCAATGTGTTGAATATGCGTCCTCATTACGCATTTGTGGCGCAGTATGCCGAGGAGATTGTAGATTTGTTTGAGGAGCGGATGAACATCCTGTTGCAGCGTGGGTAAATCATGTAAAGAAAAAATGATACAATGTAAATTTCATATTTGTTCGAGTGGGATTTTGAATGCCCTTTACAAAGTTTGTATGTGTTGGCACGCGATGCGCTTTGTGATGTGCATGTACTTTTCGTTAGCCTGACATGGTCAGCTACTCAGGTTGTATGCATTGTTTTCAGTCGACGAAGTCGTGAGGTGAGGCGCAGCCCCCGAGTGTATTTAGCGAGAAGTAATGCAAGTATAAAAGATATTAGGATGCGTTGTTCGGCTGAGTAGCCTTGGCTAAATAGCCTTATTGAAAGTAAAGGGTAGCTAGGGGTAAAAGTGTCGCAGTTGTGCGACATTCTAGGGGTTGGAGTATTTGACTCCTGATGCGACGTCCATGAGGCGGTACGCGCCACCTGGGATGACTTCGGTGACGATTTAGGGCCCTTCCTAGGGTGACTCGAGCTTCTTGTCCTTTCTTGCTTGAATCGCAGGACGAGATCTCCTTCGACGAAGGACCTTGGGCCTTGACCGGCGGTGTAGTTCGGAGGCTCTACTGATAGACCGTTGAGCGGGCCGTGGTGATGTCGCGTGCCTTGTCGAGTGTGTCGACAACATTTTTGAGTTTTGCCGATGATTCGGCTTTGCTGTAAGCAATGACCTGTGGGGCCTTGTGGCGTACCTCGGCGGGTAGCACGGCTTTGTCTTTGTGCACCATGAAGAAGGGCATGTAGCTAGTTGAGCTGTTTGGTGTTATACGCAGGCTCTAGAGGACGGAGGGTAGCTCATCTGCCCAGGCTCCCGCAAGCCTTTAGAGTGGGCATAGTAGGCGCTTCTCGATGTTGTTTCCTATGAGGTCGTTGGCCTTTTCGACCTGCCCGATGGTCTACGGGTGCACCACGGAGGCGTATGATATGGCGATGCCGAGGTTTCCGAAGACTTGGAATTCCTTGAGATGTCGAGTCGTTGTTCGTTATGATGCTATGAGGCATGCCAAATCTGTAGATGATGGACTTGAAGAACTTGACGGTAGTTTTGCCGCTTTGGTTGGTGACGGGCATGGCCTCGATCCACTTGGAGAATTTGTCGACTGCGACCAAGAGGAAGACGTGACCTCCTGGCGAGGACTTTGGCAGTTTGCTGATCATGTCGAGGCCCCATTGGGCGAAGGGCCAGGCCAGTATAGGCCTCGGCTCGGATCTGCGCCGTGGCTTGTCCACGTGCGCAGCAGTGTTGCACCTGCGGACGATGTCCTTGGCGTCGTTCATTGTCGTTCAAGAGAACCCAGCTCGTAGAGCTTTGGCGACTAGCGGCATCGCCTTCATGATGGCCGTAAATACCCTCGTGGATGTCTTGGAGGATGCTTTTGTCGTCAACTATGGTGACGCATCGCTGGAGCACACCTGAAATGCTGCGCTTATATAGCTCGTCGTTGATGATGGTGAAGGCTTTTGATCGGCGAGATATGCGTCGGGCATCTGTCGGGTCATCGGGCAGTTGGTTACTTATCAGGTACCGAAGGTACGATTGCATCCATGTTTCTTCAACCACCATGACCTGCATCAGACTGACCAGCTCGGCCTCTGTCCAGCTTTTTGGGTCCTTCCTGGCCTTCGGGTAGTGCAGCCCCCGAGTGCTCTACCTCTTCGACTGAGCCTTTTGGGGATTTCCTCTTGATAGAGGGTACGTAGATTTATTCGAGGAACACACCTGGTGTCACCCATGCATAGGTGGAGCCAATGTTGGCGAGCCTATCAGCCTCTTCGTTGCTTTCCCTCGCGACATGCAGAAGCTCGCAGTCGTCAAAGTCTCATTCGAGTGAGTTGTAGAGTGCACGATACGCGATCATGTTGGCGCTATGGGCGTCACACTTGTTCATCGTATGTTGCACGACGAGGTTCAAGTCGCCGTAGATGACAAGGCGTGTTGCATTGCATACCTTGGCCATCCTCATGTCGTGGATGAGGGCCTCGTATTCGAGCACGTTGTTGGAGGCACGAAATTTCATCCAAAGGACATACTTCATCTTGTCGCCTTGAGGGGACGTTAGTATGACGTCGGACCCGGATTCGGCCTCGCGTTTGGATCCTTTGAAGTGCATCGTCCAGGACTGCGACATGTCCGGAGTATCCGACAGCTGGATTTCCATCCAGTGGACGAGGAAGTCAGGGAGGACCTGAGATTTGATGGCGGTGCGCCGCTCATAGATTATGTCTAGAGGGGACAAATTGATGCCCCATAGGGCTACGTGCCCCGTGGATTCAGGGTTATTTAGGATGTTCGACAGTGGGGCGTCGTTGACGACCATGATCGGATGCTCCTGAAAGTAGTGGCTCAGCCGACGAGCCGTCATGAATACGATGTAGGGGAGCTTTTGCTAGTAAGGTTACCTTTGCTTTGTTGGGGTCAGTACCTCGTTGAGGTAGTAGATTGGGCGTTGGACCCCGTGGGCCTTGTCATCTTTGGGTCACTCGACCACAAGTATGGTGCTTACCACCTAATGTGTGGCTGCGATGTATAGCAGCAAAGGCTCCCATTCCTTCAGCGTGACCAGGACAGGTGATGTGGAGAGCAGCCGCTTGAGGTCTGATACGTCCAATTTGCATCACCATTCTATATCATAATTTGCCTCTATTCATTGATATATGTTTTATTATGAGCTATTACTTATGTCTTTTCCCCTGTTTTTGCATGTTGGATGATTCTTGGAGGATGAACTGCCGGAGTCAGGGTTCTGATGGAAAAAAGAGGTGTTTTGATGCAATTTCGCGAAGATCGGGAAAATACCATAAAAATATTGGAAAATTATATTTTCCTAGAAGACGAAGGGAGCCAGAAGGGGAGGCGTACCTAGGCCGCGCCTAGGGCAGGTGTGGCCCACCTGGCCAGCCTCCGACTCTGCCATCTGGCCAATATCTTCCTCTGGAATCGTAATACCAGGGGAGGGACCACAAAAAGATTTTCGCCGCCTCTGCGGAGCGGAAAACACCGAGAGAGAAAGAGCTCTTCGGAAGATAGATTTCTACCGGGGAAATTCCTTTCAGGAGAGGGGAGATCGTTGCCATAACCACCATCGTCAAGCTAGACTTCATCGGGATCATCATCATCATCCACACCATCATCTCCACCAGCACCATCATCACCACTCCATCCCGTTGTAACAATCGTGTTGAATACTTGCATAGTTCTTAGGGGAAACTTTCCTGGTGTTGATTACTATTGTAGTTGATGCTTGTGAGTGGAACCATTGGATTATTTTTTATGTTCAGATTGTTATCTATTACCATATCATCTTTGATCTTGATACATATGATCTCTTGTGAGTAGTTCGTTGTGTTCTTGAGGACATGGGAGAAGTCATGTTGTTAGTACTGAATCTGTGATGAGTTATTATTCAATGGTTTAGTATTTAAGTTGTGGGGCTATTCTTCTAGAGGTGTCATGTGAACGTCAGCTACATGATACTTCACCATTTATGGGCTTAGGAGAATGCATTGTGTATTTGGCTACTAATTGTGGGGTTGCCGGAGTGATAGAAACCTGAACCCCCGTTAGGACACCTTTGCACAAGGGAGCGTAGGATCTCAGAGTTTAAGGTTGTGTTTAGGTTTATATCTTAATTACTTTCCTGTAGTTGCGGATGCTTGCAGAGGGTTTAATCACAAGTATGTATTAGTCCAAGTAAGGTCGGTACATTAGCACAGGTTCACCCACACAACACTTACAACACCAAAGAAGAGTACTCAGCTATTTGAATCGAAAGCACTTGACATAATTCCCATGTGTTCTCGAGAACGTTTGGTCCTTATAAGTATTTCCACCGGCTTGTCCTTTGCTAAGAAAGGATTGGGCCACTTGTTGTGTTTGCTTGTTGTCTTTATTACTTTCACCTTGTTTTGTTGCTTTATCAGAAAACCCCTAAAAATCCGTTTGCTAAGTATTTACAGAGATTTCCTGCTCCATACCACTAGTCAACACCTTCTACTCCTCGTTGGGATTGACACTCCTATTTATCGAAAGTACTATAATACACCCCCTATACTTGTGGGTCATCAAGGTCCTCGAACGCATCGTCCGCTTCGGGTGTTTACTCGAACTTGTCCGCTTTGTGCAGCAGCTGATAAAAGGGTGGGGCCTTCTCACCCATTCGGCTGATAAATCTGCTCAGTGCCGCGATTCGCCCAGCTAGTTGTTGGACGCCTTTGAGTTTTTTCGGCTTCTCTATGGCCAGTATGGACCTGATTTTCTTCGGATTCGCCTCGATCCCCCCTTGGGAGATGAAGTAGCCGAGTAATTGGCGAGAGGCCGGCGCACTTGTCTAGGTTTAGCTTGATCTTGTAATGATCAAGGTTATCGAACGTATTGCGGAGATTGTCGATCACTGTCTTGGCCTCCCTGGTATTGATTACTATGTTGTCGACATAGACCTGGATGTTGCGACCGGTCTGGTTTTTCAGGCACGTCTGCATGCACCTATGGTATGTGGCACCTGCGTTGTTCATCCCGAAGGGCATGGGTGTTGTAGCAGAACACTCCTAACAGCATGATGAACATTGTTTTCTCCTGATGTTCGACCTTCAGACGAATTTGGTTGTAGCCAGAGTAGGCGTCGAGGAAGGAGAGCTTCTCGCAACCCGCAGTGGAGTCGATGATTTGATCGATCCTTGGTAGGGGGAAGTGGTCCTTCAGACAGTGCTTGTTGAGCGATGTGAAGTCCACGCACATCCGCAGGATGTCCGTGTCCTTTTTGGGAACCAACACCGTGTTGGCCAGCCACTCGCCTTCTTTGATTTCCCTGATGATGTTAGCATCAAGCAGTCTGTTGACTTTGATTCCAACGGCTTCGGCTCTTGGCTCGGACAGTTGACGGATCGAATGCTTGACTGGCTTCGCATCCGGAAACACATTGAGTGCATGCTCGGCGAATTCCCTGGGAACTCCTAGCATGTCCGCAGGACACCGGGCGAAAATTTCCCAGCGCTCACGGAGGAATTCGATGAGCGTGATTTCCTATGCAGGACTGAGGTCGTTGATGATCAACGCCATCTTGGAGGCGTCCGTCGGGTGGACCTTCACCTTCTTCATGTTGACCGTTGTCTGTCACCTCTCTAAGCCTCGTGAGCTCCTCCTGCATGCTGAATGACTGGGAGATTATGTTGAAGTCTTTGTCAGAGTTGTCGGACCGGGTAAAGCTGCCCTGGACGGTGATGACACCCCTAGGTCCTGGCATCTTCAGTAGCAGGTAAACATAGTGCAGTACTGCCAAGAATCTTGTGAATGCTACACGACCGTGGATGGCGTGGTACTGTGATGGCCAGTCCACCGCTTCGTACTCTAGCCGCTCGCGCCTGAAGTTTTTGGGCTGGCCGAAGATGACATCGAGCCATATCTTGCCCAGGGGGTATATGCCCTTCGCTGCATCGCTGCGAGACATCAAGTTGATGCCGCTGTCGCCGTCCATGAAGACGCGACTCATCTCAAATCCGTCAATCTGCGCCTCGAGCACCATGGCAGCATGACGTGGGCGAGGTACCTGACGTGGGTGATCCGAACAATCGAATGTGATGCAAGACTCCGAGCTGCTGAGGTACTCAGGTATGGCTGGTGGAGAGGTCACGGATAGGCTGACTTGGCGGGTGATTGATGCGTTTGGTTGATGTAGGAGCGCTTCATCAGGAAACCCCAAGAGCAAGGTGAGATGCAGCACAGCATCAAGTCTTCCCTCAGTAAGAAACCGAGGTTATCAAACCAGTAGGAGGAAGGAAACGTCACACAAGTGTTGCAAGCAATGTGGAAACTTGCACAACACAAACTCAAGACTTTGCCCCAATGAACAGTGAGGTTGTCAATCTCACCGGTTGATGTAACAAAGGATTAACTATATGGTGTGGAAGGTAATGAGTGGTTTGCAGCAAGTAAACAGTGGAAGATGTATCAATGGTAAAGATTGGACAGGGGTCCATAGTTCACTAGAGGTGCTCTCCTTAGATAAACAACATGGCATGAAGGGTAAACAAATTACAGCAGGGCAATTGAAAGGAACTGAGCAAGTCATAACAATGTAATACTAGACAAAAAGATCCAATGAGATCCGATTGGGCAATACAAAAATATGCATAGACCGCCATCCAAATGCATCTATGACTAGAAGTCCACCTTCAGGTTATCATCCAAATCCCCTCCAGTATTAAGTTGCAAGCAACAAACAACTGCTTTAAGCAAAGTGTGTAAGGTAAACAATTCACTTGTTCCATGAACAAGAGACCATTGTTTTCTCCCTAGTAGCAACAACACATCTACAACCGAAGAGATTTCTGGCACTTCCCTTGGAAACTAGAGGCATGAACCCACTATCGAGCATAAATACCCCCACTTGGAGTCACTAGCAACTACTTGCCCAAGATAGCTACTAACAACGGAGAGCATGCAAGATCACAAACAACATAGACATGGTAGAATCAATAAGACAAAACCATTAATCAATCTGACATAGTAATCTCAATATCCATCGGATCCCTGCAACATGCATGATTACAAATACATTAGATCTTGATCATGAACGGAGCTCACACGATCTATACATGAAAGCACAAGGAGGAGACACAGCCATCTAGCTACTACATGGACCCGTAGTACAAGGTGGAACTACTCACGCTTCATACCGGAGAATAAGGCCTCCGGGATGATCTCCCCTCCGGCAGGGTGCCGGGAAGAACTTCAGATCCCCCCGATCTAGGGACGATGGTGGCGGTGGCTATTGAAGGGTTTCGCGGAATAGTAAATCAAAATTTTCTACGGAGCGAACAGAGGGAAAGCCAAGATTTAATCTAGGAGATGCAAACAACGAGAGAGATTGGATTAGATCTTCATACCCTTGAAGATTCGACAATGAACGCTCATTTAACGTGGGTGATGTAGTCGTACTCGCTTCTCCTCCTCGCGATCCGATCCGATCTAGCACCACAAGTGGCGGTGCCTCCGTGAGATGCACACGTGCAACACCTCGACGTCTCCTCCTTCCTCGGACCAGCGAGTATGGTGGAGAGATAGATTGGATCTACAACACGACGGCGTGGTGTATATGGTGGAGAATTTCTGCTGCAGGGCTTCGCCTACAAACAGTCGGGAGGGAGAGAGGAAGGTAGCAAGGCTGCTAGGGCTTGGAGGAAGGTGTGTGTAATGGGGGGAAGGAGGCGCACCACCCCTCTATATATAGAGGGGGGGGGGCGGCCAGCCCTTGCCCCTCCTCCAAGCCTATATCTAGTTTAAACAATTTAAACTCTCCCTTATCTAGAAATCCTATCTCTAGTTTAAACGATTTAAACTCTCCCTTATCTAGAAATCCTATCTCTAGTTTAAACGAGTTTAAACTTATCTAGGATCGGCTGGGCCCTATGGGGACTTGTGCCCCTGGCCCAATGCGGCTAGGACACTCCCTCATAGGCCCATGCCCCCTCCCGGAAGGTGGGGCCACGTTGGTCCCCTTCCGGAAGGTTCTAGAAGCTTCCGGTACAATATCGATTAACCCGGAACAATTCCGTCCTCCAAAAACTGCACTGCCTTATATGAATCTTATTCTCCGGACCATTCCGGAACCTCTCGTGATGTCCCGGATCCCATCCGAGACTCCAAACAAAAATTCATAAACCAATTATCCAATCTATCCTAGCGTCGAGATACGTTAAGTGTGTGACCCTGCGGATTCGAGAATATGCAGACATGATCTTCTATCAATAATCAACAGCGGGGTCTGGGCACCCATATTGACTCCCACACAATCATCGATGATCATATCGGATGAACCACGATGCCAGGATTCAATCAATCCCATATATATATTCCCTTCGTCTCGCGATATTTTACTTGCTCGAGATTCAATCGTCGGTATCGTCATACCTAGTTCAATCTCGTTCACAGCAAGTACTTTACTCGTTCCGTAATCCGATATCACTTTGTGATTAACTCCTTAACCACATGCTTGCAAGCGGTGTTGATATCGATTACCGAGTGGGCCCGAAGTATATCTCTCCGACTTGGGAGGGACAAATTCCATCTCGATACATACAACCCAACAGATACTTTCCGATCACCGAGACACCTTTATGATCACCCTCTCATAGGATGACGTTTGATGACCTCAAAGCTTTCTTCCGATACTGTGGAGTTGCATTATCTCATGGTCTAAGGAATACAATATTTGACATAGGAAAAGCTTCGCAAAGATGAACACGATGACACGATCTAATTGCTCTGCTTTGTTTGGGTCTATCCACCATATCATTCTCCCAATGATATGATCTCATTATCAATTTACAACTCATGTCTATGGTTAGGAAACCTTAACCATCATTGATCAATGAGCTAGTCCATAGAGGCGTACTAGGGACACGGTGTTGTTCACAAACCACACAAGTATTAAAGTTTCCGCTTAATACAATTCTAGCATGGAATATAAACTTTATCATGAACAAGAATTATAATAATAACATCTTTATTATTGCCTCTAGGGCATAATTCCAACAGTCTCCCACTTGCACTAGAGTCAATAATCTAGTTTACATTTGGCAACAATCTCACACCCATGGCGAGGTGTTGATCATGTTTTACGTGGAAGAGGTTTAGTCAATGGATCTGCGACATTCGGATCCGTATGTACTTTGCTAATCTTGGATCTCCATCGCTATATAATCTCGGATTATATGAAACTTTGATTGATATGCTTGGTCTTTGGATGATATCTTGGTTCCTTAGCGAGTGCTATGGCGCCAGTGTTGTCACACAATATCTCCAGTGGGTCCAATGCACTTGGAACCACGCCAAGCTCAGTGATGAAGTTTCTGATCCAAACTCCTTCACTTGACGCTTCTGCAGCGGCCATGTATTCCGCTTCTACTGTAGATCCCGCGATCACGCTTTGCTTGCAGCTTCTCTAGCTCACAACTTCTCCATTCAAAATATAAACGTATCCTCTCTGAGATTTGGAATCATCCTTGTCGGTGTCAAAACTAGCATCGACGTAACCTTTTACGACAAGCTGTTCATCACCCCCATAGAATAAGAACATTTCTTTAGTTCTATTTAGGTACTTTAGGATGTTCTTCACGGCTGTCCAGTGTTCCACTCCTGGATCACTTTGATATCTGCTCGTCAAACTAAGAGCATTGGACACATCCGGTCTAGTACACAGCATGGCATACATGATGGAACCTATGCCGAGGCATAAGGCACTTTGCTCATAGCTTCCTATAATTTCATCAGAATGGACACCGAGCCTTGCTCAATATCTTACCCGACAACATAGGCCCGAACCTTTCTTTGCCTTATCCATTCGAACCTTTCGAACTTTGTCTAGGTATGTACTCGGCTTAAAGCTATCAGCGTCTTTGTCTATCTCTATAGATCTTGATGCCCAATATATAAGCACTTCACCTAGGTCTTTCATTGAAAACACTTGTTCAAATAACTCTTCACACGTTAAGCATGTTGATGTCATTTCCGATAATCAATATGTCATCCACATATAATACCGTAAACGTCACCGAGCTCCCACTCACTTTCTTGTAGATACAAGCTTCGTAGCAATTTGGAACAAATCCAAAGCTCTTGATCACTTGATCAAAACGAAGGTTCCAACTCCGAGATGCTTGCTTCAGTCCATAAATGGAACGCTGAAGTTTGCATACTTTACTAGCATCCTTAGGATCGACAAAACCTTCGGGTTGCATCATATACAACTCTTCATCAATGTTGCAATTGAGGAAAGCAGTCTTGACATCCATCTGCCATATTTCATAATCATGAAACACAGCAATTGCTAATAAAATCCAAATGGACTTAAACATCGCTACGGGAGAGAAAGTCTCATCGTAGTCAACACCTTGAACTTGTCGAAAACCTTTTGCGACAAGCCGTGCTTTATAGACGGTAACATTACAATCCACGTCCGTTTTCTTCTTGAAAATCCATTTGCACTCAACGGCCTTTCGGTCGCTAGGAGGGTCCACCAAAGTCCATACTTGGTTTTCGCTCATGGATCCCAATTCGGATTTCATGGCTTCCAGCCATTTCTCAGAGTCTGGGATCATCATCGCTTCCTCATAGTTCGTAGGTTCACTCTTCTACTAACAAGGTCAAGACAGGTTGCCGTACCACTCGGGAGGCACGCGACCTTGTCGACTGCGACGTTCAAGATGTGACATCGTCCAAGCTTCATGATCCTTGTCATTAGCTTCCTCTATTGTTGGTGCAAAGGACCGAACAATTTCAGTCTTGCGCTACTCTCCAATTCAAGAGAAGGTTCAATAACCTCGTCTAGCTCTACTTTCCTCCCACTCACTTCTTTCGAGAGAAACTCCTTCTCAAGAAAGGAACCGTTCTTTGCGACAAACACTTTGCCTTCGGTTATGTGATAGAAGGTATACCCAATGGTTTCCTTAGGGTATCCTATGAAGATGCATTTCTCTGCTTTGGGTTTGAGCTTGTCCGGCATCAACTTCTTGACGTAAGCTTCGTATCCCCAAACTTTAAGAAACGACAACTTAGGTTTAGCACCAAACCACAGTTCATACGGTGTCGTCTCAACGGATTTAGATGGAGCCCTATTTAAAGTGAATGCAGCGGTTTCTAATGCATAACCCCAAAATGATAACGCAAATCAAGAAGAGACATCATTGATCGGACCATATCTAATAGGGTTCGATTTGGCTAAGACACACCATTGCGTTTGTGGTGTTCGGGTGGCGTGAGTTGTGAAACGATTCCACTTGCTTTAAGATGCGTGAGAAAATCATAACTCAAATATTCGCCTCACGATCGGATCGTAGAAACTTAATCTTTATGTTACGATGGTTCTCCACTTCATTCAAATTCCTTGAACTTTTCAAATGTTTGATTTATGTTTCATTAAATAGATATACCCATATCTACTTAAGTCATCGATAAAAGTGAGAAAATAGCGATATCCACCGCGTCGAAACACTCATCGGTGCGCATACATCGGTATGTATGATTTCCAACAAGTCCGTTGCTCGCTCCATCATCTGGAGAACGGGTTTTGATCATCTTGCCCATGAGGCATGGTTCGCATGTATCAAATGATTCAAAATCAAGAGACTCCAAAGTCCATCGAATGGAGTTTCTTCATGCGCTTTACACCAATATGACCTAGACGACAGTGCCACAAATAAGTAGTATTATCACTATCTACTTTGCATCTCTTAGCCTCAATGTTATGGATGTGTGTTTCATCCCTTTCGAGATTTAGAAGAAATAAACCATTCACAAGAGGTGCATGACCATAAAAGATGTTACTCATATAAATAGAACAACCATTATTCTCTGATTTAAATGAATAACCGTCTTGCAATAAGAATGATCCGGAAATAATGTTCATGCTCAACGCAGGCACATAATAACATTTATTAAGGTTTAAAACTAATCCCGAAGGTAAAACTAAGGAGAGCGTGCCGACGGCCATCACATCAACTCTTGATCCGTTGCCAATGCGCATCGTCACCTCATCCCTCGCAAGCCGCCGTCTATTCCGTAGCTCCTGTTTCGAGTTACAAATATTAGCAACTGAACCGGTATCAAATACCCAGGCACTACAACGAGGGCTAGTAAGGAAAACATCAATAACATGTATATCAAATATACCTTTGATGGTGCCAGCCTTCTTGTCCGCTAAGTACTTGGACGATTGCTTCGATGACCCTGTCCTTGCAATAGAAGCACTCGGTGTCGGCTTAGGACCAGACCCGAGCTTCTTCTCGGCAGGGAATTGCTTGCCGCCCTTCTTGAAGGGCTTCTTTGCTCCTTACCTTTCTTAAAGGAGGGCTTGTTGACCATCAACACATGATTATCCTTCTTGATGTCCACTTCCAGCCTTCACTTTGCGAAGAGCTCGGTGATCGTATCGATGGAACCAATCGATTATGAGTCACTACAAAACTTTTGTAGGGGAGGAGTGATTGCGAACCCCGTCCATCTTGAGATCCTCTCGAATCGTGCATTCCAGTTGCTCAAGGAGTTGAGTGTAGCCCGACATCTTTATGGCGTGCTCACTAACGGAACTCCTTCCTCCATATTGCGCTTAAAGAACTTCTCGGAGATCTCATATCTCTCGAACGGGCTTGAGTCGAAACATGGTTTTCGGCTCCTCGAGAATCTCAAAGGGCCGGGATAGGTTTCAAAAGCGATTTTGAAGCTCGGTTCCATAGCAAACAACATGGTGCTCTTAATCACACCATAATCATCTTTCTTGTGACGATAGACAGCTTTCTCATCACCGTAGCAATTCTGTAGGGGGTCACCTAACGCTTTACCAAGGACATAGTCCTTTGTCCGAACAGAATGATTCTTAGATTGCGGAACCAATTGGTGAAGTTAGACCCATTGTTTCTAAGCTTTTCCTTCTCAGCAAAAACGTTGAAGTTGAAGTTGGATTTGGACATGTGATCTACGATGATTTGCAAGTACAATTTAGACTATGTTCATGATAAATAGTTCAACTTAATCAAATTACTAGATGAACTCCCACTAAATTCAACATCCCTCAAGTTGTTTAGTGAACACGATCCAAATTCACCACACCTAATCCGATCATCACGAGAAGAGATGTGGTTTCAATGGTGGACAACAAAGTGTCGATCATATCATTCATATGACTCATGCTTAACCTTTCGGTTCTTGTGTTCCGAGGCCATGTCAGACATGCTAGGCTCGTCAAGCTAGACCCAAGTATTTCCGTGTGCAAAACGGCTTGCACCCGTTGTATGTGAGCATAGAGTCTATAGCACCCGATCATCACGTGATGCTTGGAAACGTTAACTTTCTAGCGGTGCATACTTGGGAGAACACAGTTTTATCTTGATCTTTAAGTGAGGAATCATCTTATAATGCTACCGTCGCGATCTAAGCATAATAAGATACATAAAGGATAAACATCACATGCATATAACTTTATGTGACATGGTACAACCAAACTTCGCAATGATCTCCATCTTGTGCGTTAAGCATGATCTCCATCACTCCACCATGATTGCCTCCACCACGAATAGCAACTACAACTATTGCTAACTACTTAGCGATAAAGTAAAGCTATTACATGGCGTATAAGAAGTTGACTATGGGTCATACACAATTATAAAGACAACCATATGGCTCCTGCCGGTTGTGTACTCATTGACATGCAAGTCGTGAAACATTACAAAACATGATCATCGCATACAATATACACATCACATCTTGGGCCATACCATATCACAGAAAACACTCCCTACAAAAACAAGTTAGACGCCTCTACTTTGTTGTTGCATATTTTACGTGGCTTGTGGGAGTAGATGCTAAGAACGATTCTTACCTACGGAAAGCCACAACGGTGATATTATGGTTGCCAAACTCCGGTGTTAATCCCATGACAACTATAGTGAGAGAAACTAACATCCACCAGCCGCATGTGTGGTACAAGCCACACGTCAAGTGCGAGCGGTCTCATGACGACGCGTCGCGTAAGGTTGGCCTGGACCGCTTCAATCTCACTATCCCGCCATAAGAAGAACACAAACAAGAGGCTTGCAACAGAAAACATCAACGCTCGAACAAACATGTTGCGTTCTACTCGTGAAACACATCTACGCATAGACCTAGCTCGATACCCTCAAGGGTTTCAAGGCATAGTAAATCAAAATTTTCTTGAGCGAACAGAGGAAAGCCAAGATCTAATCTAGGAGATGCAAACAACGAGAGATTGGATTAGATCTTCATACCCTTGAAGATTCGCGACAGTGAACGTTCGTCGAACGTGGGTGATGTAGTCGTTTCGCTTCTCCTCCTCGCAATCCGATCCGATCTAGCACCACAAGTGGCGGTGCCTCCGTGAGATGCACTGCGTGCGCACCTCGACGTCTCCTCCTGCCTCGGACCACCGAGTATGGTGGAGAGATAGATTGGATCTACAACACGACGGCGTGGTGTATATGGTGGAGAATTTCTGCTGCAGGCTTCGCCACAAACATCGGGAGGGAGAGGAAGGTAGCAAGGTCGCTAGGGCTTGGAGGAAGGTGTGTGTAATGGGGAGGGCGCACCACCTCTCTATATATAGAGGGGGCGGCCATCCCTGCCCTCCTCCAAGCCTATCTCTAGTTTAAACAATTTAAACTCTCCCTTATCTAGAAATCCTATCTCTAGTTTAAACGATTTAAACTCTCCTTATCTAGAAATCCTATCTCTAGTTTAAACGAGTTTAAACTTATCTAGGATCGGCTGGGCCCTATGGGGCCTTGTGCCCAATGCGCCAGGACACTCCCTCATAGGCCCATGCCCCTCCCGGAAGGTGGGGCCACGTTGGTCCCCTTCCGGAAGGTTCTAGAAGCTTAAGATAATACCGATTAACGGAACAATTCCGCCCTCCAAAAACTGCATCGCCTTATATGAATCTTATTCTCCGGAACATTCGGAACCTCTCGTGATGTCCCGGATCCCATCCGAGACTCGAACAAAAATTCATAAACCAATTATCCAATCTATCCTAGCGCCGAGATACGTTATGTGTGACCTGCGGGTTCGAGAATATGCGGACATGATCTTCTATCAATAATCAACAACGGTGCAGGCACCCATATTGACTCCACATTCATCGATGATCATATCGGATGAACCACGATGCCATGATTCAATCAATCCCATATATATATTCCCTTCGTCTCGCGATATTTTACTTGCTCGAGATTCGATCGGGTATCGTCATACCTAGTTCAATCTCGCTCACAAAGTACTTTACTCGCTCAGAATCCGATATCACTTTGTGATTAACTCCTTAACCACATGCTTGCAAGCGGTGTTGATATCGACCGAGTGGGCCCAAGTATATCTCTCCGACTTGGGAGGGACAAATTCCATCTCGATACATACAACCCAATGATACTTTCCGATCACCGAGAGACACCTTTATGATCACCCTCTCATAGGATGACGTTTGATGACCTCAAAGCTTTCTTCGATACAGGAGTTGCATTATCTCATGGTCTAAGGAATACAATATTTGACATAGGAAAAGCTTCAAAAGACGAACACGATGACACGATCTAATTGCTCGCTTTGTTTGGGTCTATCCACCATATCTTTCTCCCAATGATATGATCTCATTATCAATTGACAACTCATGTCTATGGTTAGAAACCTTAACCATCATTGATCAATGAGCTAGTCCATAGAGGCGTACTAGGGACACGGTGTTGTTCACAAACCACACAAGTATTAAAGTTTCCGCTTAATACAATTCTAGCATGGAATATAAACTTTATCATGAACAAGAATTATAATAATAACATCTTTATTATTGCCTCTAGGGCATAATTCCAACAGCTATAGACGGTTTCGTGGAGTTTTGATTGGGTGCATAGGGTTTCTGCATCGGGGGCTTCTTATAGGCGAAGAGGCGAGGCTGGGAGGCAACCAGGGGGGCCACACCATGCCCAGGCGTGGCCTAGGGTGGGCCCGCACCTAGGGGGGTCTGGCCGCCCTGTGGCTCCGCTCCGTATCTCCTATGGACTCCGTGTTGCCCACGGTAAAATATTGACTTATGCTTTTGTCCCGTCCAATTCCGAGAATATTGATTTTATGCCTTTCTGGAACCAAAAACAGAAGAAAACAGACAACTGGCACTGTGGCAACTTGTTAATAGGTTAGTTCCAGAAAACATATAAAAACACCTCAAAGTGTAGACAAAGCAAACCAAAGTAGATACTAAACAAGCATGGAACATAAAAAATTATAGATCGTTTCCGACGTATCAAACATCCCCAAGCTTAACTCCTACTCTTCCTCGAGTTGGTAAGTGATAAAAGAATAATTTTTGAGGTGACATGCACCATCAAAACCAAGATCAAACCATTTACAATCATTGAGAGTTGGGATCAAAGAACTCTAAACATGTGCATGAAAGATGGAGTTCTAACAATAAGACAAAGTAACTATGCATGCAACATGAAAGGCTACAAACAAAGATCATGAATAGCATGCATTGAAAAACGTTAGTTTGTTTCACATACAAAAAACATGGCATAGTGGCAATCAGCTTGTCCCTCATAGAGTAGCAAATAGATGCATATGACACCTTCAAAGTTCATAAGAGTGACTAGATACAAGTAGCACAAGAACAAGTAATATCACAATATGCATCAATCAATAAGTTTTGGGACCTTGCATAGAACTAAGAATGGCAACTATGCTCTCTTAATGGTGCCTAAAGGTAGAATGTGGAGACTCAATATAATAGTGGAAAAAGACCCTTCATAAGGGAAGCATGGATTTCAAGTTTCAAAAAAAGCTTCCAAAAATTATGGTACTTGTTAGCTTTCATCCCTCATTGCCCCTATCATAAGCATCTTGAAGTGATTAAGGTTAAAGTGAACAAACTATGGAGTATATCCTTGACAAAGTATAAGTTGGCAATCTCATGTCCCTTGAATATGAGGGACACACCTCATGCTACTCAACTTTAGTCACATGTAAGTTCTTGTCATAGTAAGTACATACGTATCATAGAGAACCTCCAATGGGGTACCCCTTGCACATGGTATATGATCTATCCCATAACCAAAATGACAAGGCAAGCAGACAATGAGCATCTCAACGATCTTTTTATTTACTATGTGCATAGCTTTTTATTGAGGATGTTTCATAGAATGCTCATTATGGTGATACTGCAAGTTTCCACCATGATTAGGCATGCCTTAGGCTAGCGGCCCAGACGTTTCTCTAACACAAAATACATAACTCCATGGACTTACAAGCTCCCTCTTTATTTCACACCGGTGACATCCATAGACAAAAGAGCATGATATCAACTGTGTACAAAGTACAAGTGCAATGTTGAAAACGTTCCCCATGACAGCATGGTTCTGCTAATTCCAACGTATAAGTGCAAGCATATACAACATAGACGACACAATGGTTCAAGTTTATTAGGGGCAAAGAATATAGAGTGTGCCATCAAGTTTGTGAGGTCTTTAATCACTAAGTTTTCACATAACAAAATACTTTTTAATTGGAAGATAGTTGAAAACAAGAATATACTTGGAATGGTGTAGCACACCATGCATAGGAGTTTATAGTGGACACTTTGGAATAACTGGGTTTCTTGGGAGTTGGAAGCATGAGTACAAGTGGAGGCTAGCAAAAGACTAGGAGCAACCAACTAAGAGAGCAATAATGGCCATAATCATGCAGAGTGACAAAACATTACTAATCAAAGCATAGAGTGGTACTACAAGTCAAGGACTAAATGATCATAGAGGCTATGGTGACTTGTCATAGTCATAACATGGTGTAGCATCCCAGTTGTCTAACCCCTGCAATGCTACATGTTATAATAATAAAATGGGCCACTTCCAACATATAATTGTTGCATCATCATCATATCATGCTCATGTCATCATGTCCCCTTGCATTTGAGCATCATATAAAACCTTTTCTTGTTTGGTGCTTATCTCATGTGCATGATTAAATGTAGTTGCCTCTTGATATTGTATTTGGTTCTTAATATATTGTTAAATGCCCAAGTTGAGTTGAGGGCATCTCTCTTATTGACTCCACCACCTTTGCTTTCACCACCTTGTAATTCCACCATCCAACTAATCTGAGCTTGGCATTTTGTTGATTTATCTCTAGCTCATGATTAGGTGTTTGGATTCCACCCATAGTCTTTGCTTGGCCTTGCCCATCTTTTGGGAATGCATATGAATAATGCCATATTAATCTTATTGTTTTCACAAGGATAATTTGGGCATTAATTATCTTGCATGGGCCATGCAAGTGCCACCTTTTTCTAGTTTTGGTTTTTGCTTGAACTCTAAGTGGATCACCTCTCCCTTGGTTTAATTCTTGTGTTGGCTAGTAGTTTTTCTTCACCCATATCATCTAAACCCCTACCCCCATGCCCCATGCACACACATGTGCTATGTGGCATGCACCACAAAACCACCCCCTTTCTTGGATCTTGCTTGGTCATTGTTGGATCATGCATGTACCAAAGAGACCACCCCATCATCATGTTCATCTCTCTCCCTATCTCTCTTTTTCTTGCCTTGTGCTAGTAGTTTGTTTGGAGCATGCATGATCTAGTGCAAAGAGCCACCCTTCTATCTTTCCCCCTCTCTTAGCTAAAGCCCTAATCCCCACCTTTCTCTAAGCAAAACACAAAGTGCCACCCCTTTCCTACCTAGCATGATCACCCCCTAACCTAAACCCTAAGCCACCTTTTCCCTAATCTACCTCTCCCCTTAGCAAAAACCCTAAGTACCCCCTCCTCCCTTTCTAGCTTGATCACCCCATGCCCCTTCCCTCTCTCTCGGTCCCTCTCTCTCTACCTGCCATGCAGACCCCACCCCAGCACCTAGCTACCCCACACGCCCAAGGAGCACCCCAACCTAGCCCTAGGCCGAGCCATACCCTCTTCCCTCCCCTCTTTTCCTCTCCCTCTAGCCTCACCTGCCCACGCCCTGCACTCCACCTCGCTTCCCCGGGTCGCGTGTCCACCTGGCTTCCCCTCTAGTGCCTGCCCTACCCTGGCCCCATGGCGATCACGTGAGGGAGGGCAAAAAGGTGGCCGAGCCGACCTGCCCCTCCCCCACGCAAGCCCCCACCTCGCCTCGTTCTTATCCTCTTCCTTCCCCTCTCTGGCCTCACCAGATCCCATCCCTCTGCCCTGCTTCGCTTTCCTCTGCCCTTCTCCACCACAAGCCGGTGTGCCTGCCGGTCCCTCCGCTTCCTTGCACTGCGGTGGTGGCGAGCTCTAGGTGTCGAGGAGGAACGAGGAGACGCCTAGGAGGCCGCCAGAGTGGCCGAGGAGGAGGAGATCTCAGACATCAGTACTCCATGAGGCCGACACGAAACCCTAGCCGTCCGTCCGTCATCGCCATCGCTGCCCTCGCGCCCAGCCGATCCGACCACGTCAAGCAACTCGGTGGCAGCCTCACCTCCCAGATAACCCTCGCCGATCTCGCCTAGCCTCGGACCGGCCGTCGAACGCCTCCGTGCGCTGCCGCTTCTGTCTCAGCCTCCCAAGACCAAGGCCACCTTTTTCTAGCCACGTAGCCCTCTCTTGCAAGACTTCAGCCACTGAACGTCAGGAGCCTCACATGAGCCCTGTCCAGGTTCGATTCTCATCATGCAAGGCCATGGCAGCCAGCATTGCGTCGGGGCCAGAAGAAGAAGTACAAGGCGCCATGGTCTTTGAAACCCCTGCAACCTTTTTGCCAACCCGCGGTCCCTAGGGAGCCCACTTGTCAGGTGTCAGAAGTTTTTGCAAAAGGCTCTGTCGTTCATAGAATCAACCCGGTCCTCTGTTGCCTCGGCACGGCGTGGGGCAGAACCCTGGCCCACCTGTCATGACGACTAGAGTAGGATGGGTGTAAAAGTCTGTCTGACTGTTTATTATTCAAATTCTTTTCTGAGTATTTAAAATTCAAATAAATTTCAAATTCAAACAACTTGTCATCTGTTAGTCCAAATAATATAAATAATATATGTTTGGATATCAGAAAAATGAGAGGATTCCAAATATGCCATCCATTATGCCTTTTGCACAAATAAAATTCCAAGTTTATTTAAATTACACCAATTGCCACTAGAATTTAATAATTTAATAACTTTTGTTTTATAATTCCAAATTAAGCAAATGATATGTCTAAAATGATCATTGACGAGACCATTCTGTTTATGATATCCATGACTTCAATTGCAGCATGCATCATATAAAAATATAATGAACAGCAACTATTATGGCAACAAAATGTGACTAAAACCCAATTCAAATGTTATTTCTTGTCCTCCACACCTCACCCATGCCCTGCTACTTATTGCCATGCAACTTGTGCATCATTCATCATGGCATGATTGTTTGCTTGACGCATTTAATTCCAATGCTTGTGATCTATATTCATGTTGGCCTTGTTTGTTTGGTTTTTCTCGGATAGACACTGAGCAGGGGTTGTATCAAGAGAACCAGGAGCACTACCCAGATCCGTCCCTCGCGTCAACTGGGTTAACAGGCAAGCACTTCCACATGCTTGCATACATACAGTACCTATTGCCTCTATCTTGTTCTTGCATCATTGAGTCGCGATTGCATTAAACTGAATCCCAAGTATGCATAGCCTTTACTTTTAAACCCCACCAAGCTTGTTTCCTCCACCCCATGAGCCGCTACTATAGGAGTTGTTTGAGCCATGCGAGTCGTAGAACAGCATGTGTAGGGTTTGTGAGTCGATGAATAATGAGGTACCTAAACAACTTAACTCGAGTAGTTCGGGATAACTAAAGAAAGTGGCACGGTGAGCAACATCTGCTATTTGGTTTTCCTGCTCACTTGTGTCCCGTAAGACCCCGAGTACTTGATTCCTGTTCCTTGATTTATCGCTATCCACATCCGGAGGTATATGGGACCCCCGCCGTAGCTTGATTCCGTCTTATTTCTTGGGGCCACAAACTAGTTTGAGGTTTTACTACTATCCTGTACTTATGCCATGCTACTTTCAGATTTTAAATTGTGCGAGGAGCACCTGACTGCTTAGGATTTGTGACCTGCTTACGTGGTATCGAGTCCCGCTTTGGGGATCTGCCATCGTTTACCGGCCCCCACAAACCTTGAGTCCGTCTCGAGCTTGCTTACTTCTTGGGTAGACTCAAGGGTGGCCTGAAATATTTCTGAATCCTGTGATTGTTCAGTCGTGAAAGCCTCGTTGGGTTTTGATTTGGTTTTTCCGAGGTTGATCGAGCGTGTGTTGCTATTGGTGCACCCCGGCCGGGTAAAACTTTCTGAAAGCCGTGTCCGCGGATATGGACGACTTGGAGCACAGTTTCTCGATCATAGACAAGCATAACTAAAGTACCGCCTTAATCTGACTAAGTAATTGACTAGTAAATAGTGTAACACTCATGGAATGGTTAATAAAATTTGCCAACGGAAAGGGGGGTTGTTCGTCCGCTTCCTTGTTGGTAAGCAGGGAGGAGGATGGATCGGATGAGATTACCATTATAACTGTTGTTCTTAATTCATGGACATCCGTCTATCATTGGTTAGGCGGATGGTTAGCGTTTATCTGTAGAATTGCTAGGGTTTATCTTTCGCTGCAATTGCGTCACCCCAGGTTGTGTCCCCTTTAGAGGCATTAAGACTTGCTGAGTACCCTTAGGGTCTCACACGATAAATTCTTGATTCAGATGAACAGGTACCTTCACAGGACGGATACTGGGTGGAAGAAGTCAAGATGTGGGCAACGATCGCTCGGTGTAGAGATTCCGGAACGGGATCCGTGAGACCTGTAGTTGATGTGCTTATTTCTATGGCATCTTATGCCGATTTGCTTCTTATCCGTACGGATCTTGTTTGCCGCTTCGCATGATACGATGTGTGTTGTATGAGGAAGTATCCTAAAATATAGATCTATCTAGGTCATTTGAATCTTCTATGGCGTTGGTATATTCCTTTCTTTCTAGATGGTATGGCTCGATGTACTCTTGTATGGTGGCTGCGTACATACCCACTTGTGCACGTAGTTGATCCCTTCGCCGACTACGCCGCCTGAGCAGTCCCGTTGAGAGGGTAGTGGTTGGGACGTCTGAAAGGACTACCGGTGAGTGGCTTTTGGGGCCCCAGTACTATTTCAACCACTACCACTCATCCAGGCTTGTATCTAGGAGCGTAGTTCACCGAGGTAGTTACAATTGGTATCGAGCCATCCCGACCTTGTGGTTTCAGCCAAACAGTGGTTGTCGTCTAGCAAATATTTTGGTAGTTATGTATATTAGGGAAAAACAAAAGCGAGTAGGACTGCTTCCATTTTCTTCTTACCCTCCACCCACCCTTTTACGGTAAGGAAGTGTAACGTTTTCAATCCTATTCTCAAAGTTCAAACTAGGATTCACGTGTTCGGGTTTCCGTAGTACCATAGGTTGTGTGTGTGTGTAATCCCTTGTCTATCTGTTGCATCCAAGTTGTTATCTTATCCGCCTTTGGTTATCAACTGTTGGTACATTCCATACCAATGTGCTTTTGCAAACCGACGCAATCTATCTTCCTCTTGGTATCACGCTATCTTGTTTGGGGTGTTCGCTTCAGTAGTTACCAATCTTTAGGTTTCACGTGAGAAGAAGGGTTACGATATGTGTTCCACTTGTTCATGTGCGGAGTAATGATTTGAGTGCGGGATGGAGTCGCGACCATACCACTACTTTTATCATTCGCTTTTGTATATTGAATCGGTAGAGTCACTAATCTTGATTCGTTAAGTAATTTTAGCATCTATTGGTATTCTAATGCGAAATTTGTGGAAAATTTTTCTTTGATATATTGTGTACCACACTCCTTTTCGACCGTGCGATATGCTTAATATCTTTTAGGTGCTATGAACTTTGTTGATATTTTAATATCATCTCAAGAAATTGTATCCTTTAATCTTGGTTAATTCCATCTTGGTACTATTTTGGATTATTATCATTCTCCACTATAGTCTTGACTTGAGTTTTATATCAATGACAGGATGGCTCCCCACGGATGAAGAGGACATCCTCCCGAATCTGGGCTCTTGCCAAGCATAGCTAATGCTTTGGCGGCAATGCAAGAGAACCAACAGCTTTGAGGAGAGCGTCGGAAGGAATGAGTTTGCTCCACTTCCTCCACCTCCCAAGCGTGGTGACATCAAGAGCTTCCTCAAGTTCAACCTCGTCGCTTTGATGTCGACCGACCTCTTGGCGGATGATTGGCTGCGAGATCTCAAGGTTGCTCGAGGCTGGCGATGTTCGATCAGGAGTGGGTCAAGTGTGCTACCCACCTTCTCAAGGGAGATGCAGCTCTTTGGTGGAGAACTACTTGAAGGCAAGCCTTTGGGTTCCAGCCTACTTGGGAGAGGTTCACCGCAGCTTTCAAAGAACAGCTTTCTCTCGGAGATTGTGATGGAAAGGATGAAGGAGGCTTTCCTCAACTCAAGGTGAAATGATAACGCCAACACATATATCAGAACTTCATGAACCTGTCTCGCTATGGTGGTGATGAGGTCGATGACAAGAAAAAGGAAAAGATTGTGTAAGGGCTCAATGCGTCGATCAAGTATGCAATCACACATGCAAGACGCAACCTTCACGGAACTACAGACATAGCACTGCAAGAGGAGGCAAGGTGCAAATGTTCGAGGAGTCCAAGAAACATAACAGGATGCATCAAGCTCGCGCTTATGGCAGCTCCTTCTAAGCGGCGTGTCCGGGTTCCTAACACCCCACCGCCGCCTCCCGGCCCACCAAGACCATGAAGTTTCACGCCAAGGCCACCAAACTTCACCATCTGGCCCTGTGGGGCTACAACAACCCTTACTCGAGCGCTGGCGGAGTCCAGCTACATCAGGGGTCCCTACCCAATATGGTAGATCCCTCCTGTGTTTTACAATGCTAGTCCTCGGATCAATAGCTAGAATCCACAGCTTAAGATGTAATATCAAGATACATGGGTCATATTATAACATTATAACCAGGAATAACATAGTTTTATTACATCATGCATAGCTCATTTGGCTATTACATTACATTGCTTGAATAAATATAGTCATGGTTCCTTCATCTTCATAGTGCCACAGTGCATGTTGGTTGTAGGCTTTGTAGTCCTAGTCAATCAAACAATCTTCACTTAAAACAATCAAACTCGCAACATTACAAGTTACAGCCACAAGGGTCAATACATTTGAATTGTATTGGCAAGTTCCACTTTTATGTAAATATGAGTGGGTCCTATCAATACATGCATATTTGGCCAAGTAGAGTTTAAGGCTTTTTGCATAAAGCAACATTTATCCTATCTTTTTTTTAAAAAAAATGGTTTTGGTCCTTTGTCAAAACACTTTTCCAAGTTCTTTGAACTCCTTGGTAGAAACTCAAGTGTTCAAGTCCTTGTCAAAATCTCTTGAGCACCTTGGTAACCCCAAGTGCATCAAGTTTTATCAAAAATCATGAGTTCCTTGGTAACCCCAAGTACATCATGCTCTTGTGCACCTTGGTAACCCCAAGTGCAACAAGCTTAACAAAATCTCTTTGAATTCCTTGGTACCCCCAAGTGCATCAAGTTTTTATATTAGAAGTTGGAATGTCGAGATCTCCCATAGTTCAAACTTTAGTTGCTCAAGATTGTCCATAACCGGGACACGGCTAAGTACTTAGATTTTATTAACTTCTGCAGAAGGAGTACACTTTACCCACATGACACAATCCCATCTTGTTGCCACCAAAGGGCTCATCGGATTAGTGCTCACCAAGATGGAGTACCGCATCGAGAATGTGACGAAGTCTTTCCAAGAGGTCCTCCCATACATCATTGCTAGCTTGTCTTCAGTCCCCATGGAGCCTTCCAGATCCCCATGTCCGGTAACTAAAGACAATGTATGGGTCTCCCTAATGTAGTTGACTAAGCCAGAGCCATAATAGCATGTGGTTGTACATGAAAGCCACAATTGGAGAAACATGTTCGATCTCTAAGTTTCCTAGGTGGTTTTCATTTGGAGCACAACACAAAGTGATTGCCATAGACATGGTTCCCTTTTGTTGCCACCTCCTCCAAAACATAAAGTGTCCACCACCTAGGTGGTTCATTGAGTCCTTGTTTTATTATATAAAACACAAGTCTTTTTCTTAATCTTTGTAAAATCTCAACATGTATCTCTTTTCAAACATAGCATGGCTAAGCATGTACAACTTCAATATTTTTACTAAGGAGTGTTTAGGGAATCCTATTAGGATTAGCATAGCATAAGTATAAAACATTTTCATGCATGATTACAAAATCCACTAAGTAATGAAAATAGTAGGACTTTTGTATGATAGTGTAACTTGCCTTTTTGTTAGGGAATGATAGTCACTCCTTGATCTTGCTAGTCTCACACTTTGCTAATTTCACTACAATCAACAAGCATAGTATCAAGTAGCATTCCAACATTCAAACAATAATTCACATACGAAGCAATGGTTCCTAAGTCTTGTAAAAAGAGGGTTCTATTGCAAGGTTGGTCTCTACTAGTTTTATAAACTTTGTAAGGTCCACATTGGTCATTCACCAAAATGGCAAAGTCATTAGTTAGAGGGTTTTGCCCAAAGTCTATTTTAAAATCCATTCACCTTTCATGTGGTGAAAATCATTCTTTTTAAAGTAAAACTTTAGGTTTTTCACCAAGTGTGTTGCTCTTGGCAAGGCTTAGTGTTTTGGGTCAGTAGGTTTGGGTTCATAACATTTTCCCAAAGTTTTCCTTGCACAAACTTTTCCATAATGAAATTTAATGAGTTTATTTGGCTAGAAAATGACTAAGTTAACTAATTCAACTTAAATTTCACAAAAATCATTTTTAACACTATGGGTTGGTTCCTAGGGTCAGTAGGGTCACAATAAACCAATTGGCAAAGGTTTGATCTCAAAATTCATTTTTAAATGATTTTTCCAATGTTAGCAAGCACACAAAAGAATCTGCAAATTCAAACAAGCTAACAAATACTATTTGACAAACTAAGGGTAGGGTTGGCTAGGGCTTGCTCTCCTGAATTCATTGATATAAAATTTGCAAAATTTGGACGTGTGGATCAAAAGATATAAGGGTTTGAAGTTTGCAAAAGTTTCTAATTCCAAAACTGTTTTAAACCAAATCCTGGCCACGTGTCTGTATCTTATTGGCTCATAACGGTTCGGTAGGATCGCGCGATGTGGACCGCAGGATTTAAGTGGGAGTGTGCGGTGCAGATCAAACGTAACGGTTCGCTTAAGTGATCTATCGTGGTGCATAGGATCGGATCTAACGGCTCACATTGTATCACCCAGAATCGGCGCGATAACGACGGCGAAGCGGCGAGCGGCAAGGCGCTAGCTTAATCTGGAAACGAGGAAAGAGGAGAGGTCTCACCGTGTTCGCGTGGCACGGATGTTCAACTTGCCACCGGTGATGAAGGCGATGGTTTCGGGGAATTGCTCACGGAGCTTTCATGGCGCCAGGAGCTTCTACTCGTCGACGGGGACGGGGTTGCAGACCACGCGCGAGTATTTGGCGAGTATCTGGAGAGGCAGAGGACACAGACTAATCAAGGGGCATGTCTCACTGATCGAGGAGCGAACGGAGTCGAGTGCCAGAGCTCACCGGAGTTGCGGGTCGCTTGGTCGCTGTGGACGAGGATAGGGAGCACCCTAAGACAAACGGAGGGTACAGTTAGGTTAGCTTAGAGGCGAGTATGTGCTTCATCGAGACGGAAGGGGTCGATGTTACCCGAAGACTCACGAGTAAGGCATTGTGGCGGCGCCAGATGTTGTCGTTGGCGAGGCTCGAGGTTCCCGCACAAGTGGATGGTACGGGAGGAAGGTCCGAGGGGAAGCTGCCAGGTGATCAAGGAGGCTCGGGGTAGTGTCGGTCGGAATCGTTAGGAGCATCGTCGGAGACAGGACAATGAGGAGAAATTGGAAGGCGGTCTAAGGCGTGCACCCGGGGTGTCAGAGGGAACTTATAGAGGAGGCTTGGGCGTTTCTATCCGCGTGATCAAAGCGAGGTAAAGGCTCGGCATTAGAGCGTATTGAATCCGTGAAATCAAAGCAGCAACGGCAGCGAGGGAGAAGGCGTGGTCGTCCATGAGGAAGAAGGAGAACAGGAGGTGGGTCTACCACAATGGAAAACGAAAGGAGGAGGGGTCCACTTGCCGCCTCCTTGGGTTGATTAGTTGGTTCGAATCGTTTTCTGCGGGGGAGGAGAGTTGGGCTGGCTTGCTGGGCCTTGTTGGGCTGCCTGGGTTGGGTTGCCCTCTTTGTATTTTTTCCTGTTTCTGATTTCTTTTCTTTTTCTGTTTCCATTTCCTGATTTGATATTTCGATCAAACAAATCACACTCAAATCCAATCAAACATTCAACAAACTTCGAACTTGTATTTTGGTTCTGTTTAGTAACATAATCCAAATTCAAAATGATATTTTTATTTATTTTAGAATCTATTTATTATTTGAATAAAATGGATCTAGTTATTTAATAAAATATGGTTTGATTTAATTATTAAAATCTCTATTTGTAATCCAATTACTTTAAAAATCACACCAGTAGGTTTTATTTGAAGATAAGGATATTTGGAAAACCTATTTTAAACAATTTAATAAGTTTTGATGTTTTAATTATAATGATAAAACCTTTTATTTGAATAAATTTTGATATTAATTCCTTATTATTTTATTTCATATAAACCTTTGTTTTTTTTTTTAACTTATGTTTTAATTTCCAAGGCTTGGTCAAAGTTTACTTTGGCTTTATTAGATAATCCTTATTTGTAAAACTTCTATTTCATTTGAAAACAAATCTTTTCATTTAAGAGTTTCAAATTAGTATTTTAATTATTCTTATTTTCCTTTAATAATAGTTTATCATCTTAAATACCTTTAGGTTTTATTTAATTCAAATGGGTTTGAAATTCCAATTGAATTCAAAAGTTTCTTCTAGTTCTGAAATTTAAACAAAGTTTTATTTTATTCATTTATTTTCACATTACAAGATTTGGAAAATCTTGGGATGTGACAGGCTACCACCCTTAAAATAAATCTCGTCCCGAGATTTGGGAAGGCTAGGGTTACAAGCAAGTTCAAAGCAACTAGGGTACTACCACCCTTAAAATTTTTCAAACAAAAATTACATATTGGCCTTCTTGGGTCCTGGAATTTCTCTATGTTAAACCTTTGCTTTATTCCTATGCTTGACTCATGGTCCAAGGTTGAGTTTCTCCATAGGCTTGTTCAACTTGTTCTTCATCCTTTCTGGACAGTTGCATAGTGTCCTGGATTCTCTTGATTGAAGCAATGAATGTCATTGAGTTCTTTACGTGGCTCTTGTGGGCAAGTAGCTACAAAATGACCTGGTTCATTACAGTTGTTACACCACACTTGGTTAATTCCTTTATTCTTTATGTTCTCTGGGCATCCACTGGAGTAGTGTCCCATTTCCTTACATTTACGACATTGTACAAGGCTCATGTCTTGCTTGGGCTTCTTGATTTTCTTTGATCCTTTGAATTGGGTTGTCTTGCTTGGAGGTATGAGTGGTCCTTTTCCTTTGGTAGACTTGGATCCTTCTTGTTTCCTTTGTTCTACCATGGCATAGATAGGACATAGGCCAGGAGTATGATCACTTCCTTCACAAAGGTAGCAAGTAGCTTGAGAGGTAGGGCATTCACCAACAGGATGGTCTTCATCACAATTTGGGCATTGTCCTTCATGCTCTGTGGAAGTATGATCCTTGTCTCCACAAATAATGCAAGCTGGGGCTCCATCTAGAACAACATTCTTGTCATCCTTGTTATCATACACACTTCTAGGATAGCTTTCTGCCATGCTAATCATTTGATTAGTCACCTTAAGCATCAATTGGGATTGTTCCTCCAAAAACTTTTGTAGTGCTGGATCTTTATCACTATTGTTGGCTAGGAACTGAGTCAGCTTGGTTCACCGATGTTGGGTTGCTATGAGTTCCCTCATGCTGTCAGCTTGGTTGGTGTTGGTGTCATCAACCTTGATGTTGGAGTCCTTTGGAGTAGTCATCTGTTTTGGTTTGAAGGAGATTAGAATGGGCAAGATATTTCTAAGGAAATATTTTTATTCACACACATCACATTTCATACAAACAATTGTGCATGCAATCACAAAACAAACTTTCCACTCAAACAACAAAGTTCAAGCACATACTTAGGCAACAAAATATTTTTGTTACACTACACAAGTTAGTGTGTTTTGTCTTAACTAAATTATGGTGGTCCATCTATATGATTCACTTGTGATCTTTCTTCCCTTTGCATGAGATCATGTTTCCTTGAGACAAACTCTTGGTTACAATACTTCAAAGTTGTTGATGGTTTCTTCTTATTTTGCATTCCCTCAGTCTCTGATTCTTAAGTAAGATTTCCTTGTCTCACTTGTGGTCCTTAGTAGTTTCCATGTTGGAAGTCCTTGGTGAAGAGGTTGAAGATGTTGAAGTCATTGGAGTTGAAGAAGTTGAAGAAGTCCTTTGCACATGGTGTAGGCTTTGGTCATGGTTAGGCTTTTCCATCAAGTTGAAGTAGAAGAGAAGTAGAGTTGAAACCAAAATGGTTGAGGAAAGAGTTTACAAGTGTTTTTGTAAATAAATTTTGGATCAGAATATAACTCCTATTTTCTAAGGGTTTTGTCCAATCCTAGGGTTTACAATTCCTACAGGCAACACAATGCTCTGATACCATCTGTAGGGGTCCCTACCCAATATGGTAGATCCCTCCTGTGTTTTACAATGCTAGTCCCTGGATCAATAGCTAGCATCCACAGTTTAAGATGTAATATCAAGATACATGGGTCATATTATAACATTATAACCAGGAATAACATAGTTTTATTACATCATGCATAGCTCATTTGGCTATTACATTACATTGCAGCGGAATAAATATAGTCATGGTTCCTTCATCTTCATAGTGCCACAGGCAGATGTTGGTTGTAGGCTTTGTAGTCCTAGTCAATCAAACAATCTTCACTTAAAAACAATCAAACCTGCAACATTACAAGTTACAGCCACAAGGGTCAATACATTTGAATTGTATTGGCAAGTTCCACTTTTATGTAAATATGAGTGGGTCCTATCAATACATGCATATTTGGCCAAGTAGAGTTTAAGGCTTTTTGCATAAAGCAACATTTATCCTATCTTTTTTTTAAAAAAAATGGTTTTGGTCCTTTGTCAAAACACTTTTCCAAGTTCTTTGAACTCCTTGGTAGAAACTCAAGTGTTCAAGTCCTTGTCAAAATCTCTTGAGCACCTTGGTAACCCCAAGTGCATCAAGTTTTATCAAAAATCATGAGTTCCTTGGTAACCCCAAGTACATCATGCTCTTGTGCACCTTGGTAACCCCAAGTGCAACAAGCTTAACAAAATCTCTTTGAATTCCTTGGTACCCCCAAGTGCATCAAGTTTTTATATTAGAAGTTGGAATGTCGAGATCTCCCATAGTTCAAACTTTAGTTGCTCAGTATTGTCCATAACCGGGGACACGGCTAAGTACTTAGATTTTATTAACTTCTGCAGAAGGAGTACACTTTACCCACATGACACAATCCCATCTTGTTGCCACCAGTGGCCTACTGGATTAGTGCTCACCAAGATGGAGTACTGGCAGACTGAGAATGTGACGAAGTCTTTCCAAGAGGTCCTCCCATACATCATTGCTAGCTTGTCTTCAGTCCCCATGGAGCCTTCCAGATCCCCATGTCCGGTAACTAAAGACAATGTATGGGTCTCCCTAATGTAGTTGACTAAGCCAGAGCCATAATAGCATGTGGTTGTACATGAAAGCCACAATTGGAGAAACATGTTCGATCTCTAAGTTTCCTAGGTGGTTTTCATTTGGAGCACAACACAAAGTGATTGCCATAGACATGGTTCCCTTTTGTTGCCACCTCCTCCAAAACATAAAGTGTCCACCACCTAGGTGGTTCATTGAGTCCTTGTTTTATTATATAAAACACAAGTCTTTTTCTTAATCTTTGTAAAATCTCAACATGTATCTCTTTTCAAACATAGCATGGCTAAGCATGTACAACTTCAATATTTTTACTAAGGAGTGTTTAGGGAATCCTATTAGGATTAGCATAGCATAAGTATAAAACATTTTCATGCATGATTACAAAATCCACTAAGTAATGAAAATAGTAGGACTTTTGTATGATAGTGTAACTTGCCTTTTTGTTAGGGAATGATAGTCACTCCTTGATCTTGCTAGTCTCACACTTTGCTAATTTCACTACAATCAACAAGCATAGTATCAAGTAGCATTCCAACATTCAAACAATAATTCACATACACGAAGCAATGGTTCCTAAGTCTTGTAAAAAGAGGGTTCTATTGCAAGGTTGGTCTCTACTAGTTTTATAAACTTTGTAAGGTCCACATTGGTCATTCACCAAAATGGCAAAGTCATTAGTTAGAGGGTTTTGCCCAAAGTCTATTTTAAAATCCATTCACCTTTCATGTGGTGAAAATCATTCTTTTTAAAGTAAAACTTTAGGTTTTTCACCAAGTGTGTTGCTCTTGGCAAGGCTTGGTGTTTTGGGTCAGTAGGTTTGGGTTCATAACATTTTCCCAAAGTTTTCCTTGCACAAACTTTTCCATAATGAAATTTAATGAGTTTATTTGGCTAGAAAATGACTAAGTTAACTAATTAAACTTAAATTTCACAAAAATCATTTTTAACACTATGGGTTGGTTCCTAGGGTCAGTAGGGTCACAATAAACCAATTGGCAAAGGTTTGATCTCAAAATTCATTTTTAAATGATTTTTCCAATGTTAGCAAGCACACAAAAGAATCTGCAAATTCAAACAAGCTAACAAATACTATTTGACAAACTAAGGGTAGGGTTGGCTAGGGCTTGATCTCCTGAATTCATTGATATAAAATTTGCAAAATTTGGACGTGTGGATCAAAAGATATAAGGGTTTGAAGTTTGCAAAAGTTTCTGATTTCAAAACTGTTTTAAACCA
The DNA here is from genome assembly GCA_030063025.1 of Avena longiglumis. NCBI lineage: Eukaryota > Viridiplantae > Streptophyta > Magnoliopsida > Poales > Poaceae > Avena > Avena longiglumis. Next base: position 30,992,108 of record CP125976.1, read on the forward strand.
AATCCTGGCCACGTGTCTGTATCTTATTGGCTCATAACGGTTCGGTAGGATCGCGCGATGTGGACCGCATGATTTAAGTGGGAGTGTGCGGTGCAGATCAAACGTAACGGTTCAGTTTAAGTGATCTATCATGTGCATAGGATCGGGATCTAACGGCTCACATTGTATCAGCCAGAATCGGCGCGATAACGACGGCGAAGTGAGCGGCCACCATAAGAAGGCTAGCAAATCTGAAACGAGGAAAGAGGAGAGGGTCTCACCGTGTTCGTGGCACGGATGTTCAACTTGCCACCGGCGATGAAGGCGCATGGTTTCGGGGAATTGCTCACGGAGCTTCTATCGGGCGCCAGAGCTTCTACTCGCCGACGGGACGGGTTTGCACCACGCGCGAGTGTTTGGCAGTATCCAAGAGGCAGAGGACAGACTAATCACGGGCATGCCTCATCGATCGAGGAGCGAACGGAGTCGAGTGCCAGAGCTCACCGGAGTTGCGGGGTCGGTGGTCGTCGTGGACGAGGATAGGGAGCACCCTAAGACAAACGGAGGGTACGGTTAGGTTCGTAAGCGAGAGGCGAGTATGTGTGCTTCATCAAGACGGAAAGGGGCGGTCAGATGTTACCTGGAAGACTCACCGGAGTAAGGCGACAGGCGGCGCAGATGTTGTCGTTGGCGAGGCTCAGAGGTTCCCGCGTCAAGTGGATGGTACGGGGAGGAAGGTCTGGGAGTGGGGAAGCTGCCAGGGTGATCAAGGAGGCTCGGGGTAGTGTCGTGTCGTCGGAATCGCATCGAGCATCGCCGGAGACAGGGACAATGAGGAGAAATTGGGGGCGGCTATGCACTTCGGGGTGTCGAGGAACTTATAGAGGAGGCTTGGGCGTTTCTATCCGCGTGATCAAAGCGAGGTAAAGGCTCGGCATTAGAGCGTATTGAATCCGTGAAATCAAAGAAGCAACGGCAGCGAGGGAGAAGGCGTGGTCGTCGCATGAGGAAGAAGGAGAACAATGGAGGTGGGTCTACTGCTGCTGGAAACGAAAGGAGGGAGGGGTCCACTTGCCAGTCTCCTTGCGGGTTGATTAGTTGGTTCGAATCGTTTTCTGCGGGGGAGGAGAGTTGGGCTGGCTTGCTGGGCCTTGTTGGGCTGCCTGGGTTGGGTTGCCCTCTTTGTATTTTTTCCTGTTTCTGATTTCTTTTCTTTTTCTGTTTCCATTTCCTGATTTGATATTTCGATCAAACAAATCACACTCAAATCCAATCAAACATTCAACAAACTTCGAACTTGTATTTTGGTTCTGTTTAGTAACATAATCCAAATTCAAAATGATATTTTTATTTATTTTAGAATCTATTTATTATTTGAATAAAATGGATCTAGTTATTTAATAAAATATGGTTTGATTTAATTATTAAAATCTCTATTTGTAATCCAATTACTTTAAAAATCACACCAGTAGGTTTTATTTGAAGATAAGGATATTTGGAAAACCTATTTTAAACAATTTAATAAGTTTTGATGTTTTAATTATAATGATAAAACCTTTTATTTGAATAAATTTTGATATTAATTCCTTATTATTTTATTTCATATAAACCTTTGTTTATTTTTTTTTATTTTTTTTTAACTTATGTTTTAATTTCCAAGGCTTGGTCAAAGTTTACTTTGGCTTTATTAGATAATCCTTATTTGTAAAACTTCTATTTCATTTGAAAACAAATCTTTTCATTTAAGAGTTTCAAATTAGTATTTTAATTATTCTTATTTTCCTTTAATAATAGTTTATCATCTTAAATACCTTTAGGTTTTATTTAATTCAAATGGGTTTGAGATTCCAATTGAATTCAAAAGTTTCTTCTAGTTCTGAAATTTAAACAAAGTTTTATTTTATTCATTTATTTTCACATTACAAGATTTGGAAAATCTTGGGATGTGACATTTCGCTCCACGCCCACTAGTGCTCGCTTCACGTGGAGATCTGGACATCTCACCGAACTGCCCAATGAAGAACAAAGCTCTCCCTCCACCCCGCCAAGATCTGCAACAAGCTCTCCTTCTTCAGGCACCACCGCCGCTCTCAACATCAACACTAAGCCCGGTTGCGGTTGTTCGCGCTAATCTGGCTAACGCCTCTCAAGCCGAGCTCACACCTAGAGTTGTAATGGGTATGCTTTCGCTAACTCTACCTCGACGAGTTCTCTTTGATTCTGGTGCATCGCATTCGTTTGTCTCGCATAAGTTTGCACAAGAGCATAACCTGGATAGGGTTCCTTTATCACGTCGTCTGGTGGTGCTATCTCCTGGGTCAAACATGAGGGCTGCTCATATCAGTCATGGCAATCAGATCGAGATTGGTGGTTCTTCATTCTTGGCTTCTTTAATTCTTCTGGGCAACTCTGACATTGATGTCATCTTGGGCATGGATTGGTTGACAGCAAATGCAGCTGTGATTGATTATGCTGAACGCTCAGTATCTCTGAAGATTCCTGAAGGCCACATAGTCTTTTCTCCAAGTCTGACTCCTGCTGTCCAGCTCTATTCCTTGGCTGCTCTGAATAATGATGCTATGGAAGCTATTCAGAGTGTACCGGTGGTCTGTGAGTTCCCAGATGTTTTTCCTGAAGAGTTGCCAGGTATGCCTCCGGATCGCGAGGTCGAATTCGTGATTGAGCTTGAACCTGGAACGGCTCCTATCTCCAAGAGGCCATATAAAATGGGTCCTTCTGAGTTGGCTGAACTCAAACGACAACTTGATGAACAAGAGAAATTGGGTTTCATTCAACACAGCACTTCTTCTTGGGGTAGCCCAACAATCTTTGTGAAGAAGCGTGACAGAACCGATAGGCTATGTGTTGACTACCGGGCTCTAAATGCTAAAACCATCAAGAACAAATATCCTCTCCCTGGATAAATGATCTATTTGATCACCGGCAGAGCCGTGGTGTTCTCTAAGTCGGACTTGAGAAGTGGTTATCACCAAATCAAAATTCGCAAAGAAGATGTGCCCAAGACATTTTCACCACCCGCTATGGCCTGTATGAGTACACGGTCATGTCTTTCGCCTCACCAACGCACTCGCTACCTTCTCGAGGCTGATGAACTCCGCTTTTATGGAGTACCGGACAAGTTTGTGGTGGTATATCTGGATGACATTCGTCTATTCCAAGTCCAAGGAGGAGCATGAAGAACACCGCGGTGTGTCGAACAAGCTTCGTGAGAACCGCTTGTATGCAAAGTTCTCTAAGTGTGAGTTTTGGCTGCTCAAGTAACATACTTGGTCATGTTATCTCGCCAAGGGCATTGCAACCCGAAACCGTGAAGACAATAGTTGAATGGCTTCCTCGCTAATGTCAAGGAAGTGCGGAGTTTTCTCGGCTTGGCTAGCTATTGCCGCTTTGTGCAGAACTTCTCAAGATAGCAAAGCCTCTTACCGATCTCTCAAGAAAGGCAAGAAGTACTGTGGACCTCGCTGCCAAGAAAGTTTTGAGACACTCAAAGAGAAGCTCACTTCCACACCAGCTTTGGTTCCTGGACACATCTAAGCCTTTCCAGATATTCTGACGCCTCTTTGCAAGGATTGGGTGTCCTTATGCAAGAGAGACAGTGGTTGCTTATGCTTCTCGTCGCTTGAAGACGCATGAAATCAACTATCCCACACATGACCTCGAGCTAGCAGCAGCTTGTCTTTGCTTTGAAGCTATGGAGGCACTACTTGCTTGGTAACCGCTAGAGATCTTCTCGACCACAAGAGTTTGAAGTATATCTTCACTCAACCGGATCTCAACCTTCGCAAAGGAGATGGATTGAAGCAATCAATGACTTTGATGTGACCATCAACTACACCTGTGCAAAGCAAATGTCATGGCAGATGCGCTTAGCCAGAAGCTTATGTCAACAACCTCATGGTAGAAGAGCAACCCTCTCTTGTGCGAGGAATTCGCCTCAACCTCGAAATTGTGGAACAAGGGCATCTCCTCGAACCTTCTGGCTACTCCTCTTGGAAGAACAGATTCGCTCTCGTCGCCTTGGTGATCCGACACCAAGAAGCTCATCGCTAAGCTTGACCTTCCGGCACGAGTCCTTCCACGTTGATGATCAAGGCACGCTTTCTTTGAACACGGATGTTTGTTCCAAACTATCCGGTCCGAGAGACCAAGTTCTCAAGGAGGCACATGATTCGGTCCTTTCTATCCATCCCGGCAGCACAAAGATGTACATGGACTTGAAAACACAATACCGGTGGCCTGGGTTGAAACGGTATTGTGCCAAGTATGTCTCGAATGTGATGTCTGCAGAGTCAAGGTCCATCGTAAACCATTTGGTCTTCTACAGCCATTGAAGCCTCCGGAATGGAAATGGGAGAAAGTTGAGATGGACTTCATCACGGCTTTCCAAGGTCGCAAAAAGGGCAACAATGCAATTTTGTTGTCATCGACAGCTTTCTAAAGTGGCTCATTTCTTCCCAACAAAAGAAACAATTTCGGACTTCAGCTATTGAGCTCTATCAACAGATTGTCTCTTTGTATGGGGTTCCACTTGAAATCAGTTCACTGTGGGAGCATCTTCACCTCAAAGTTCGGGAGAGTTTCCAAAAGCTTTGGGAACAAAGTTGAACTTCAAAGATGCTACCACCCTCATCGCAAGGACAAGTGGAAAGGATCAATCGATTCTTGAGGACATGCTTAGAGCTTGCGTCATCTCGTTTGGCATGAAGTGGGAGGAATGCCTTCCATATGCTGAATTCTCCTACAACAACAGCTTCCAGAAGAGTCTGAAGATGGCACCATTCGAGGCTCTCTATGGACGCAAGTGCAGAACTCCCATTGGTTGGTCAGGTGCAGGAGAAAGAATCGTTTGGCCCGACATTGTAACCAAGCAGAGGAGAAGGTGCATATCATTCGAGAACTCAAGATTGCTCAAAGTCGTCGGAAGAGCAACTATGACAGAAGCACACAGATATGGTATATGCACTGGTGATCTCGTCACCTTCGTGTCACTCCCATGAGAGGAACACACCGCTTTGATCAAAGGAAAGCTGGCTCCTAGATACACCGGTCCTTCGGTCCTTTCAAGATACGTGGTAGAAGAGGAGAAGTTGCTTATGCACTAGAGCTTCGGAAAAACTCAAAGTCCATGATGTTTTCCATCATCTCACGCTCAAGAAGTGCTTCAAAGACCCCGCAAAACCGTGGATCACGAGCTAATCGACCTCCAAGAAGATCTGCTTTATCAAGAACACCCCACCAAAATCCTTGAGACTGAGCAGAAGGACTCGCAACAAGTCCATCAGGTTTTGCAAGGTGCAGTGGTCACACCATTCTGCTGATGAAGCCACATGGGAGCGTGAAGATGAACTCCCGCCAACCACCCTTCTCTTTGTATCTTCTTCTTCCTAGAATCTCAGGCGAGATTCCTGCTTAGTGGAGAGTTGTAGCATCCCGGTTGTCTAACCCCGTAATGCTACATGTTATAATAATAAAATGGGCCACTTCCAACATATAATTGTTGCATCATCATCATATCATGCTCATGTCATCATGTCCCCTTGCATTTGAGCATCATATAAAACCTTTTCTTGTTTGGTTCTTATCTCATGTGCATGATTAAATGTAGTTGCCTCTTGATATTGTATTTGGTTCTTAATATATTGTTAAATGCCCAAGTTGAGTTGAGGGCATCTCTTATTGACTCCACCACCTTTGCTTTCACCACCTTGTAATTCCACCATCCAACTAATCTGAGCTTGGCATTTTGTTGATTTACCTCTAGCTCATGATTGGTTGTTTGGATTCCACCCATAGTCTTTGCTTGGCCTTGCCCATCTTTTGGGAATGCATATGAATAATGCCATATTAATCTTATTGTTTTCACAAGGATAATTGGGCATTAATTATCTTGCATGGGCCATGCAAGTGCCACCTTTTTCTAGTTTTGGTTTTTGCTTGAACTCTAAGTGGATCACCTCTCCCTTGGTTTAATTCTTGTGTTGGCTAGTAGTTTTTCTTCACCCATATCATCTAAACCCCTACCCCCATGCCCCATGCACACACATGTGCTATGTGGCATGCACCACGAAACCACCCCCTTTCTTGGATCTTTCTTGGTCATTGTTGGATCATGCATGTACCAAAGAGACCACCCCATCATCATGTTCATCTCTCTCCTATCTCTTTTTCTTGCCTTGTGCTAGTAGTTTGTTTGGAGCATGCATGATCTAGTGCAAAGAGCCACCCATCTATCTTTCCTCTCTTAGCTAAAGCCCTAATCCCCACCTTTCTAAGCAAAACACAAAGTGCCACCCCTTTCCTACCTAGCATGATCACCCCCCCTAACCTAAACCCTAAGCCACCTTTTCCCTAATCTACCTCTCCCCTTACCAAAAACCCTAAGTACCCCCTCCTCCCTTTCTAGCTTGATCACCCCATCCCCCCTCCCTCTCTCGGTCCTCTCTCTCTACTCCGCCATGCACCCCACCCCAAAGACCTAGCTACCCCACACGCCCAAGGAGCACCCAACCTAGCCCTAGGCCGAGCCATACCCTCTTCCCTCCCTCTTTCCTCTCCCTCTAGCCTCACCGCCCACGCCCTGCACTCCACCTGCTCGCTTCCCCGTCGAGCCCCCCAGTCCACCCGCCTTCCCTCTAGTGCCTGCCCTACCCTGGCCCCATGGCGATCACGTGAGGGAGGGCAAAAAGGTGGCCGAGCCGACCTGCCCCTCCCCCACGCAAGCCCCCACCTCGCCTCTCTTATCCTCTTCCTTCCCTCCGGCCTCACCAGATCCCATCCTCCGCCTCGCTTCGCTTCCTCGCCTTCTCCACCACTGCCGACGCCGGCCACCGCCGGTCCCCTCCGCTTCTTGCTCGCACTCGTGGCGAGGAGCTCTAGGTGTCGAGGAGGAACGAGGAGACGCCTAGGAGGCCGCCCGTAGCCGCCGTCGAGGAGGAGGAGATCTGTACACCGCTGTACTCCGCGAGGCCGACACGAAACCCTAGCCGGCCGTCTGCTCGTCATCGCTGCCTCTCCGCCCAGCCGATCCGACCACGTCAAGCAACTCTCGGTGAGCAGCCTCACCTCCTGATAACCCTCTCGCCGATCTCACCCTAGCTCACGGGACCGGCCGCCCTCCCAGGCGCCTTGCTGCTCTGCAGCCTCCCGCACTGCCAGCCTTTTTCTAGCCACAGAGTCTCTCTTGCCAAGACTTCCGCATCAGCCCAGAAGCCTCTGCGCATGAGCCCTGTGTCCAGGTTCGATTCCACACATGCTGCCAAGCATGTCAAGGCCGCCGACTTCAGAGAAGAAGTACAGTGTGCCATGGTCTTTTGCGAAAAACCCCCTGCAGAACCTTTTTGCCAACCCGCGGTCCCTAGGGAGCCCACTTGTTTGTGTCTAGAAGTTTTTGCAAAAAGGCTCCTGTCGTTTCATAGAATCAACCCGCGGTCCTCTGTTGCCTCAGCCGCTGGCGCGTGGGGCCGCAGAACCCCTGGCCCCACCTGTCTGCGACCCAGACTAGAGTAGGATGGGTGTAAAAAGTCTGTCTGGACTGTTTATTATTCAAATTCTTTTCTGAGTATTTAAAATTCAAATAAATTTCAAATTCAAACAACTTGTCATCTGTTAGTCCAAATAATATAAATAATATATGTTTGGATATCAGAAAAATGAGAGGATTCCAAATATGCCATCCATTATGCCTTTTGCACAAATAAAATTCCAAGTTTATTTAAATTACACCAATTGCCACTAGAATTTAATAATTTAATAACTTTTGTTTTATAATTCCAAATTAAGCAAATGATATGTCTAAAATGATCAGCTCGACGAGACCATTCTGTTTATGATATCCATGACTTCAATGGCAGCATGCATCATATAAAAATATAATGAACAGCAACTATTATGGCAACAAAATGTGACTAAAACCCAATTCAAATGTTATTTCTTGTCCTCCACACCTCACCCATGCCCTGCTACTTATTGCCATGCAACTTGTGCATCATTCATCATGGCATGATTGTTTGCTTGACGCATTTAATTCCAATGCTTGTGATCTATATTCATGTTGGCCTTGTTTGTTTGGTTTTTCTCGGATAGACACTGAGCAGGGGTTGTAACAAGAGAACCAGGAGCACTACCCAGATCCGTCCCTCGCGTCAACTGGGTTAACAGGCAAGCACTTCCACATGCTTGCATACATACAGTACTTCTGGGATAACTAAAGAAAGTGGCACCGGTGAGCAACATCTGCTATTTGGTTTTTCCTGCTCACTTGTGTCCCGTAAGACCCCGAGTACTTGATTCCTGTTCCTTGATTTATCGCGCTATCCACATCCGGGAGGTATATGGGACCCCCGCCGTGAGCTTGATTCCGTCTTATTTCTTGGGGCCACAAACTAGTTTGAGGTTTTACTACTATCCTGCACTTATGCCATGCTACTTTCGTATTTAAATTGTGCGAGGAGCACCTGCATCGCTTAGGATTTGTGACCCGCTTACGTGGTATCGAGTCCCCGCTTGGGGATCTGTTGCCACCGCCGCCCCACAAACCTTGAGTCCGCTCTCGAGCTTGCTTACTTGCTATGGTAGACTCAAGGGTGGCCTCAAATATTTCGAATCTGTGATTGTTCACCGTGAAAGCCTCGTTGGGTTTTGATTTGGTTTTTCCGAGGTTGATCGAGCGTGTGTTGCTATTGGTGCACCCGCCGGTAAAACTTTCTCAAAGCCGTGTCCGCGGATATGGACGACTTGGATCACGCTTCGATCATAGACAAGCATACATAACGTACCGCCTTAATCTGACTAAGTAATTGACTAGTAAATAGTGTAACACTCATGGCCTGGTTAATAAAATTTGCCAACGGAAAGGGGGGTTGTTCGTCCGCTTCCTTGTTGGTAAGCAGGGAGGAGGATGGATCGGATGAGATTACCATTATAATCGTTGTTCTTAATTCACGGACATCCGCTCATCATTGGTTAGGCGGATGGTTAGCTTATCTGTAGAATTGCTAGGGTTTATCTTTCGCTGCAATTGCGTCACCCTGTGTTGTGTCCCCTTTAGAGGCATTAAGACTTGCTGAAAATTCTTAGGGTCTCACACGATAAATTCTTGATTCAGATGAACAGTACCTTCACAGGATCTGACATCGGTGGAAGAAGTCAAGATGTGGGCAACGATCGTTCGTGTAGAGATTCCGGAACGGGATCCGTGAGACCTGTAGTTGGGATGTGCTTATTTCTATGGCATCTTATGCCGATTTGCTTCTTATCCGTACTCGGATCTTGTTTGCCGCTGCATGATACCGATGTGTGTTGTATGAGGAAGTATCCTAAAATATAGATCTATCTAGGTCATTTGAATCTTGCCGTATATGCTGGTATATTTCCTTTCTTTCTAGATGGTATGGCTCGATGTACTCTTGTATGGTGGCTTATGTACATACCCACTTGTGTAAGTTGATCCCTTCACGCCGACTACGCCCAGACAGTGTCCTGCTGAGAGGGTAGTGGTTGGGACGTCTGAAAGGACTACCAGTGAGTGGCTTTTGGGGCCCCACCGTACTATTTCAACCACTACCACTCATCCAGGCTTGTATCTAGGAGCGTAGTTCACCGAGGTAGTTACACATGGTGTGAGCATGTGCCAAGTCAACCCAAACAAAGCATCAAAGGAGAATACCACAATACTATGCTTTTGTATGCTAAAACAACACATGATTTCTTCAAGGCACACTAATCAATCCCAATTGTTTGGAACAAGACATTCTACAACAATAATCACTAAGCATAAGTTCAAAACAACACCTAGCATGTCATGCTAAAGTCTAAGTCACACTCAATGCAAACTCCTCTTGCACTTCCAAGCAAGAACTTTCTACTCCTTTCCAACACCAATCAACTTATTTGGAACAACACAACGAGAACGGGGGTCCAAACTACTTTATTCAAGAAAACTAAACAAACTAAGCAAAATAAACAAAAACTAAGATGCTCCAAGAACAACACAACAGTGCATGAAACGATAAAAACGAAGTGTCTAGACAGACCTGAGCTTTTTATTGATGAAGAAGGGGATGCCTTGGGCATCCCCAAGCTTTGACGCTTGTACCTCTTGGATATTTCTTGGAGTGAAACCGGGGTGGCATACCCAATATCGAGCTTTTGTCCATTCGTCATCTCATTACATCATTGTCTCTCTACATCTGAAATTTTTCCTTCATACAAAACTTCACACAATCTTCATTAGCAACATTAGTGTAATCAAAAGAGAATAGACCTTTAGGCTTAGCTTTGGAACAACATAACTTTTCACTAAAAACACAAGCTACTGTATCAACTCCTTCAAGAAGCTCAATTCCCCAAAAGAGAACTCAAAAAGGAATCAATAAGAAGCAAATGCAAATAATGGCAGAAATCTGTCAAAACAGACCAGCAGTTAGAAACTGATTTTTTCGAAAACCTTATGTTGCTCAAATAAAAAAGTGTTAAACTAACGAAAGTTATCTAACATACTAGGGGATTTATTAGTAAATTTTCAGCTCAATCCGACTTACATAGACTCCTCACGAATGTTTATGGTGGAGGACAAAAATCTGTTTCGGGACAGCAACTCCCCAAATCTTACTTCCCTCTCATTAGAGGTCATTGTTGGCACAAAAAGCAAATAAAAAAGGATAAAGAGAGGTTATTACAGAAGTAATAACTTTCAAGACTTAAGGAAACTATTGGGTTATCTTCCAACAAGTATTTTTCTTTAACGCCTTTAAGTTAGACATAAGAAACAAGAAACCAAGTATTTTTAAATGAAGAAGCATTAACATCAAACCTTGCTTTCAAAGGAGGAGCAAAAAGCAACTTCTCTCCCCTCATAGAGAAGTGTTTAATACCTTTCTTGAATGAAAAATGATATTTAATGGTGCCTTATTTCATATCAATGATGGCACCAATAGTTCTAAGAAAAGATCTTCCCAAAGTAATATGACAAGAAGCATTGTATTCAACATCCAAAATATAGAAATCAATAGGGACATAAGCATTGTTAACCATAATGAGAACATCATTGATACTCCCCATGAGTTTCTTCTTAGCATTATCATTAAGTGGGACATTCAAATAACAATCTTCCAAAGGTGGCAAATCAAGCATTCCATAAATCTTCCTAGGCATAATAGGGACACTAGAACCAATATCACATGAAGCTTTGAGATCAAAGTCATTCACTTGCGTGTTAATAATGGGTTCCCAACTATCTTCTACTTTCCTAGGAATATAAGCTTTGTGTTTTAACTTCTCTTCCTTAATCTTAATAAGAGCATCTGTAATGTGTTTGGTGAAAGCAACATGCATATCACTAGCATTAGGGTTTATAGCAAACTTTTGCAAGAACATAATCACTTCGTAAATATTGCAACCGCTCATATCAAAATCAAACTTAGCATCACTAGTAGTAGACTCATTAGGCATAGACATTGTAGGAGGAGGAATAGGGACTTCTTGTGGTTTAGTGGTGATGGTGCACACACTATTGTTTCTATCAATTTGAGCTTCCCTTTCCCACTTAGCATGAAGTTGGGATAATAGTCTAACATTTTCATCAATAGTAACTTGTATGGCATGAGTAGCAACAAAGGTACTTTCCATGGTTTCAGGTTTAGCAGCCATTTTATTAATCAAAGAGGACTATGCTTTAGACAAAGAGTAAATATTTTTTTCAGCACTCAAATTTTTTGACTGTAAACTAGGAATTTCTCTATTCAGATTCTCAAGCTGATGACTAATGTTTTTCAAGATAATAGATTGTTCTTCCATAGTTTTAGTGAATATCTTGTTTTGCTCATATTGCATCTGCATAAAGTTTTTAGTGGATATTTCAACTTCTAGAATCCTATCTTCACTAGGCATCCCAGATCTACTAAGGTAAGCATTTCCATTATTAGGTGGATAAGGCCTATAGTTATTACCATAAGTATTGTTGCCAAAATTGTTGTTTCTAATGAAGTTCACATAAACTTGCTCTTCTTGAGCAACCAAAGAGGCTAAGGGAACAATATTTGGATCTAAAGGAGCTTTCCCATTAACAAGCATAGCCATAATGACATCAATATTGAGAAACCAAGTTGTTTAAATTTCATAATGTCACTTCTCATAGATATAATCTTAGCAGGAGGGTGGTACTTTCCAATAAAATCATCTTTGCACTTAGTCCAAGAATTAATACTATTTCTAGGCAAGGATAGCAACCATTCTTTAGCTTTTACTCTCAAGGAGAAAGGAAACAGCTTGAGTTTAATAATATCTCCATATCTACATCCTTATACTTCTGCATCTCACAAAGTTTAACAAAGTTATTGAGATGGGCAGCAGGATCATCAGAACTAGCACCAGAAAATTGTTCTCTCATCACAAGATTCAACAGAGCAGGCTTAATTTCATAAAAGATAGCATCAGGAGCAGGTGGAGCAATAGGAGTGCTTAGGAAATAATTGTTGTTTGTGCTAGTGAAGTCACACAACTTGGTGTTCTCAGCAGAGTTCATTTTGGCAAAGGTCGGCAAGCCAAAAACAGCAACAACAACTAGAGCAGGAACTATTTTTTGTGTGTTTTTTAATAGAGAAAGCAAACCAAACTAAACTATTTTTTTTGGAGTTTTTGATAAAAATAAGCAAACAAAACCAAGCAAAAGAAACTAAGCAAACTAAAAATAAAGTAAATAGAAAGGTTGAGGAGGACTCCCCTTGTGAAGACGTCCTTAGCCTCCTCAGCAACGGCGCCCGAAAACTTGTTGATGCGCTTGGTTGATGTAGGAGCGCTTCATCGGGAAACCCCATGAGCAAGGTGTGATGCAACACAGCAGAAAGTCTTCCCTCAGTAAGAAACCGAGGTTATCGAACCAGTAGGAGGAAGGAAACGTCACACAAGTATTGCAAGCAACGTGGAAACCTGCACAACACAAACTCAAGACTTTTCCCCAACGAACAGTGAGGTTGTCAATATCACCGGTTGTTGTAACAAAGGATTAACTGTATGGTGTGGAAGGTGATGAGTGGTTTGCAGCAAGTAAACAGTGGAAGATGTATCAATGGTAAATATTAGACCGGGGTCCATAGTTCACTAGAGGTGCTCTCCTTAGATAAACAACTTGGCATGAAGGGTAAACAAATTACAGCAGGGCAATTGACAGGAACTGATCAAGGTATAACAATGCAATACTAGACAAAAAGATCCTATAAGATTCGATTGGGAAATACAACAATATACATAGACCGCCATCCAACTACATCTATGACCGGAAGTCCACCTTCAGGTTATCATCCGAACCCTCCAAAGATAAGTTGCAAGCAATAGACAACTGCTTTAAGCAAAGTGTGTAAGGTAAACAATCCACTTGTTCCATGAACAAGAGACCGTTGTTTTCTCCCTAGTAGCAACATCACATATACAACCGAAGATATTTCTGTCACTTCCCTTGGAAACTAGATGCATGAACCCACTATCGAGCATAAATACCCCCTCTTGGAGTCACTAGCAACTACTTGGACAAAATAGCAACTAACAACGGAGAGCATGCAAGATCACAAACAACACATACATGATAGAATCAATAAGACCAAACCATTAATCAATCTGACATAGTAATCTCAATATCCATCGGATCCCCGCAAAATGCATGATTACAAATAGATTATATCTTGATAATGAACGGAGCTCACAAGATCTATACATGAAAGCACAAGGAGGAGACACAACCATCTAGCTACTACATGGACCCGTAGTCCAAGGTGGAACTAATCACGCTTCATACCGGAGAAGAAGGCCTCCAGGATGATCTACCCTCCGGCAGGGTGCCAGGAAGAACTTCAGATCTCCCTGATCTAGGGACGATGGTGGTGGTGGCTACAGACGGTTTCGTGGAGTTTTGATCAGGTGCCTAGGGTTTCTGCATCGCGGGCTTCCTATAGGCGAAGAGGCGAGGCTGAGAGGCGGGCAGGGGGGCCACACCCTGCCTAGACATGGCCCAGGGTGGGCCCGCACCTAGGGGGTCTGGATGCCCTGTGGCGCCCCTCCGTCTCTCCTCTGGACTCCGTGTTGCCCACGGTAAAATATTGACTTTGGCTTTTGTCCCGTCCAATTCCGAGAATTTTGATATTTTGCATTTCTGGAACCAAAAATAGAAGAAAACAGGCAACTGGCACTGTGGCAACTTGTTAACAGGTTAGTTCCAGAAAACATATAAAAACACATCAAAGTGTAGACAAAGCAAAGCAAAGTAGATACTAAACAAGCATGGAACATAAAAAAATATAGATACATTTCCGACGTATTAGTGATCTTCTTCTGCACCCTGTTGGTTGGGCGCCCCTTCTGTATCATCAGGGACCCTTTTGGCGGTGGGTACCCACCTGCACCGTTATTTGATACGGTGCGACCAGCCGCGATGGTCCGACGGGGTGGTGGAGGAGCTCTGCATGGCGGCACCGTGCGGGTGCGGTCTGAATCTGTGGTTCACGGTCTAGCGCCGCATTTGGGTGAGGCCCTCGCTGAGCTTCTGGAACTCTCGGCAGTCCTTGAGCATATGGCTGGCCTTCTTATTACCATCTTGCTTGTCGATGTAGAAGTAGATGGTGCAGGGACCAGATAGCTTGTCGTATGCCAAAGGCTTGTCGTCGCGGTTGCGACGTTGCCATGCTTGCGTGGGTCGTCCGCCGTTGCGGTAGTTGCCGCCGCGATATCCACTGTTGTGGTTGCCGCCATCGCGTCGATAGGCCTATCCAGCCGCAACCATGTCGAATCCATCACGATCGTCGTAGACGCGCGATCTTCTCTTGCTGCGGCGTTCGCGCCTGCGATCGTGATCGTCTTCATCATACGAATGCGCTCGGTTGACGGAATCCTCGCCATCTGCCCATCGGTTGGTGATGCCCATGAGGTGGTCGAGTGTCTTGGGCTTGACGCGCCCGAGCTCCTCCTTGAAATCTGGGCACCTGACACCGTCCTTGAAGGCGTCGATTTCTCTTCAAGATGCATGGCGGAGTTCTTGATGTGGGACCATCGGAGTATGTACGAGCGATGGACTCGTGGCCTGGGTGCATGCCCGCAGTTCTTTGACCGAGGCTGGCCTCTTGTTGGTGTCCTTGAAGTTGCAGATGAAGTCAGACGCCAGCTCTTCCCACCGGATGGAGCAAGGATAGGTCGAGCTAGACTTCGGTCGCTGTCACCGCAATGAAGGCATTGTAGGGCGATGTTCTTGTTCCTACTGTGGAGCTTAACGGATGAAAGGTGATCGTCGAGCCAGGCCTTTGGCTCTTGCGTGCCATCGAACTTCGGATTGTCCGAAGGGAGCTTGAAATTTTTTGGCATCCGCGTTTGCCGAACGGATCTGCTGAAGCATCTGGCTTCGCACATCTCTCCGTCATCTTCCTATTCGGACTCAGTTGAGCACGCGTGTTTAGCACGTGCTTTGTCGATATTGCGTTGGGTGAGCTGCGTTGCAGCCGAGTTGTTGTTGTGGCACCGTGATCTTGCGGCATTGGGACAGTCATGCTCCTCCTCGGATGAGGGTGCGGCTTCGAGTGAACTTGACCATCGCTTTTATTCGCCCACGGAGTTTCATCTTGGAGTGCATCTCCGACGAGTTCGGTTCGCTAGCGGACTTGTGCATGGCGTTCTTCAGGTCGCCCGCCAGAGGCGGATTGGACGCGAGATATGTGGTGGCCACCATGATTGTAGCCTGCGGTGTTTTTGGCATGACGTTTTTGTGTGAGTCCATCGTCATGAAGGACGTATTGAGGGCCATGGTGACTTCATGTCGTGCGGCGGGGTCCATGTGCTCCATGTGGGAGCGGTATTTGTTGGCGTTGTTGCCATGTGAAGTAGAGTCATCAGCGGCAGAGAGCGCAGCTCGCCGCGCGCTGGACTCCGCAGCTGCCTTCTGACGCTTTTTGAGCTCCTCCATTAGATTCACCTGCAGGTTATGCTCGTCGATTAGGAGGAGGTGGTAGGCCATCAGCAGATCTCGGGAGGCATTCACAGGTAGGATTTTGTTGCCTGCCACGACATCGCGTGCTTGGCGCCAGCCTTCCTCGTTGAGGTTGATCTCGTTGTAGGCGTGACCATCGCCTTCGTTGGCTCTGTTAGGCGGATCCCTCTTGTTTCCTCCATTCCCAGTTTGCGGGTTGGGAGGGGGATTGGGTGTTTGTTGCGCACTCGAACCCAATGGTGGGTCCACTCTGTTGTTGATGACGACGCATAGGTAGCGCTCGCGGAGTGGGTTGCTGCTGCCGTAGCTTTCGGATCCGGAACCGTAGGTTCCTTCATTTGAAGGGGGCGCACAAATCGGAGTTGTAGCTGCTACTGTCATCCGAATCGTCTATCAACGTCGATGCGTGCAACGCGCCAATGGGTGGGACCCACGAAGCAGACCTGATGGATGGTGGTGGCACCCTCTCTAGGAGGCGGAGGGTGCCGGTCTGCCTCACCTGGAAGCAAAAGCTCCCGAACAACATCTCAAGCCCATCGCCGACGGACTTGAAATCCTTTAGGGTGTCCGGCAAGTGGGCAGTGAAGTCGAAGGCACCGAAGAGGAGGTGACTCTCCGTTGCCGATGAGTCGTAGTTCGCTCCGGATGGAACCATCACGACCGCACTATCAGCGTCCCCGTTTCCCACGGAAGGCACCAATTGACGAGGTACGATCTCGTCAATGCCCATTTTATGGACTTGGGTTTTGGAGAATATGGGGATGCTGGAAGTCGCGGAACGGTTAATAGACAAGCAACACAGGGACACGAGATTTACCCAAGTTGAGGCCTCCGGAGGTAAAACCCCACTCCTGCTAGTCTGCTCTTGATTATGGCGGAACCGAAAGGTACAGGGGTGCAAAGATGTAATCTGGCGTGAGGCGTGTATGAGGTGAGTTGAGAGATCCTTATCGCCATATCCTCCTGGCCTTTATATAGATAGGCCAGGTCTCGGGACAGGCCGAGTCGGTTACAAATTAGGGTTGATACCCTGTGAAATTTTATCTAATTTGGACTTGTCCTCCAAGGAGTCGAAAACGTCATGGGATTGGGACAACCCCGAAGTCTTCATAGGCTGCGTGTCCTGACGTGGACCTTCCTTGGGCTGGACCAGGTATACTAATGTTGTGCAGCCATAGGGTATATCCATGTCACTACTAGCTACGCGAACCGACGCATCGACTACTTCGACAACAACGTCTTAATCGATGCATGTTCGTGTGAGCGGTTCATGGGATAATACATCTCATTGCAACTTGATAAGTCTCATTGCGGGGATCAACGGTCGTCTCCATCAACCTCGTGAAGGGAATATGCCCTGAGAGGCAATAATAAAGTGTTTATTATGTGTATTCCAAGTATATGATAGATGTTTATTTTGCATGCTATACGGAAACGTTAATACATGTGTGTTTAATAAACAAACAGAAAGTTCCTAGTTATGCCTCTCTCATAAACTAGCTCGTTGATTAACAAGATGATCAAGGTTTCCTGATCATGGAAATTGGATGTTGTTAATAACGGGATCACAACATTAGTGTAATGGTGTGATGAACATTCATCTGAAGTATAGCATTACGATCAAAGTCGTTGAGTTTATATTGCTATAACAACTTACGAAGTGATACTAATCCTTAGACCATGAGATCATGTCAATCACTAACACCGGAAGAGTTTCTTGATAACATCAAACGTCACACCGTAACAGGGTGATTATAAAGATGGATTCAGAACTAATAAAGTGTTATCTTGAGGCTCATGGATCGAGAGTGGAATTTGTTCATCCCGATAATGGATAGATATACTCCGGGCCCTCTCGGTGATATCACATTGATTAGCTTGCAAGCAAGTAATTTGATCACTAGAATGTTATATCACGGGAACGAGAAAAGAGTGCATGTCGGTAACGAGATCAAACTAGGTATGGAGATACCGATGATCGAATCTCGGACATGTAATGTATCGTGAAACAAAGGGATTAAGATACTAGCGTAAAAGGTTCCGACGATCACAAGAAAGTCATCGTTGAATGTGCGGGAGTCAGTATGGGTCTCCAGATCCCGCTTCTGATTATTGATCCGAGAAGGGTCTCGATCATGTCCGCATTATTCACGAACCGTAGGGTGACACACTTAAGAGACACCGACATCCAACTGGAGCAAAAGTTTCATGCCGAAAGAATAAACAAGCGCAGGAATTTATTTCACTAGATACCGAAACGGGTTTTCGGGTGAAATTGCATAAAGTGGTTATGCATGTGAAATGGAATTCTAGCAAGGGGTTATTTGTGAATGTTTGTCATTAAAGTAATTGACAAAATTCTGAATAAAATAAAAGAGTTTTATTTAATGAGAGTTTGCATTAAATTTGGTGGAAATTTAATGGGAATTTGAGTGGACTTTTGAGTGGAGGGAATTTAAAGGAGATTTGTGAGTGGAGTGTCCACCCACATGAAGAGGGGAGGGAAAGGGCAGCCCATGCGCCTGCCACCCCTTGGGTGCCCTCCTCCTATAAAAGTAGCCCCCTCCTCACTTGTCTCTCACACCTCCTCGTGAAGGATCTCTCTCCTCTAGAATTTATCCCCATGGTCTCGACTAGCGAGATACATGTTCCGGTGGCTATTCGCAAGAAAGAGTTGTGCTTCCGCCGCATCACCGAGCGAGGAGGCGGAGGTTGCCCGCGTTCTAACGTGTGCGAGCACGGATGCGCCGCTGATGGCGGCGCTTAGGACTTCCTCTCGATCTTGAGATCGGCAAGAGATCGTCTACATCAACCACGAGTTGAACTCGTTAAGCTTTGTCGGTCTTCAAGGGTATGTTCTCTACGGATATACATCTGCCCGTTGTTTGTATCTAGTAGATAGATCTTGGTACGTAGTTCCCATCGTAGGAAATTTTTTGTTTTCTATGCTGCGAACCCTACAGTGGTATCAGAGCCGGATCTATGCGTAGATACTTTACACGGGTAGTACACATATGAGTATGTGGGTGATGATGATCATGTTGTTGCTCCTTTGTTGTAATTTTGGATATTGGTGGCATAGTGGGATGAAACGGCCCGGACAAACTTTACATGTCCTCGCACATGAGACCTGTTCCACGCTTGACATGCAACTAGTTTGCATAAGTGGCTAGCGGGTGTCTGTCTCTCCTACTATAGTCAATATCTATTTTACAAGCGAGTTGTCAACAATTTGATTATCCTCGTAGTTGTTCATGTTCGTAGGTAAGAACGGTTCTATCTCGAAAGCCCTAAGCCACGTAAAGCTTGCAATGGATAAATTAGAGGCGTCTAGTTTAGATAGTTGCTGGGCTAGAGTTATGATATGGTAGTGTTGTAAGTAGAAGTATGAGATGATACTCTTACAACACACATAGCGTGTAAACTCCATAGACCTTGGATTTACACATATAGTTATGATAGTGATCATACCACGATGCACATGATAGAGATCATCTGCGGGAACCATATCATTTCACTAATAAACATATGATGTTTGATTGCATCTTATATTGCTTGTTTAGCGCTTTGTTAGCATAATAAGATGATCCCTCATTTAAATATCAAGATAAGAATGTGTTCTTCCTTTAGTATGCACCGATTATGTTTTCGTTGCTCCAAGACATCACGTGATGATCGGGTGTTCTTGGATCCACGACCATATTTCGGGTGTATAACAGTTACACACGGGAATACTAAGGTTCTAACTTGGCGAGCCTAGCATGTACAGACATGGCCTTGGAACACGGACCGAAAGTTTAAGCATGAGTCATATAGTTGATATGATGCCCATTTGATGCTCGCCTTTGAAGCTATACCGACTCACGTGATGATCGGACTTGGTATAGTGGATTTGGTTCATGTAATCACCAAAAAGGCATGAGGGATGTCGTTTTTGAGTGGAGTTCATTCGTAATATGGATTAGTTGAACTCAATCTATCATACACTTAGTCTAAACTTTACAAATTCTGTTGTAGATGGCACCACCTGCTTTTAATTTCAATGTGTTCATGGAGAAAGAGAAACTAGCAACGAACGGTAGCAACTTTACCGAATGGGCCATGAATTTGAGGATTCTCCACTCTGCTGCACAAAAGCAATACATGCTAGAAGCGCCGTTAGGCCCCCCACCTTTTGGTGATGCCCCTAGCGAGGAGAAGAATGTCTATCAGACTCGTCAGGAGGACCACAACTTAGTTCATTGCGGCATATTGTATGGGCTAGAGCCGGAGCTTCGAAAGCGTTTCGAAAACGGCAATGCATTTGATACAATGGGTGAGTTGAAAATGATTTTCACACATGTCATCAGAGAGAGCTACAACGCTGTAAAAGTTCTTTAGCTGCATGATGGAAGAGCACATCTGCTAGTGAGCATGTACTCAAGATGTCGGGTTACCGATAAGCTTGTGTCCTTGGGAATATCGATTCCCATTGACTTAGGCATCCATCGTGTTCTGCCTCGCCCGCCACCTAGCTATAAGAGCTTCGTGATGAACTATAATATGCAAGGCATGAAGAAGTCTCCCGAGCTTCACCAATGCTTAAAACCGCAGAGGTGGAGATCAAAAGGAACATCAAGTGTTGATGATCAATAGGAACACCGGTTTCAAGAAAGACAAGAAGGAAAACGGAAGGGAAGTAAGGCGGCAAGCCTGCTTCCGTGCTGAAAAGAACCCCGAGTTGGACCTAAGTCCGACATCGAGTGCTACTATTGTAAGGGGATGACCAGGAAGTTCAACCGCCCAAGTATCTCGCGCATAAGAAGGCCGGCAAGGCAAACAAAGGTATATATGATATACATGTTATTGATGTGTACTTGACTAGTGCTCGCAGAGCACCGGGTATTTGATACCGGTTGCTAATATTTGTAACTCGAATCGGGTTGTGGAACAAGCGACCGCTAGCAAGGGTGAGGTCAAGATGCGGTCGGCAATGGATCAAGCATTGATGTGATCGCCGTTTAACGCCGCCTCTCCACTTGCCGGGATTAGTTATAAACTTAAATAAATGTTATCCGTGCCAGACCGAGCATGAACATTGTATCCGGATCGTGTTTGATGCGAAGTGGTTATTCATTTAAATCCGAGAATAATGGTTGTTCCATTTATATGAATGAAATCTTTTATGGTCATGCACCGATGATGAATGGTTTATTTCTATTAGATCTCGATAATGTTACACATATTCATAATGTTGATGCTAAAAGGATTAAACTAAATGATGATATATCCATATATGTGGTAATCGCCGCTCAGGTCATATTGGCGTTAAATGCATGAAGAAGCTCCATTCGGATGGACTTTTGGAATCACTTGATTATGAATCATTTGATACATGTGAGCCATGTCTTATGGGCAAGATGACTAGAACGCCGTTTTCCGGTTCAATGGAAACATTCTGATGTATGTGGTCCAATGAGTGTGTCGGCGCGAGGTGGATATCGTTATTTTGTTACTTTCACGGATGATTTGAGTAGATACGGTTATATCTACTTGATGAAACACAAGTCTGAAACCTTTGAAAAGTTCAAGGAATTTCAGAATGAAGTGGAAAATCATCATAATAGAAAGATCAAATTTCTACGGTCCGACCGTGGAGGTGAGTATCTAGTTACGAGTTTAGCACTCACATGAAAGAGTGTGGAATTGTTTCACAACTCACACCGCCGAACACCACAGAAATGGTGTGCGAACGTCGTAATCATACTTTATTAGATATGGTTCGATCTATGATGTCTCTGACGGACTTGCCGTTGTCATTTTGGGGTTATGCACTATAAACCGCATTCACTTTAAATCGGGCACCATCTAAACTGCTGAAAAGACACCAGATGAATTGTGGTTTGGAAACAAACCTAAGATATCATTTCTTAAAGTTTGGGGATGCCATGTTTATGTGAAGAAACTTCAACCGGATAAACTCGAACCCAAAGCGGAAAAATGCGCTTCATAGGATACCCTAAGGAAACTATTGGGTATTCCTTCTATCACGCATCCGAGGGCAAGGTTTTTGTTGCCAAGAATGGATCCTTTCTAGAGAAAGAGTTTCTTTGAAAGGTGTGAGTAGTCGGAAGGTAGAACTCAAGAGGTTATCGAACCTTCTCTTCAAAGTATGGCGAGTAGCGCAGTACCGAAGTTGTTCCGAGTTGGCTCCACCTGAAGAGGAAACTAATGATAATGATCATGAAACTCGAAGAGAGTACTACCGAACCTCGCAGGTCAAGCAGACGCTGCAGCTCCCGAACAGACAGAAATCGTCATGAATTTCATGGTTGATGAAAATGATGACCCCTGACGTATGAAGAAGCGATGATGAGCCCGGATTCCAACAAATGGTTAGAAGCCATGAAATCCGAGATGGAATCCATGTATGAAAATCAAGTTTGGAACTTGGTGGAATTACCTCACCACCGAAAGGCCGTGGAGAACAAATGGATTTTCAAAAGAAAACTGATGATGGTAATGTGACCGTCTATAAAGCTCGACTTGTCGCAAAGGGTTTCGACAAATTCAAGGAGTTGACTACGATGAGACATTCTCTCCGTAGCTATGCTAAAGTCGTTAGGATTATGTTAGCAATTGCTGCATATTTCGATTATGAGATATGGCGATGGATGTAAAACCGCGCTTTCTCAATGGTAATCTTGAGGAAGAGTGGTATATGATACAACCAAAGGGTTTTGTCGATCCTAAGGATGCTAACAAGGTGTGCAAGCTTCAGCGATCCATCTATGGATTGAAGCAAGCATCACGAAGTTGGAATCTCCGCTTTGATGAGGTGATCAAAGAGTTTGGATTTGTCCAAACTTATGGAGAAGCTTGTATTTACAAGAAAGTGAGTGGGAGCAATGTGGCATTTCTGATACTATATGTGGATGACATATTGTTGATCGGAAATGATATAGATCTTTTAAACAGTGTTAAAAGTTATCTAAACAAAGAAATTTTCAATGAAGGACCTAGGTGAAGCGTCATACATATTAGGCATAAAGATCTATAGAGATAGATCTAGGCGCCTAATAGGGCTATCGCAGTACATACCTTGATAAGATTTTAAAGAAGTTTAAAATGGACGGAAGTAAGAAGGGTTCTTACCTATGTTGCAAGGCAAGACATTGAGTAAGACTCAAAGTCCGCTTCATGGAAGAAAGATAGATAATGTACAAAGTCCCATATGCTTCACCATAGGCTCTATAATGTACGCCATGCTATGTACAAGACCGGATGTGGCACATGCTATTAGTTTGACTAGTAGGTACCAATCGGATCCGTGTTCGAACATCGATAGCGGTCAAGAATATCCTTAAGTACTTACGAAGAACTAAGGATATGTTTCTGTATATACGGAGGTGAAGAAGAGCTCGTCGCTAAGTGTTATGTCAACGCTAGCTTTTGACAATCGATCCGATGACTCTAAGTCTCAATCCGGATATGTATTTCTCATGAATGGCGGAGCGTTAGTTGGAGGAGCTCCAAACAACCTGTGGAAGGGATCAACAACGAGGTCGAATATGTTGCTGCTCGTATACCAGAAGCGCTTTGGATGAAGGAGTTCATATCCGAACTAGGAGTGGTGGCAAACGCATTGGACCCAATGGTGATCTATTGTGACAACAATGGTGCCATTGCCAATGCCAAAGAGCCAAGGTCTCACAAGCATTCCAAGCATATTAAGCGCGTTTCACTCCATCCGCGAGCATGTCAAGGATGGAGATATAAAGATTTAGAAGTACATACGGATCTCAATGTATCGATCCGTTGACTAAAACTCTCCCTAGAGCAAAACATGATCAACACCGTAACTCAATGGGTGTTAGATTTATCACGATGTAACTAGATTATTGTCTCTAGTGCAAGTGAGATCAAGGAATATGCCCCGAGAGGCAATAATAAAGTGTCTATTATGTGTATTCCAAGTATATGATAGATGTTTATTTTGCATGCTATAATTGTATTAATACGGAAACGTTAATACATGTGTATTTAATAAACAAATGAAAGTTCCTAGTTATGCCTCTCTCATAAACTAGCTCGTTGATTAACAAGATGATCAAGGTTCCGATCATGGACATTGGATGTTGTTAATAACGGATCACAACATTAGTGTAATGGTGTGATGAACATTCATCCGAAGTATAGCATTACGATCAAAGTCATTGAGTTTATATTGCTATAACAACTTACGAAGTGATCCTAATCCTTAGACCATGAGATCATGTCAATCACTAACACCGGAAGAGTTTCTTGATAACATCAAACGTCACACCATAACAGGGTGATTATAAAGATGGATTCAGAACTAATAAAGTGTTATGTTGAGGCTCATGGATCGAGAGTGGAATTTGTTCATCCCGATGACGGATAGATATACTCTGGGCCCTCTCAGTGATATCACATTGATTAGCTTGCAAGCAAGTGATTTGATCACTAGAATGTTATATCACGGGAACGAGAAAAGAGTGCATGTAGGTAACGAGATCAAACTAGGTATGGAGATACTGATGATCGAATCTCGGACATGTAATGCATCGTGAAACAAGGGGATTAAGATACTAGCGTAAAAGGTTCCGACGATCACAAGAAAGTCATCGTTGAATGTGCGGGAGTCAGTATGGGTCTCCAGATCCCGCTTCTAATTATTGATCCGAGAAGGGTCTCGATCATGTCCGCATTATTCACGAACTGTAGGGTGACACACTTAAGAGACACCGACATCCAACTGGAGCAAAATCACTAGATTATAAAGTGGTTATGCATGTGAAATGGAATTCTAGCAAGGTTATTTGTGAATTTTTCATTTAAGTAATTGACAAAATTATGAATAAAAAAAAGTTTTATTTAATGAGAGTTTGCATTAAATTTGGTGGAAATTTAATGGGAATTTGAGTGGACTTTTTGGAGGGAATTTAAAGGAGATTTGTGGAGTGTGTCCACCCACATGAAGAGGAGGGAGGGGGCCGAAGGAATATGCCCCGAGAGGCAATAATAAAGTGTTTATTATGTGTATTCCAAGTATATGATAGATGTTTATTTTGCATGCTATAATTGTATTAATACGGAACGTTAATACATGTGTGTTTAATAAACAAATGTAAAGTTCCTAGTTATGCCTCTCTCATAAACTAGCTCGTTGATTAACAAGATGATCAAGGTTTCCTGATCATGGACATTGGATGTTGTTAATAACGGGATCACAACATTAGTGTAGTGGTGTGATGAACATTCATCCGAAGTATAGCATTACGATCAAAGTCATTGAGTTTATATTGCTATAACAACTTACGAAGTGATCCTAATCCTTAGACCATGAGATCATGTCAATCACTAACACCGGAAGAGTTTCTTGATAACATCAAACGTCACACCGTAATAGGGTGATTATAAAGATGGATTCAGAACTAATAAAGTGTTATGTTGAGGCTCATGGATCGAGAGTGGAATTTGTTCATCCCGATGATGATAGATATACTGGGCCCTCTCGGTGATATCACATTGATTAGCTTGCAAGCAAGTGATTTGATCACTAGAATGTTATATCACAGAACGAAAAGAGTGCATGTCAGTAACGAGATCAAACTAGGTATGGAGATACCGATGATCGAATCTCGGACATGTAATATATCGTGAAACAAAGGGATTAAGATACTAGCGTAAAAGGTTCCGATGATCACAAGAAAGTCATCGTTGAATGTGTGGGAGTCAGTATGGGTCTCTAGATCCCGCTTCTGATTATTGATCCGAGAGGGGTCTCGATCATGTCCGCATTATTCACGAACCGTAGGGTGACACACTTAAGAGACACCGACATCCAATTGGAGCAAATGTTTCATGCCGAAAGAATGAACAAGCGCAGGAATTTATTTCACTAGATACCAAACAAAGTTTTGGGTGAAATTGCATAAAGTGGTTATGCATGTGAAATAGAATTCTAGCAAGGGGTTATTTGTGAATGTTTGTCATTAAAGTAATTGACAAAAATCTGAATAAAATAAAAGAGTTTTATTTAATGAGAGTTTGCATTAAATTTGGTGGAAATTTAATGGGAATTTGAGTGGACTTTTGTAACTACCTCGGTGAATTACGCTCCTAGATACAAGCCTGGATGAGCGGAAGTGGTTGAAATAGTACGGTGGGGCCCCAAAAGCCGCTCACGGGTAGACCTTCGCCGTCCAAACCACTTCCAATTCATCGACCAGACGCAAGGCGAATTCCAGCGAAGGGATCAACTACATACACAAATGAGTATGTATGCAAGCCACCATACAAAAGTACATCAGAGCCATTCCATCTAGAAAGAAAGGAAATATAGCAACGCCATACGGCAAGATTCAAATGACCTAGATAGATATAATATTTTAGGATATTGCCTCATACACCACACATCGAGTATCAAGCGAAACAAAAACATAGTCCGAGTACGGATAAGAAGCAAATCGGCATAAGATGCCACGAAATAAGCACATCCCCACAGATCTCACGGATCCCGCTCGGAATCTCTACACCGAACGATCGTGCCCACATCATCGCCCTCTTCCACCCAAAGATCCGATCTGAGTGTACTGCTCATCCGAACCAATAATTTATCGTGTGAGACCCTAGGGTACTCAAGCAAGTCTTTATGCCTCTAAAGGGACACAACCTGGGTGGGTGACGAATTGCAGCGAAAGATAAGTCCTAGCAGTTCTATAGAACGCTAACCATCCGCCTAACCAATGATAGACGATGTCCGTGAATTAATGACAACATTATAAGAATTTCATCGATCCATCCTCCTCCTCGCTACTAACGAGGAAGCGGACAACCCCCATCCGCTGGCAATTTTATTAACCCTTCCATGAGTGTTGCACTATTTACTAGTCAAATTACTTAGTCGATTAAAGCGGTACTTTAGTTATGCTTGTCTATGATCGAAAACTGCTCCAAGTCATCCATAACCATGGACACGGCTTTGAAAGTTTTACCGCAGGTGCACAATAGCAACACACTCGATCAACCTCGGAAAACCAAATCAAAACCCAACGAGGCCTTCACGACAAAGCAATCACA
Source organism: Avena longiglumis (assembly GCA_030063025.1). Lineage (NCBI taxonomy): Eukaryota > Viridiplantae > Streptophyta > Magnoliopsida > Poales > Poaceae > Avena > Avena longiglumis. The sequence goes on from CP125976.1 coordinate 31,019,154, forward strand.
GATTCAGAATTATTTCAGGCCACCCCATTGAGTAGACCCAAGAACGGTTAATGACCGAGACGGACTCAAGGTTTGCGTCAATGGCTGTAAACGACTGGGAACCCAAAATTGGGCTTGTCGATACCGCGAAAACACTCCGCTTACCTAAATAGTACAGTGTGCTCCTCGCACAATCGTAAATAAAAAAGAGCATGGCATAAGTACAGATAGTAAACAAAACCTCAAACTAGTTTGTGGCCCCAAGAAATAAGATGAATCAAGCTCGCTCGTGGGGTCCCATAAGCCTCCCGGATGTGGATAGCGAATAATCTTGGAACAGGAATCAAGTACTCGGGGTCTTACGGGACACAAGTGAGCAGGAAAACCAAATAGCAGATGTTGCTCACCGTGCCACTTTCATTAGTTATCCCATTACTACTCATTAAGTTGTTTAGGTACCTCATTATCCATCGACACTCACATACCCTACACATGTCGTTTCACGACTCACATGGCTCAAACAACTCCTAGTAATGGCTCATGGGATGGAGGAACAAGCTGGGTGGGGTTTAAAAGTAAAGGCTATGCAATACTTGGGATTCAATTTAATGCAATCGCGACTCAATGATGCAAGAATAAGATAGAGGCAATAGGTATTGTATGTATGCAAGCATGTGGTAGTGCTTGCTGGCAACTCAGCTTGAAGCGAGAGACGGATTCGGTAGTGCTCGGTTCTCTTGATATATCCCCGCCAGCCTATTCAAGAAGAACCAAACAAACAAGGGCCAACATAAATAAAGAGCGCAAGCATATGAATAAAATGCGACAAGCAAACAATCATGCCATGATGAATGATGCACAAGTTGCATGGCAATAATGTAGCATGGCATGGGTGAGGTGTAGAATACAAGAAATAACATTTTTATTGGGTTTTGATCACATTTTATTGTCATGATAGTTGCTGTACACTATATTTTTATATGATGCATGCTGCAATTTAAGTCATGGATAGCATAAACAGAAAGGTCTCGTCGAGCTGATCATTTTAGACATATCATTTGTCAAATTCGGAGTTATAGAACTAGAGTTATTAATTAATTAAGGTCCAGGGGCATTTTATTGTAATTTAAAACAACTTGAAATTTTAAATGTGCAAAAGGTAATTTGGATAGCATATTTGAAATCCTCACATTTTTCGATTCAAAACATATATTATATGTTAAATTTGGATTTATAATTTTAAAGTTATTTGAAAATGTAATTGAAATTTGAATTTAATTTAATTTGAAAAGATTTGATTTAAACAGGAAACAGAAATCTTTTGGTACCCAGTGCAGACCTAGCCACTGCCGACGGTGGGGCCAGCCGACTGGACCCAACACGCGCATGGACAAAGGGAGGGGATCTGGGTCGATTGCAACTAAGTCGAGCCTTTTGCAAAACCGAGACACGCATGGGGTCGGGGATCGCGGGTTGAGCGGCAAAAGGCAGGGGTTAAGTGCAAAGTGCCAACGCTGCATGTTTTTCTTCCGCGTCGTGGACGGCCGTGACATGTAGCGGGATGGGGATCGAACGCGGTTCTCGGCGCATTGCAGGCGTGCCGCTGCGGTGGCTCGGGCTAGGTGACAGAAGGAGGGGGCGCGGCTAGCTAAGGCCTCCGCGAGACGCAAGCGACAGACAGCGCGCCGCCGCGTGCAGCACGCAGCTTTCGACGGATCGCCCGCCACGGAAGCGAACAGCAGGATCATGTCCGGAGGATCGTGGCTTACCATGAGGCCGATGGTGTGGCTGGATCGTGGAGGCGCAGAGATCGGACGAGGCAGCCAGGCGAGCTAGGTTCCGCCGGGCTCGGGGCAGGGGTTCTGGGGCCTCCTCTTCGCGGTTCCGTGCACGGGGCGGCTGCAGGGGGGTCTCCTAGTACTCCTCGACACGCTGCTGCTCGCCTGCGCCTCCCGGATCGACGGGGAGGAAGGAGTCCGACGGTGGACGCCCGTGGTTAGATGTGGCGAGGAGAGAGGGAGAAGAGGGGGCCCTGGGGATCTGGGAGAGGCGGAGGGTAGGGAAGGGTAGGTAAGGACGGGGTGAGTGGTTGGCGTGGGGAGGAAGGTGGCTTGCCACCTTGCTCCCTCCCTCACGTGCTCGGCATGGAGGCCAGTGCAGGTCTGGGAGGGGCTACCAGTGGGCAGTGGTCATGGCGGGGCCAGGCAGGCTCGCTGGGCCCACGAGGAGAGAAAAGAGAGAAAGGAGAGGGTAGGCTCGGGTCTAGGGTTGGTCTTGGCAAGGGTTGGTCTTAGGGTTTGGTGGAGAGAGAGAGAGAGAGAGAGAGAGCTGGGGTGGGGCCGGGGAGAGGTGGGTGTGGCCCAAGCATGGAAGAGAGGAGGCGGAGAGGGAGGTGGGACATGGTGGGGTCGAGCTAGGTTTAGAGGAGGGATGCAAGTATGGTGGGGGTCATGCATGGTGAGAGGGAGAGAGAGAGGCCGAGAGAGGGGATGGGTTAGGGTTAAGCAAGCTCACATGATCACACATGGTTAGGGATGGTTTAGATTGGGGTAGGGTTTAGGTATGAGGGAGGTTAGGGTTATTAGGGGGTTAGGTTTAAGAGTTAACTAGAGAGGTAGAGAGAGGAGGGGTGAGGTGGAGTGTTTGACAAGCCAAAACAAGATCAAGCAAAGGAAAGGGGTGATCCATGCAAGCAAAACAAAATAAAATTCAAATGTCAAGTAAAAGGTGGTACTTGCATGGCTCTAGCTAGATCAAGCAAAAGAAGGAGAGAGAGAGAGAGTATGACCCACTACAAGAATTTCAAACAAAAACCAAATGACCTAGATGTGGTGGTTTTGCATGGCCCATGCAAATAATAAATGCCATGTATTCATATTGTGAAAACAACATAAAATCATATGGCACTATTCCATGCATTTCAAAAGGTGGAATAAGGCCAAGCAAAAAGGGACAAGCATTGGATCCACCCAACCCACATGAGCTAGGTAAACTCAATTAAATGCCAGCTCATATTAATTGGATGGTGGAATTATAAGGTGGTGAAGAAAAGATGGTGGAGTCAATAAGAGATATGCCCCCAAATCAACTTGGGCATTTAACCATATATCAAGAACCAAATACAATATCAAGAGGCAAATACAAATATTAATGCATATGAGATAAGAACCAAAACAAAAGGGTTTTTGTATGATGCTCAAATGCAAGGTGGCATGATGACATGATGATGATGCAACAATTATTTGTAGGAAGTGGCCCTTTTATTACTAGATCAAGTAGCATTACAGATGTTAGACAACTGGGATGCTACAACTTTTGAGTGGAGGGATTTTAAAGGGCATTTTGTGAGTGGAGTGTCCACCCACATGAATGAAGGAGGGGAGGGGGCAGCCCCCATGGCCGGCGTCCAGCCCCTTGGGTGCCCCCCCCTCCTCACTTGTCTCTCACACCTCCTCGTGAAGGATCTCTCTCCCCCTCTAGAATTTATCCCCCATGGTCTCGGACTAGCGAGATACATGTTCCCGGTGGCTATTCGGCAAGAAAGAGTTGTGCTCACTGCATCACCGGAGCGAGGAGGCGGAGGTTGCCTGCTCGAACGTGTGCGAGCACGATGCGCATTGATTGCGGCGCTAGGACTTCCTCTCGATCTTGAGATCGGCAAGAGATCGTCTACATCAACCACGAGTTGAACTCGTTAAGCTTTGTCGGTCTTCAAGGGTATGTTCTCTACGGATATACATCCGCCGTTGTTTGTATCTAGTAGATAGATCTTGGCACGTAGTTCCCATCGTAGGAAATTTTTGTTTTCTATGCGCGAACCCTACGGTGGTATCGAGCCGGATCTATGCGTAGATACTTTACACGGGTAGTACACATATGAGTATGTGGGCGATGATGATCATGTTGTTGCTCCTTTGTTGTAGTTTTGGATATTGGTGGCATAGTGGGATGAAGCGGCCCGAACAAACTTTACATGTCCTCGCATGAGACCTGTTCCACGCTTGACATGCAACTAGTTTGCATAAGTGGCTAGCGGTGTCTGTCTCTCCTACTATAGTCAATATCTATTTTGCAAGCGAGTTGTCAACAATTTGATATCCTCGTGGTTCATGTTCGTAGGTAAGAACGGTTCTATCTCGAAAGCCCTAAGCCACGTAAAACTTGCAATGGATAAATTAGAGGCGTCTAGTTTACATTGTTCTGGGCTAGTGTTATGATATGGTAGTGTTGTAAGTAGAAGTATGAGATGATACTTACAACACACATAGCGTAAACTCCATAGACCTTGGATTTACACATATAGGTATGATAGTGATCATACCACGATGCACATGATAGAGATCATCTCAAGGGAACCATATCATTTCACTAATAAACATATGATGTTTGATTGCATCTTATATTGCTTGTTTAGCGCTTTGTTAGCATAATAAGATGATCCTCATTTAAATATCAAGATAAGAATGTGTTCTTCCTTTAGTATGCATCGATTATGTTTTCGTCGCTCCAAGACATCACGTGATGATCGGGTGTTCTTGGATCCACGACCATATTTCGGGTGTAAAACAGTTACACACGCGAATACTAAGGTTCTAAATTGGCGAGCCTATCATGTATGCACATGGCCTCGAACACGGACCGAAAGGTTAAGCATGAGTCATATAGTTGATATGATGCCCATTTGATGCTCGCCTTTGAAGCTATACCGACTCACGTGATGATCGGACTTGGTGTAGTGGATTTGGTTCATGTAATCACCAAAAGGCACGAGGGATGTCGTTTTTGAGTGGGAGTTCATTCGTAATATAGATTAGTTGAACTCAATCTATCATACACTTAGTCTAAACTTTACAAATTCTGTTGTAGATGGCACCACCTGCTTTTAATTTCAATGTGTTCATGGAGAAAGAGAAACTAGCAACGAACGGTAGCAACTTTACCGAATGGGCCATGAATTTGAGGATTCTCCTCTCTGCTGCACAAAAGCAATATGTGCTAGAAGCGCCGTTAGGCACCCCACCTTTTGATGATGCCCCTGACGAGGAGAAGAATGTCTATCAGACTCGTCAGGAGGACCACAACTTAGTTCATTGCGGCATATTGTATGGGCTAGAGCCGGAACTTCGAAAGCGTTTCGAAAACGGCAATGCATTTGATACAATGGGTGAGTTGAAAATGATTTTCGACACACATGCTGTCAGAGAGCTACAATGCTTGTAAAAGTTCTTTAGTGCATGATGGAAGAGCACAACTGCTAGTGAGCATGTACTCAAGATGTCGGGTTACCGATAAGCTTGTGTCCTTGGGAATATCGATTCCCATTGACTTAGGCATCCATCGTGTTCTCGCAGCCTCGCCACCTAGCTATAAGAGCTTCGTGATGAACTATAATATGCAAGGCATGAAGAAGTCTCTCCCGAGCTTCACCAATGCTTAAAACCGCAGTATGGAGATCAAAAGGAACATCAAGTGTTGATGATCAATAGGAACATTGGTTTCAAGAAAGACAAGAAGGAAAACGGAAGTAAGGCGGCAAGCTGTTGCCGCGCCTAAAAAGAAAACCCGAGTTGGACCTAAGTCTCGATTCCGAAAAGTGCTATTGTAAGGGATGCCATCGAAGCGAATCGCCCCAAGTATCCGCATAAGAAGGCCGGCAAGGCAAACAAAGGTATATATGATATACATGTTATTGATGTGTACTTGACTAGTGCTCGCAGAGCACCGGGTATTTGATACGATTCGTTGCTAATATTTGTAACTCGAATCGGGTGCGAACAAGCGACCGCTAGCAAGGGTGAGGTCAAGATGCGTGTTGGCAATGGATCAAGCGTTGATGTGATCGCCGCTTAACGCCGCCTCCACTTGCCGTCGGGATTAGTTATAAACTTGAATAAATGTTATCCGGTGCCCGACCGAGCATGAACATTGTATCCGGATCGTGTTTGATGCGAAGTGGTTATTCATTTAAATCCAAGAACAATGGTTGTTCCATTTATATGAATGAAATCTTTTATGGTCATGCACCGATGATGAATGGTTTATTTCTATTAGATCTCGATGATAATATTACACATATTCATAATGTTGATGCTAAAAGGATTAAACTTAATGATGATATATCCGCATATATGTGGCAATCGCTGCCTAGGTCATATTGGCGTTAAACGCATGAAGAAGCTCCATTCGGATGGACTTTTGGAATCACTTGATTATGAACCATTTGATACATGTGAGCCATGCCTTATGGGCAAGATGACTAGAACGCCGTTTTCCGGTTCAATGGAGCAGGCATGATTTATTGGAAATCATACATTCGATGTATGTGGTCCAATGAGTGTGTTTGCCGAGGTGGATATCGTTATTTTGTTACTTTCACGGATGATTTGAGTAGATACGGTTATATCTACTTGATGAAACACAAGTCTGAAACATTTGAAAAGTTCAAGGAATTTCAGAATGAAGTGGAAAATCATCGTAATAGAAAGATCAAATTTCTACGATCCGACCGTGGAGGTGAGTATCTAAGTTACGAGTTTAGCACTCACATGAAAGAGTGTGGAATTGTTTCACAACTCACACCTGCGGAACACCACAATGAAATGGTGTGTCGGAATGTCGAATCGTACTTTATTAGATATGGTTCGATCTATGATGTCTCCGACGGACTTGCCGTCATTTTGGGGTTATGCACTAGAAACTGCTGCATTCACTTTAAATCGGGCACCATCTAAATCCGCTGAAAAGACACCGTATGAATTGTGGTTTGGAAACAAACCTAAGCTGTCATTTCTTAAAGTTTGGGGATGCGATGTTTATGTGAAGAAACTTCAACCGGATAAACTCGAACCCAAAGCGGAAAATGCGTCTTCATAGGATACCCTAAGGAAACTATTGGGTATTCCTTCTATAACAGATCCGAGGGCAAGGTTTTTGTTGCCAAGAATGGATCCTTTCTAGAGAAAGAGTTTCTCGCGAAAGGTGAGAGTAGTCGGAAGGTAGAACTCGAAGAGGTTGTGGAACCTTCTCTTCAAAGTATGGCGAGTAGCGCAGCGCGGAAGTTGTTAGGAGTTGGCTCCACCCGCTGAAGAGGGAACTAATGATAATGATCATGAAACTCCGAAAGAGAGTACTACCGAACCTCGCAGGTCAAACAGGACGCGTGCAGCTCCCGAGCTGTACGGAAATCCTGTCATGAATTTCATGGTTGATGAAAATGATGACCCTGCGACGTATGAAGAAGCGATGATGAGCCCAGATTCCAACAAATGGTTAGAAGCCATGAAATCCGAGATGGAATCCATGTATGAAAATCAAGTTTGGAACTTGGTGGAATTACCTCACGACCGAAAGGCCGTGGAGAACAAATGGATTTTCAAAAGGAAAACTGATGCTGATGGTAATGTGACCGTCTATAAATCTCGACTTGTCGCAAAGGGGTTTCGACAAATTCAAGGAGTTGACTACGATGAGACTTTCTCTCCCGTAGAGATGCTAAAGTCAGTTAGGATTATGTTAGAAATTGCTACATATTTCGATTATGAGATATGGCAGATGGATGTCAAAACCGCGTTTCTCAATGGTAATATTGAAGAAGAGTTGTATATGATACAACCAAAGGGTTTTGTCGATCCTAAGGATGCTAACAAGGTGTGCAAGCTTCAGCGATCCATCTATGGATTGAAGCAAGCATCATGAAGTTGGAATCTCCGCTTTGATGAGGTGATCAAAGAGTTTGGATTTGTCCAAACTTATGGAGAAGCTTGTATTTACAAGAAAGTGAGTGGGAGCAATGTGGAATTTCTGATATTATATGTGGATGACATATTATTGATCGGAAATGATATAGATCTTTAAACAGTGTTAAAAGTTATCTAAACGCAAATTTTCAATGAAGGACCTAGGTGAAGCGTCATACATATTAGGCATAAAGATCTATAGAGATAGATCTAGGCGCCTAATAGGGCTATCGCAGTACATACCTTGATAAGATTTTAAAGAAGTTTAAAATGGACGGAAGTAAGAAGGGTTCTTACCTATGTTGCAAGGCAAGACATTGAGTAAGACTCAAAGTCCGGTCACGGAAGAAAGAGAGATAATGGATAAAGTCCCTATGCTTCAGCCCATAGGCTCTATAATGTACGCCATGCTATGTACAAGACCGGATGTGGCACATGCTATTAGTTTGACTAGTAGGTACCAATCGGATCCGTGTTCTAACATCGGATAGCGGTCAAGAATATCCTTAAGTACTTATGAAGAACTAAGGATATGTTTCTTGTATACGAGGTGAAGAAGAGATCGTCGCTAAGTGTTATGTCGACGCTAGTTGACACGATCCGGATGACTCTAAGTCTCAATCCGGATACGTATTTCTCATGAATGGCGAGCGGTTAGTTTGAGGAGCTCCAAACAACTGTGGTAGCGGATCAACAATGGAGGCCGAATATGTTGTCGCTTGAAGCTGGGAAGCGCTTTGATGAAGGAGTTCATATCCGAACTAGGAGTGGTGGCAAACGCGTTGGACCCAATGGTGATCTATTGTGACAACAATGGTGCCATTGACAATGCCAAAGAGCCAAGGTCTCACAAGCATTCCAAGCATATTAAGCGGTTTCACTCCATCCGCGAGCATGTCAAGGATGGAGATATAAAGATTTAGAAGTACATACGGATCTCAATGTAGCGATCCGTTGACTAAAACTCTCCCTAGAGCAAAACATGATCAACACCGTAACTCAATGGGTGTTAGATTTATCACTATGTAACTAGATTATTGTCTCTAGTGCAAGTGGGAGATCAAGGAATATGCCCCGAGAGGCAATAATAAAGTGTTTATTATGTGTATTCCAAGTATATGATAGATGTTTATTTTGCATGCTATAATTGTATTAATATGGAAACGTTAATACATGTGTGTTTAATAAACAAATGTAAAGTTCCTAGTTATGCCTCTCTCATAAACTAGCTCGTTGATTAACAAGATGATCAAGGTTTCGATCATGGACATTGGATGTTGTTAATAACGGGATCACAACATTAGTGTAGTGGTGTGATGAACATTCATCCGAAGTATAGCATTACGATCAAAGTCATTGAGTTTATATTGCTATAACAACTTACGAAGTGATCCTACCATGAGATCATGTCAATCACTAACACCTAAGAGTTTCTTGATAACATCAAACGTCACACCGTAATGTGGGTGATTATAAAGATGGATTCGAACTAATAAAGTGTTATGTTGAGGCTCATGGATCGAGAGTGGAATTTGTTCATCCCGATGACGGATAGATATACTCTGGGCCCTCTCGGTGATATCACATTGATTAGCTTGCAAGCAAGTGATTTGATCACTAGAATGTTATATCAGAACGAACGAAAAGAGTGCATGTCGGTAACAAGATCAAACTAGGTATGGAGATACCGGATGGAGTCTCGGACATGTAATATATCGTGACAAAGGGATTAAGATACTAGCGTAAAGGTTCCGACGATCACAAGAAAGTCATCGTTGAATGTGTGGGAGTCGATGGGTCTCAGATCCCGCTTATGATTATTGATCCGAGAGGGGTCTCGATCATGTCCGCATTATTCACGAACCGTAGGGTGACACACTTAAGAGACACTGACATCCAATTGGAGCAAATGTTTCATGCCGAAAGAATGAACAAGGCAGGAATTTATTTCACTAGATACCGAAACAGGTTTTTGGGTGAAATTGCATAAAGTGGTTATGCATGTGAAATAGAATTATAGCAAGGGGTTATTTGTGAATGTTTGTCATTAAAGTAATTGACAAAATTCTGAATAAAATAAAAGAGTTTTATTTAATGAGAGTTTGCATTAAATTTGGTGGAAATTTAATGGGAATTTGAGTGGACTTTTGAGTGGAGGATTTTAAAGGGCATTTTGTGAGTGGAGTGTCCACCCACATGAATGAAGGAGGGAGGGGCAGCCCCATGGCGTGCCACCCCTTGGGTGCCCTCCTCCTATAAAAGGAGCCCCCTCCTCACTTGTCTCTCACACCTCCTCGTGAAGGATCTCTCCCCCTCTAGAATTTATCCCCCATGGTCTCGGACTAGCGAGATACATGTTACCGGTGGCTATTCGGCAAGAAAGAGTTGTGCTTCCGCTGCATCGCTGGAGCGAGGAGGCGGAGGTTGCTCGGTGCCTCGAACGTGTGTGCGAGCACGGATGCGCTGCTGATTTGCGGCGCTAGGACTTCCTCTCGATCTTGAGATCGGCAAGAGATCGTCTACATCAACCACGAGTTGAACTCGTTAAGCTTTGTCGGTCTTCAAGGGTTTGTTCTCTACGGATATACATTCGTCCGTTGTTTGTATCTAGTAGATAGATCTTGGTATATAGTTCACATCGTAGGAAATTTTTTGTTTTATATGCTGCGAACCCTACACCGGCCAACCCATTGGGTGCCCCCCTCCTCCTATAAAAGGAGCCCCCCTCCTCACTTGTCTCTCACACCTCCTCGTGAAGGATCTCTCTCCCCCTCTAGAATTTATCCCCCATGGTCTCGGACTAGCGAGATACATGTTCCCGGTGGCTATTTGGAAAGAAAGAGTTGTGCTTCCACTGCATTGCTGGAGCGAGGAGGCGGAGGTTGCTCGGTGCCTCGAACGTGTGTGCGAGAACGGATGCGCTGCTGATTTGCGGCGCTAGGACTTCCTCTCGATCTTGAGATCGGCAAGAGATCGTCTACATCAACCACGAGTTGAACTCGTTAAGCTTTGTCTGTCTTCAAGGGTATGTTCTCTACGGATATACATCCGCCCGTTGTTTGTATCTAGTAGATAGATCTTGGTACGTAGTTCCCATCGTAGGAATTTTTTTGTTTTCTATGTTGCGAACCCTACACCTCGTCATCAACAACTTTCACTAGTTTGATCTACAAGGGTATGATCCGTTGCATATCTCCTCGCACTGGATCTTGGTTATGCACTAGAAATTTTTATTTTGCACAACACATTCCCCAACAACTAGGAAGAGTTGTAATCTAAAGAGGAGAGTAGTGGGTGGCAGCCTATAACGTCCCATCTAGTGTAGCGAGATGACAACTGGAGTGTCTTTGAAGGGATGATAATTTAACATAGGCCTTTGGATCGAAATTAATTAAAAAGGATGGACTACTGGGTTGTGGAGAGGGACTCGACATGACTCAGATATACTTGGTTCATGCCTCATACCTATGAAAGTGTGAATAAGAGAAACAAGGCTAATGAAGTTTGTGGGAAAAAGTACCGTACCTCTGCAGAGTGTAATAAATGTGGCTTGCCACTCCTTATTCGAGGAACTAAACTACGGTCTTGGTAGGAAAGGAACACCATGAATTTCTAACCTGTGGAGAGTGACTTACATAGAAATTTCCAAACCTAAAATCATTACCTTTTCAAAAAATCATTTTCAAAAACTGCACGAGTCTAGGATATTTTTATCCATGGCTATTGCTAGTGCATCAAACACCCAAATAGTTAAAACTTGCTGAGTATGATCGTACTCATCTGTACCTTCTCAACCCTTCTTAGATTACAAAAGGATTAGAGACAATACTAGGAGTAGATTGCAGAAAGCTACCACAATTTGAGCAGTCAGAACGAATCAGTACCAACATTCATATTTTTTGTGTGTCGGTACCAATTTTGAGTCACAGTGTTGCGAATCGCACTAATTCAAGGATAAAAGCATTTTAACAGTAGCACTAACAGTTGGGGCCCACTTGTAAGAGATGACTTGGCAGCCAACACGAAGAACTAGCTCAGGTGGAAGTAGGGCCCACCTGTCATCCACCCATCTGAATTCCCCTTCTTTTTTCTAAAACCTAAATAGAATAAATAACTAAATAAATATAAGGCAAACACCACCGCGTCCTCAACCTCTAACATGTGCACAGGTGAAAGGGCATGTATGCCCCCATGCGTGGTTTGGGTAATTAATGACAATCTCTATGGACTAATGTGTAAATTGAGTTTCACTTGTAGGTTTGTCCATTGGCGTCGCTTGGGCCATGTGTTGGTCTCAATGTTGGAAGATGAAGAAATGTCCAAGGGCTTTGTGCCCATTGGAATCATGAAGAAATAAGGAGCTTGAAGGTTGATCAAGACAAGTGCAAAGATTTGCATCAAGATGGATCAACCTCAAGAAGAGATGATGAAGGGCGAGCTCAAGATGCGCCATCTCTAGAATATCTCATGCTTGAAGCTTGCAATCCTCATGATCATGGGATGATTAAGACAAGTTCAAAGAAGAGGTTTCCCCATGGAGTATGGGGGAGCAATTCGCAGGTCTTCATCTTCATCAAGCAAGAGCTATCCAGAAAGGTGTTCCCACTATAGAAGAACAAGACGGTCTACATCAAGTTCAAGTGGGTTGCTTAAGGCAAAGGTATGTTCTGTATAGGGCTTCTCTTTTGCCGGTCTCGTGTTGTTAGTTGGGAGACCGGGTTTAGGATAGATAGCCGTACTATCAAGAGGGGCTCTCAAGCGGGTGTCTTGATTGCATAGTTCAGAGAGAGCTCAAACCTTTTCATTCATAGCATCATATTTCTTGGTTGTTATTTGGTTCTTGTCCATTAGAGGATCTAGAGCTTGTGGTCATCATCATAACAAGCTCTAGTTCATCGTCCAAGGATTTCCCTTGCATATCTTATTGCGGTTTTTTGATCTTGCGAGTTTTCCGGCTCCACGCCTTGGGGGATACTTCAAATATATATACTTGATATTTTCTCCCTTGGTGGTATCAAATATTTAACATTTTGTTGGGTTCTCTTGGTTTTATCTTCCCAACAAATTTGGTTTCATCCCAATCAGAGTTTTCAATCTCATCTTCTTGTGTTTTGGGTTTTGGAGGTTTTACCGGTTCATCACTTCTAGAGAGGTCATAACTTTCTCAATTTTGTTTTATCCTTCCATGCTGTACTATGATGTTTCTTTGCATAATCTTAGAGAGCTTTTCGTTCTCTTCAAAATGAGTCCAAGATCATCAAAAACGGAGTCCGGAATCAAAAGTTATTGAAGTTTTCATGCAATGCTATCCTACGTTTTTGCTTGAGCGGAAGTTCCGGTCCAAGTTCCGACCCAAGTTCCGGTCAGGATCAGTAACTTGTGTTTCTATTTGCCGGAATTTCCGGTAGGGCGTGAATCTAGCCCAAACGGTCATTTTTTCCTTGTCCTATTTAAGTGGGACTTATTCTCCGATGGTTTCCCATCTTTTGAGCTCGTTTTTGCCCACCATTGTTGACCTATTTGAGCTCTCTTACTCCCTCTCCCTCCCATGATTCTTACATATTTTTGAGGGAAAAGTGAGAGGAGATCTAGATCTACAATCCCACCAAGTCAAATCTCTTCTTTGTGAAGGAATCATTGGGATCTAAATCTTGGAGAGTTTTGTGTTCTCCTCTTGTGTTCTTCCTCCCTTATTCCCTCAATAGCTTTTGTAGCTTTGTTGGAATTTTGGAGAGAAGGACTTGCCCTTGCATTTCGTGCATAGGTTTGAGTTCTTCTCGGAGATTCGGTGAGTTCAAGCTTGTGGGCTTGTTTCTCTTGGGTTCCTTGGTACCCTAGACGGTTGTGTGGTTGGTTTGTTGACCTTTTGTGGTCTTGTTAACCTTTTGTGGTCTTGTAGCCTTTTGTGGCTTTGTTGACCTTTTGTGGCATTGTATCCTTTTGTGGCTTTGTTGTTGGGAGCCTCCAATTGAGTTCTGGAGTTAGCCCCGATCTTGTACAGGTTCGGTGACCGCCCTCAAGCGTCCCATAGTGGAGCAAGTGCCCGACTTTTCTGGTGCGCACTTGGGAGAATAGGGTGAGCCTTTTGTGGCGTCGGTGAGTTGCGTGCTTCCGCATCCGGGGTGAGGCCTTGTGTGACGTTGGGTGAGCATCGAGCCACCACCTCGAGGTGAGCCATTTGTGGCGTTCGGAGTGCGTTGCGCCATCGCACCTCTCCAACGGAGATGTAGCTTCTTTGGAAGTGAACTTCGGGAAACAAATCTCCCTCTCTGCGTCCATCGTTTATCTCTCAACCGAGCCATTTACTTATGCACTTTACCTTGTGATAGCCATCGTGCTTGAAGTATTTATATCTTGCTATCACCTTGTTGCTTGTATTGCTTAGCATAGGTTGTTGGTGCACTTAGGTGAACTTAGTGGCTAGGTTTTGTGCTCAATAAATTAAACGTTAGTTTTATTCCACATTTACTTGAGCCTAAACCGTAATAATTTTAAAAGCCTATTAACCCTCCCTGTAGGCGACTTCCTTTGTACTTTCAATTGGTATCAGAGAAAGGTCTCTCGCTTTTAGGCTTCACCGCCTCGAGAGTAAAGATGTCTCCTAGGGGTTTAGTGCACTCTCACACATTTACTTTTGATGGCACACATTATGATGTTTGGCGTACTCTCATGCTTAGTCATTTCCGGGCCATTGACCCAAATATTGAGCGAATTCTAGATATGGGCTTGTCTCCTCCTAAGGATCCCCAAAATCTATCTTTGGAGGAGGAGACAAACTCTTATCTCGAAGTTGAAGCATCTAATGTGCTTGTTAATGTTGTGAGCTTTGTAGTTCTTTCCTCAATCACGCCTTTCCGGAACGCTCATGATATATGGACGAAGCTTCAAGCAAAATATGATGTGTCCAAGCTTAATGAGGATGATTGTGTTCCATCCACCTCCGGCCGCGATGAGTTCTCATCTTCTTCCACTACACCAACATGTGAGTTGTCACAAGGTAATGATATGGTGAGTGGTGATAGAACTTGCAATGTTGATAGTGAGATTTCCATTCATGATTCTTTGTCTCTATCTCATTGCAATGTTGTATCTTTGGGCATGAACACTTGTAGGACCATATGTGATTTACATCCTAGTGTTGATTTCCCTTGCATATCATGTAGAAATGGATTGAATATATCTCATGATGATATGCTTGCTTTGCCTTGTTGCCATGATAAATGTGCTTCCATTTCCTCTAGTACTTGTATTGCTAACCATGTAGAGGAAACACAGAGAATGTGTGGGCCAAGGCAAGGTTGCAATTGGAGCTTCATGTGTTCCCCCATCATCATCTTCTCCCAATGTTCACTTGTGCCTCATGGCTAAGGGTTCAAAGGTAACCTCTCCTTTGGATCCCAATATATCTCATGATGATGTGAATGTTGATCACGATGAAGTATATGATGATTTTGCTTCTTTAAAAGAGAAGGGGGGCTCGTCCTTCGTGCTCTTCATCCAAATAAAAATGCTTGCTCTACTTTCATTGAAATATTAACCTTTGATATAGAAAGTAGGCGACTTATTGATGAGCACGAGGATACTATTGACAAAATGGGTAGCCTTGAGCATGAGTATGCTAATGACATTGCCAACCTAAATGAAGCTCTTGAAGATGAACAAACCACTAAGGAATCTCTTGAGGAGACATTTGCTCTAGAGCTATCTAGAGTGAAGAAATCTCATGATAGAGATCTTGAAGTGGCACGTTCCCTTCAAATTAAAAATGATGAACTTGAAGTTGCTTATGCCAAACTCCTTGAGGATTTTGAGCACCTCAACAATGGCTCTAGGGTCATCAAGGGTGAGCTCATCAAACTCACCGAGTTACATGAGCAAATTAAAGCTTCTTATTCTAAAGAGCTTTCCAAGTTGACCTCACCTCTTGCATTAAATGATGATGCTTGTGCTACTAATTCTATTTCTTGTGAAGCATCTATCTTGAAGGAGAATGTTTAGCTAAAGGCTCAACTTGCTTTGCTAACTAGAAACTATGGGAAATTAGAAGAAAGTCATGCCAAGCTCTCAAGCTCGCATGAGGATCTCATAGTCTCCCATGGTAGGCTAAGGTTAGCTCATGAGGCCATTGTGTCAAAGGTAACATCTAGTGGGCCTCATGTGGACATTAGTACTACATCTACTCCTAATGTGATATTGCCATGTGCTAGTCCTTGTAATTCATCCACTCATAACCATGTTATATCTAGTGATGAATTGCATTCCTTGCCTTGTTGCTCTAACAATGAAGCTTCTACTTCCTCTAGTATTGTTGTTGGTACTAACCATGTAGAGGAAGTCAAAGAGCTCAAGGCTCAAGTCACTTCTTTGAAGAATGACTTGAAAAGGTGTCATGAAGGGAAGACCACACTCAAGAAGATGTTGAGTGTGCGACGACCCCCAAGTGACAAGAGTGGGATTGGATTCAAATCCAACACCAAGAGAAAGCCCACTAACTCGTTGAAGCACAAGGGTAACAAGAAGAAGGTCCAAGGACAAGTGAAGAATCCAGCCAACATTGTGTGCTTCAAGTGCAAGGAACAAGGGCATCATGTGAGAGATTTCCCATTGAAGAAGAAGCTTCTTAGTGAGAAGCAACGAGGGAAGCGGCCTCAAGCTTCTCCACAAGATCGTTATGGGCCACTTCCCAAGAAGCCTCAAGCTCTTCTTCATGGCGCAGCTCCTCCCAAGAAGAAATATGGCAAGAGAAGAACTTGCTACATTTGCCATGAGAAGGGGCACCTTTCTTCCTCGTGCACCATGGGTAACTCCTCATCCCATCCTATCTTGATTGATGATGCTTATTCTCTTCATAAGGATGAGGGTGGCAATGTGTTTGCCAAATTTGTTGGTGCCCAAAGTGGTGTCAAGAGAAGAACCATCTGCGTGGCAAAACCTATCGTGACTAACTTCTTAGGACCCAACTTGGTTGGGGACCAACAAGCTAAAACTTGATCAATAGGTGTTTTTGGAGGGCTTTGGAGACTTGAAAACCTTATGAAGAATTGAGGGATCTTCATCAATGCCTTTTATCAAAGTCAAGTCATTTTGGTTTTCATGCTTTTATCATATATCCAATGTTCCTCCTTGCGATAACTTGTGCTTAACTCATTTACATTGCTAGTTACTTGCTCCCTTGTGCATGTATGTGTTGGTTTTGTTCATTGCATATGTGTGTACATGTTGTGCTTCCCACTTACTTATATTGACATATGATGTATATTTGTGTATGTTGTTTGGCACACCATGTACTTGTGTTTCTTGGTTTGGAGCCTTTATTGTTTCTAGTAGGTATCTTATTTGGTTCTTGTGAGGGATTAATGGACTATTCCGTTTTGGGGGAGTGTCATGCTTAGGCATTCCACAATCCTAAAATATGTGTACATGAGGAAAACCACTTAGTAGTTATATTGTTTGGTTATCTAGTCTCTATGTGGTATGTCCATTAATACCTCTATTTTGATCTTTTTGCCTCTTGTTGAGATTTTTGGTTTATCACATTATGGGGGAGTCATATGCTTTGTGCATATTAAAAACCTAGAAAATGTGAACATTTGAGGTAGTGCCACTTAGAATTGATATTGAAAATTATCTAGCTCCTATGTGGCACATTTGCTCATACAAGTTCCATTTTTCTTGGATGTTTTATTGCTCATCTATTGGATCTTGTGTGTGAAAGTGATTCTTGGTATGTGTTTCCTCAAATTTAGATCTACATATCCTCATGGGAACCACTTGCTTCTATTTAATCTAATCACTAGTGATTGTGTGACTATTTGAAGAAATCAAGAATCTCTTTCGAAGCATCAAGCTTAATTCCTATCTTGTTATATGCTTCTTTGTGTGAATATGACCTTGGATATCCTTGCAAACTACCTCGGGAAAATTATCCCTATTACTTCTTGTCCTTGGACAATTATTACTCCATATATGGTAGATTTTATTGATCATATTCACTTTGGCCTTTGCTTATTTGTCTTATCTTTGGCCAAGAAAATGTTTTTCTATTTGCTCCCAAGCTTTCCTTGCCTCTTGTGGATCTTCTTATTTCATTTGTATCCCCTTGTGTTTTATTTAGTGTAGGTAGTTGTTGATCTCATTTGTGGGCATTTTGCATTCAAAGGAAAAATTATATTTAATGCTCTACTTATGGGGAATCTCTCCTATATTATCTAGAACATTGTTTTATGCTTCTTGATTTGATCCATTTTTTGCTTGGAAGCTCGATCATTTTTGTGTGTTGGTACTTTGTGTGCCATCATGAAAAGTTTGGTGAGTTTGTTTTGGTTTTATCTCACTCCTTATCACTTGTTTCCTTTTTTTTGGGTGAGATAAATCCTTGAGCCTTGGTATTTTTCTTATCCTTTTTCTTTGGCTCTTTCTAGTTCATTGGTTGAACTTGTGTTCTTTCATGTGTTGATTTGGCTCCTTGATACAATTTGGACACCTTTTGTCAAGTCACACCTTTTTGTGTGTATTATTGGCTTACTTGGTGTTTTTGTTCAAATTGTATCTCCTTTTGGTTCTTAAAAGTCTTTGCATGCATATTTACTTCTTGTATATATTATGGCATGCTTGCTTTCTTTGATCCAATACATAGGGGAAACTCCACCAAATCCTAATGGGATAAGATGCGCATGAAATTCAATTTCATATCAATATGCACATATTTGTGTGGAGGTTCTCCTATGTATTGTAGTTGCACTAACTACTATGGACCCAATTTGTTTGGGGACCATAGTGTACTTAATTGTGTTTTAGGTACATTGGGGATATATATTGGGTGCTTGTATCTTGAACAAGGAAGAAGTGGCGTCTACATGTCAATTGGATGCAAGCTAGGATGATCAACAAATTCATATTTTCGTCATCCTACCAATTATATCTCGATAACAAGTATCTCTCTCATGCATACATTTCTTGTTCCCAACCTTTTGTAGGTTGCTTGTTGGCATGATTTTGTGAACTTGCCATGGTTGGTTTCTTTCTTTGGATTTGAAGAGTTCTCTCTATTGAAAATGTATGTATGTTGATATGAGTGCATATAATGGGGACTATACTAAATCATGCTCATGATTCACCAATCCCAAATATGTCAATCTAGCAAATTTGTTGCATATCGTTTCCTCAGTATCTCTCATGTGCAATAGTGAGTATTTTTTGCCAAGTTGATTTCTATCTTGTGATACTTGTTGCCTTTCTCCATATATTCCTTCTATCCCTTCTTCCCTTGGTTATAGCAGTAATGTATGGAGTTTTTTGGTGTTTGAAGATCATCGATGTACAATAAGATATATTTGAGCCCTTGGGCATGCTTTCTAGCAAAACATCTTGTTGGTATATTCTATGACTTCCTTTTGTTTTTCATGTGCTTACTTGAGTATCTACCTTGTTCGTGCATATTTATTTGTGGGCATTTGTCTTTGTGATATTTTCCACCTAGAAATTTACACACACAAGAGAAGACCTTTCTTTGGTTGTTTTTGCATTTCTTGGAAACCACCTCTTATTTCTTTGTGATCCTTCGGTGGCTTCCAAATTTTTGATCTTTGTGTGAATTTTTAGATGAGTTTGGAGGAGTGAGGAGTCCATGGTTGTGCATGTTGTTTCCAAATACAATTACTATAATTGGTGCACAATCTTTGGAGAGATTCTCTAATTCATTTAATAGTGCATATTTTCCTTCTTTCTCATTTCTTGTGGTTTAAATGCTTATGGGGGAGCGAGGATTCCATATTTGTGCATATTGTATTCAAATACAAGTATTCTAAACTTTTCACAAATTTTGGGGAGCATCTCTATTTTCATTTAAACACTCTTGGTTGTTGTTTCCTTTTGACATCATTTGTTAGTGTTTCAATTGTTTCGTTTGGATCTTTTGATTGCTCGCTTCATTTGTTGAAGCTTATTTATCTTTATTTTCTTTTTGCTATCTTTGGGTCCTAAATATAGTTTTACTTCCTCCCAAGTACTCATCATTTGACATGTGCATTTGCACACCTTTGGAGGAATTCTCACTATATTGGCCGTCTAGAACTTTTCATCCATTTTGGCAATCGATGCCAATGGGGGAGAAGTTTTAGAGGGTTTAAGGGAAGTTGGTTGTTGATTTAAGCATTTTACTCTCATGCTCTTGCATCTTTATGGTTGCTTTGCATGTTGAATATATAGAGGAAACTCAACCAACGGTAATGGTTGGCAATCTATGCAATGAAATTCAAGTTCATCACACATGCATAGATTGTTGGGGAGTTTGCTCTATATATTGTGGTTGTACCAACATCACATACTTGTGTAGTATTTGATGTTGGGGAAACCGCTTTGGTCGTTAATTGTCATATGTAAACCCTCGCTAAGGGATTGTCATCAATTACCAAAATGGGGGAGAATGAAAGGGCATGTATGCCCCCATGTGTGGTTTTGGTAATTAATGACAATCTCTATGCACTAATGTGTAAATTGAGTTTCACTTGTAGGTTTGTCCATTAGCATCGCTTGGGCCATGTGTTGGTCTCAAGGTTGGAAGATGAAGAAATGTCCAAGGGCTTTGTGCCCATTGGAATCATGAAGAAAGAAGGAGCTTGAAGGTTGATCAAGACAAGTGCAAAGATTTGCATCAAGATGGATCAACCTCAAGAAGAGATGATGAAGGGCGAGCTCAAGATGCGCCATCTCTAGAAGATCTCATGCTTGAAGCTTGCCATCCTCATGATCATGGGGTGATGAAGACAAGTTCAAAGAAGAGGTTTCCCCATGGAGTATGGGGGAGCAATTCGCAAGTCTTCATCTTCATCAAGCAAGAGCTATCTAGAAAGGTGTTCCCACTATAGAAGAACAAGACGGTTTACATCAAGTTCAAGTGGTTTTCTTAAGGCAAAGGTATGTTATTTATAGGGCTTCTCTTTTGCCGGTCTCGTGTTGTTAGTTGGGAGACCTGGTTTAGGATAGACAACCGTACTATCAAGAGGGGCTCTCAAGCGGGTGTCT
This sequence comes from Avena longiglumis, assembly GCA_030063025.1. Classification (NCBI taxonomy): domain Eukaryota; kingdom Viridiplantae; phylum Streptophyta; class Magnoliopsida; order Poales; family Poaceae; genus Avena; species Avena longiglumis. Next base: position 31,039,892 of record CP125976.1, read on the forward strand.
TGATTGCATCGTTCGGAGAGAGCTCAAACCTTTGCATTCATAGCATCATCTTTCTTGGTTGTTATTTGGTTCTTGTCCATGAGAGGATCTAGAGCTTGTGTTCATCATCATAACAAGCTCTATTTCATCGTCCAAGGATTTCCCTTGCATATCTTATTGCGGTTTTTTGATCTTGCGAGTTTTCCGGCTCCACACCTTGGGGGATACTTCAAATATATATACTTGATATTTTATCCCTTGGTGGTATCAACTATTTAACATTTTGTTGGGTTCTCTTGGTTTTATCTTCCCAACAAAATTGGTTTTATCCCAATCAGAGTTTCCAAGCTCATCTTCTTGTGTTTTGGGTTTTGGAGGTTTTACCGGTTCATCGCTTCTAGAGAGGTCATAAATTTCTCAATTTTGTTTTATCCTTCCATGCTGTACTATGATGTTTCTTTGCATAATCTTATAGAGCTTTTCGTTCTCTTCAAAACGAGCCTAGGATCATCAAAAGCGGAGTCCGGAATCAAAAGTTATTGAAGTTTTCGTGCAATGCTATCCTGTGTTTTTGCTTGAGCGGAAGTTCCGGTCCAAGTTACGACCCAAGTTCCGGTCAGGATCAGTAACTTGTGTTTCTATTTGCCGGAAGTTCCGGTAGGGCGCGAATCTGGCCCAAATGGTCAGTTTTTCCTTGTCCTATTTAAGGGGGGCTTCTTCCCCAATGGTTCCCCATCTTTTGAGCTCGTTTTTGCCCACCATTGTTGACCTATTTGAGCTCTCTTACTCCCTCTCCCTCCCATGATTCTTACATCTTTTTGAGGGAAAGGTGAGAGGAGATCTAGATCTACAACCCCCCCAAGTCAAATCTCTTCTTTGTGAAGGAATCATTGGGATCTAGATCTTGGAGAGTTTTGTGTTCTCCTCTTGTGTTCTTCCTCCCTTATTCCCTCAATAGCTTTTGTAGCTTTGTTGGAATTTGGGAGAGAAGGACTTGCCCTTGCATTTGGTACATAGGTTTGAGTTCTCCTCAGAGATTCAGTGAGTTCAAGCTTGTGGGCTTGTTTCTCTTGGGTTCCTTGGTACCCTAGACGGTTGTGTGGTTGGTTTGTTGACCTTTTGTGGTCTTGTTGACCTTTTGTGGTCTTGTAGCCTTTTGTGGCTTTGTTGGCCTTTTGTGGCATTGTAGCCTTTTGTGGCTTTGTTGTTGGGAGCCTCCAATTGAGTTCTGGAGTTAGCCCCGATCTTGTACGGGTTCGGTGACCGCCCTCAAGCGTCCCATAGTGGAGCAAGTGCCCGACTTTTGTGGTGCGCACTTGGGAGAATAGGGTGAGCCTTTTGTGGCGTCGGTGAGTTGCGTGCTTCCGCATCCGGGGTGAGGCCTTGTGTGACGTTGGGTGAGCATCGAGCCACCACACCTTGAGGTGAGCCATTTGTGGCGTTCGGAGAGCATTACGCCATCGCACCTCTCCAACGGAGACGTAGCTTCTTTGGAAGTGAACTTCGGAAAACAAATCTTTGTCTCCGCGTCCATCGGTTATCTCTCAACCGAGCCCTTTACTTATGCACTTTACCTTGTGATAGCCATCGTGCTTGAAGTATTTATATCTTGCTATCATCTTGTTGCTTGTATTGCTTAGCATAGGTTGTTGGTTCACTTAGGTGAACTTAGTGGCTAGGTTTTGTGCTCAATAAATTAAACGTTAGTTTTATTCCGCATTTACTTGAGCCTAAACCGTAATAATTTTAAAAGCCTATTCACCCCCTCTAGGCGACTTCCTTTGTACTTTCAACAGGAGCTCGTCACGACGAGCGAACCCTTCTCCAAGCACCACAGCCGCCGCCCGTCCTCGCCGCCTTCGCAGCCCCACTTCCGCCACCGCCCCTAGCCCGACCAGCACCGCTTGCACACGTCCATGAGCTCCACCCGCGCGCACGAGGTGCGCTGTCCGCGCAAGCCCAGGAGCTCTGCCGTGGCCCAAGCCCGACCAGCGCTACCCTTCTCCAAGCACCATCGCCGCGTCGCCATTGCCCTGCCCTCATTGCCGCCGCGTTGCCTCCTAGGAGGACACATCCATAGCAGACCCGCCTCCATGAAAACCCCAAGACCGACTAGTGTCGCCCACACATGCTCAGCAGCGTCGCCTGCGCATGCCTAGGAGCTCCACCTGCGCACACCTTGAAGCACCGTCGCAGCCCCAAGCCGGCGACCTGTTTATGCGGGGATGGCGATGGTCGAGAGGATTAAGGCGGGTGAGCTTTGTTCAGGAGAACCCCGCGCGTTCGGTGAGCGGCAGGATCCAGGGGCGGTAGCGGGATCCAGGGGCAGGAGAGTGGCAGCACGCTCGCGTCCGACAAGCTGGTGGGCCTGCACGCGGGATCCAGAGGCGGCGACGAGATCCAGGGGTAGGAGAGAGAGAGAGAGGAGTAAATTGCAGAAAGCTACCACAATTCGGGCTGTCAGAATGAGTCAGTACCAATATTCTTAATTTTTGTTTGTTAGTACCAATTTTGAGTCACAACGTTGCAAATCACACTAATTTTCATCTGACAGCATTTTAACATATTTCCTGACAAGTGGGACCCATATAACAGAGCAGACTAGTCAACAAAAATTGCCACGGTGGAGGATGAGCTGAGCTGGATGTTGGGCCCACTTGTCAGGAACCCTCGCCGCCGCCGTCCTCGCCGACGATGACGTCCGTGCGCAGCGCCCGGGGCACGCTGTCGTCGATCCGGATGGCGATGGAGCGCGCGCGCCAGGAGGTTCTCTATCGCGAAGCGGTGCCAGTGCTTGGCGGGCATCTGGTGCCACGGCTTCACGGTGGCGCAGCTCCGCAGCATCCGGGCGTCGCTCCCTCCCACGGCGTGGCTGGTGGTGGCGAAGAACTCCGACCTCGCGGCAGCGGTGGAGAGCACGCGGTGGGCGTCGCTCCGCCCCGTTGCCCGCGGCATGAACGCGTGGCTCTTCGTGCACTCCGACGAGATCCTGCCGGCACTCCGGCCGTACCGCGACTTCCATAAGGAGTGGAAGCTGTAGCTCAACGACTTCACCGCGCCGTGTACGAGGGCCGCCTCTACGGCCCGAACGACTTCAAGCAGCTCGAGGCCATGCCCACCAGGGTCCAGTCCTACCAGTACCTCCTCGGCTGCCTCCAGATGCCAGCCGTCTCTGTCATCGCCGCCCTGATTTGTGCGGTGAGTTGCGGCGGAGGAATGCGGCGGCGGCGGGGCCTGATTTGCGCGGTGAGTTGGCCGGATCGAGGGTGAGGAAGAAGGGGATGAACAGTACCATCCGACAGCCGCTGCCTCAGTGGAGAGGAGTGACGCGGTCTGACAAGTGGGCCCAACATCCAGCTCAGCTCATCCTCCACCGTGGCAATTTTTGTTGACTAGTCCGCTCTGTTATATGGGTCCCACTTGTCAGGAAACATGTTAAAATGCTGTCAGATGAAAATTAGTGTGATTTGTAACGATGTGACTCAAAATTGGTACTGACAAGCAAAAATTAAGAATGTTGGTACTGACTCGTTCTGACAGCCCGAATTGTGGTAGCTTTCTGCAATTTTCTAGTGAGATAGAGAGAGGAAGGCGAGAGAAAAGATGATGATGTTGCAAATTGTGTTGCCAAGTCAGCTCTTACAAGTGGGCCCCAACTGTCAGTGCTGCTGTCAAAATGCTCTTATCCGTGAATTAGTGCGATTCGCAATGTTGTGACTCAAAATTGAAACTGACACGCAAAAATTATGAATGTTGGTACTGATTCGTTTTGACCGTCTGAACTGTGGTAGCTTCCTACAATTTACTCAGCCAGATCTTTCGTGAGGCACCGAAGTCATAGATTATGAAACAGAATATGACATAGAAACTGAAGACTTAGAAGCTGAGTTTTAGACATAAGAAACTAGAATAAGTTAGATGAGCTGCAACATAGAAGTTTACTAAATAAATTATTGAGCTCCGATGGTTCTAAACGTACAGGTTCCATTGATCGTAAGGCTAGTTAGTTTAAATTTAAATTCAAATGTGAATCTACTTTGTACCAAGGAAGATCTCGAATCTTGTGTACACTATTGGCTTGTGATATGGATAAAGAAGAAATTGGATCCGTAATGTTTCTGTTGAACCACTCAGAGGAATGTAATATTTAGGAAACGGTATTTCGTGAGTGTTATATCAACGGCTTACACGGTACAACATGCAGTGGTGTGATGTGTCACCGCATTTATAGGTTTCTTAGGAAGAGGACACGAGGATGCAATAAAAGATCGGGGAAGCGGGAGAAGTCGGCAGAATGCTGACGGCCACCATCGCCATGCTCGAGGGAGAAGCCGATAGAATCACTGTCGCCATGCTCGAGGGTGAGGTCGGCAGGATGCTTGATGGAGAAGTCGATGGGGCCTTCAATGTGCTTGATGGAGAAGCCGGCGGGACCTCCGTCGCTGTGCTCGAGGGTGAAGAAGCTCCCATCATCACCATGGATCCGATGGTGAAAGGAGCTCGAAGGGGGAGGGGAGGGGGGGGGGGGGGGGGGGGGGAGGGGGGAATGTGAATTTGAGCGTTGAGAAGCTTGGATCCAAATAGGGAGCGGATTTAGTGGGCGGTAACCGAATTTCTTCCGCCATATCCACGGTTGCACAAGACGTACGCGGCGTTCTTCACTTTGCACGCCGTGAGGGTGGCTCTGGCGAAACGGTAGATTCGAATGTCGCAGTTGCAGGGTGTTTTGAAGTTCATGCAGATGCAGGCAAGAATAGCACGTGTGGATCGATACCGCCTAAAATGGTGTTAGCTAGGCTACGGCCTAATGCAGCCTAACTGTTTAGTATCTCAAACCCTCTATTTTTTACATGCCCAGCTATGTTTCTCTAAAGATTATTATGTTCCTCGAAAGAGATCAGTGTGGAGACCAGGTAGCCATCACCACCAGTCTAAAACCTAGAAATTCTGAGTCAAAAGCCAAATTGTTGCAAAATCTTGTGCTCGTCCAAAGAGACCAAAGAATACACACGTGTACACATACAACTTTTTACCTGCTACTCCTACCTACTACTGCTGTACAGTTCCAGCGCCAATGCAAGTATGAACCCTAGCAAATGAAATCAAATAATGTACACTTCAGAAAAAACTGACTGTACCGACACCATTCTCAACATATTTGCGGCACAAGAAGCCGCCACGGACCGATCGGCCACGAGGATCATATCAACGGCCTTCATCGATGACAGGGCCCAGGAATGGTGCCGAGCTCGACTGCCCGTTGGTGTTGGAGCTCATGTAGCTGGTGTCGCCGCTGCCCTTGACCTGCCACTCCGTGATGTAGCTGGGCTTCGGCACCCAGTCTGGCGCCTCGACGTCGCCTGTCAGCATTGCCACCACCCTTGACATGGGCGGCCGCTGGTGGGGTGAGCCCTGGGTGCACACGAGCGCCACCTTGATGGCCCGGAGCACCTCGTCGCTGTCGAAGTCTTTGAGCCTGGGGTCTAGCATGTCCAGAGGGTGGCCGTCCTCGTACAGTTCCCAGACCTGAAAGCGTCGAGACGGTGAGCTAAAATGCAGCACACAGTGTTCAAGTACTATAGAAAAATCGAGCTGACTGAATCTTGAATTAGCATATTAAGATATACTGTAGCGGTTTCACTGCAGTTCTTCTACATGATGCAAGCACTCACATAGTCAAAACTGTGTTGAGAGGGTTTGATTTAAAACTCAGTGAAGGCATGTGAGCTCTGCATTTCCAATATTTAGTAGGAATTTGACTATGGTTCTTACCGATTACACAAAGAATACTAGGGCCTAGAGTTCCTCAGTGAGCTTACCCATTCGAAAATATAAACCTTGTTTTGGTCCTCAGTAGTGTAATAGTTTGGTCGTCCAGCTAAAGTCTCCAATACCACGACACCAAATGCAAACACGTCAACCTTCTCTGTTACATGGCCTCTCATGGCATACTCAGGTGCGAGATAACCACTTGATAAAGGAGAGGATAAACGTCATTAGCATACATATGAAAATAGTATGTAAACATAAAGGTTAGCAAAATAGAGCACTTACAATGTACCAGCAACTTTTGTGCTGACATGTGTCTCCTGGTCATCATAAAGTTTTGCGAGCCCAAAATCTGAGATCTTAGGATTGAGATTGGCATCAAGTAAGACATTGCTAGCCTTTATGTCCCTGTGTATAACACGAATGCTAGATTCTTCATGAAGATAGGCCAGACCTCTTGCAATGCCTAAGCATATCTCATAACGCGTTGACCAGTCTAGGTTTGACCTCCCTTTTCCTGCAGATGTGGGTTTAAGTTTTTAGTTATCTATACCAAGCCTGAATTTGCAGATTTGTAGCTGCGTCAATCAACAGAATTTGTACCAAACAGAGCACGGTCCAGGCTTCCATTCTCCAGGTACTCATAAACCAGCAATGGCTTATTGCCCTCAAGGCAGCAACCATACAACTTCACGAGATTACGGTGCTGCACCCGAGATATAGTTTCTATTTCTGTGGCAAATTCCTTTTTCCCTTGATGCGATGTTTCAGACAGCTGCTTCACTGCCACAAACCTACCATCAGTTAACTTCCCCTGCAAAAAAGACAACATCTTTTCAACAACGGAAGAAGTTTCATTCAGGTACTACACTGCAAACATCATTTGTTCCAGATACAATGAAATAACCACCCCTGCCGCCTTCGTTTTAGGAATTTTATCAACATGTATGTAGAGACTAAAAATATAAAAATAACTCATATAGATAGGTCAGCCTTCTGATATTTACTTGAACTACTGGCTTACTGGAAATTACTTCCAGAACGAAAACTTAAAATAAAATTCAAGACTGTATGGGATGAACCAACCTTAAAAACCGACCCATATCCTCCTTGACCAAGAAGGTTATTAGAACTGAAATTTTCAGTAGCTGACCTCAGTTCCCCATAGCTGAGGACATTAGGCCTTCCCACAATATTGTACAGCTCTGCAAGACATCACAAAAGATATAACAAGTTTACTTCGACGACTCCTTTGCTCAGTTAGAACACAGTGTAGTCCTAGTGTATCCCATACCTTCTTGCTCCAACAATAGTTTTCTCCTTCTCTGCCTCCAAACAAAGATTCCAGCAAATGCTAACAATCCTAAAACTGCCACACCAACTATAACTCCTGCAACCACACCAGTTTTACTACCTTTCTTCTTTGCCGCAGCATTACGCACTGTAGGGGTGAAATCTGACACAAAGTTCACTTGTTAGAGATGTGATGTCATCAGAGTGAGTATATTTCAAGTGAGGTTGGTGTATTGCATCTTAAATGTCAGACTATATATTGCATTAGGTATTTCACTTCTCTAAAACTTTCTTCACAGAAATCTAAACAGTAATTTTATCACCATGGTCTTGATGTTGTTATCAAGGTATTATGTAGTTACCATTTTACCAAGTTGGAGTACATAGTTACCAACATGATGATAATTTAATTATCAGAGTGTCGCTGTCGAGCGAAAAGTAATCACCGCAGTGACGGTGTAGTTACCAATGTATTGAGTAAATAGTTAGCGTTGGTACTTGTGAGCTCCAAAAAAAGACGTCGAGACACCAAATTGAGATAAGATTTTGAAGCGGGTAAAACATGTGAACACGGTAACTCAAATGACATACTTTTGAAGCTAATAACTACTTACAATTAGCCCAGTAACTCACATGTTGTAGAACTACTAAGTTGCTAAAAAAAGTCGACGATACATCTAACCTAGCTTAGTTTTTGAAGCCAGTAAAAATGCGAGAATAGTAGGATAACTCACATTACCGGATGAAAACTTATTATAGCTTGAAAAAAGACACTAGAAAATCTCAAATGACATGTATTTTTTAAGCTGGAAACTACTTATGTTCAGCCTAGCAACTCATGTACTGCAGGTTGATAACTTTCAAACAAAAAAAGTTTTCGGAACATATCAGCATGGGTTGTAGTTTCGAAGATCTCGTCACAACATATTTAGTGGTAAAAAAGGATGTTAAGTTGCATGTGCCGTTAGAGATTAAATCATTTTGAATTTTCAGTGTTAGAGTGAATCTTGATGACATGCGTGCAATGTGAACTACTTTGTTGTGGATGTTCGGTAGTTTCCCCTAAATAAATAACCATCACCACATAGTCGTGCCCTTTTCATATTGATGCTCTAGTAGTTTTCGGTTGATTTTATTTCAAGAGACATAAGATTGCATTCAGCATAACTTTAATATGTGTTTCTATCCACCTTAACTTAATATGTATACCTTCAGGTATGTATAGTTCAAAGCAAAAAAATGCGCGTATCACATATGGTAGCCAATAAAAAACCATTATTTCGAATCAAGGGATGTACTTGGTGTTGCACTCAAAGCTGAGATTGCAGGCCCGTAGTAGCCTTGAGAAGGAATGCAGCAAGTGCCCTTGCCAGCCCAAAAGAGATGAATCTCAAGAAAGTTCTTCGTAACAGGAATAGTGTATTGCTTCCTAACAGTTGTGAAAGATTTCCCGCCAGCGGCCTTCCTTATGTCAAAGTTCTGCTCCTTACGTTCACCCTATATACAAATAATAAGAAAAATATGACTGGCTTATAAGCTAAGAGTATTGTTTGTCACTTAACAGCGAGAACCTACCTGGACATATATATCGAAAACCCTTCTACCTCTACTCTTCCAAGACTGAGTGTCTGGAAAGTCAAACTCTGCAAATTGAAGTGTAACTGTATAGTTTCCATTCTCTAGTCCAATACCAAAGTATCGCAAGGAAGACGGTGACATCCTTGCATTCTGGAACAGTTCTGTATCAAGTGTATTCAGAAACTGGTATGGACTGTGGATTATATAACTTCCATTATTTGCCTCCATGAACTTTCCAACGTTGCTAACACCCCATGTTGGTGCTCCACTAACATAAAATGACGAAGCTCCAAGACTGGCACCATCAGGTTCATACAAAGAACTATCTGAGCCTGATACAGATCGTGTACTTCCACAGTCCATGGCGAAGGAAGAAGCTGCAAGCAGGGTAAATTATTTAATATTGGTATTAGTTTAGTAAAACTGCTGTTGGTTCTTTAGTTCCTAGACTAGAGTAGTCACATTCTTAAAATTTCGAAATGCAGAAGTCTCACACTTTGGAGAACCAAGAAAACATGGTGTATTACGCTGAAGGCACCCCCACCCCGTAGGTAAGGCACTGCAAATGTAACAAAGTGGCGTTTTGAACCCAAAATACAAGGTGGGAGAACATACTAATCATACTTGAAGGTCTTGAGGATATACTGAAATATGGACAAACCTGTTGCTGGAACTATCGGCCACAAAATTGTTTGTCACCAGATTCCTGAGTAGGATGAACAACAGGCAACAATTAGAATGCACTATTCATACTTTAATAGCATATTTAGGACTTCTTTGCTATAACTTAAATAAGAAAACTTGACCTACTCATAAATAGTTGGCTCAATTTTGTGCTAGGCTGTAAGACTAATATCTTACTCCATACCATAGGCATCTTAATTCTTTTTATAAATACTTAAGATAGATGCATCAAAACAGCCTTTCAGATTTATATAGGAATCTAGCTTATTCATGTGTACATATAAGCCTGATAAGTCAGCCTCGGAGCCTAATTTAGATGAAACATGCCCTTAGGTGGGATTTGGTTCAGCCAGTAATGGGAGTTTCAGAATTTCGAACTTACAATTGAGAATTTTTAGCCCAAGATGGAACACTTCCTGAGAGCTGGTTGTAAGAAAAATCTCTACAAAATAATAGAATGAAAGCACCATTAGAAATTAGTCAAATTACATAAGCACCGGCTTGCTTTTATTGGGTAAATAAAACTGAACCGCATTACATACAAATTTTTAAGTGATGATCCTATTGAGCTTGGTAGACTTCCTGAAAGGCTATTATTCCCAAGAAATCTAGTCAGAAACAAAATTTATAAAGATTAGCAAGAAGAATGACGAAACTCTTCCTTCCGTAGAAATAAACTTTGCAAATCAAGAATCCGTACAAGAAGGCCAGTGAGGTCAGATTCAACAAGGTTTGTGGTACTTGTCCTGTGATATTATTGAAACTCAAATCCCTATAATAATAATAGAAAGAGAAGGAAAAGATGTCATCAGCCAGTGTATAATCCATAGTAGTGCATTTAAGTATCTTGCACAAAAGGCACTTGACTGTAGTTTATCGTCACAATAAAATGCTTACAGTAAGTTTAAACTCGTGAATTTCGAGAAGTCCATGGATACGAGCTTATCAGATATTCTACAGTTCCTCAAAACCCTGCAAAGAAAATATATTACATGTTTTAGGATTGAACTTGGAGATTTAAAACTGTAATTTGAGCCGTTAACTGAATGACAAGTTATGCATACAGGGTGTTCAAAGATGTCAGATTATTGAGGAAAGCCAGTGAAGAAGAGCTCCCATTTAATATATCACCAATTCGTCTGCACCACAGAAGTAGATTATTAATTTTCCCTGCTGCAACCTTCACATTTCAGAATGACATTTAGCTCTTACACCGGCAATAGGCACTTACAAGCTTGCCAATTGGACAAGATTGGAAAGAGTAGCTGGAATTGGACCTTGAAAAGAATTTCCTTGAAACCTCCTACAGTTCCATAGTTCTAGTTAGTCATTTAAAGCATCGTCTCCTGACGAATGCAACAACCAAGTAGTGAAAGAATAGATATCTCTATACCTTGGAAGAAAAGGAAAGTGAATTCAATGCTCAATGATACTATCACCTTATCTGTAACTAGTAACCATCTAATGCATAGTGGGGGAAGAAACATGCAATGCTTATCCGGTACTAATCTAACATCTTACAACTTAAATGGATTGTTTCTTAAGAGGCCACAGATGGAGATTCTGCACGTTCAAGATAGGCTCTAGTAACTAAAACTGTTACTATTTAAAATGAGTGTTCCACTTACAGACGAATTTATCTTAGAAAAAACTAAAGCTCAGCTTGCAGATAACTGTAGCAAACTGCAAAAATATTCTTTCAAACCTCCCTGCGAATAAATTACTTCGAAATTGTGTAAAGATTCTGCAGTATTTTCATTTTTTAGGGAATTACTATGACTGAGAACAGTAGTGATCTTACAGCTCTGTTAAACTACTCCAGCTCCCAATATAATCTGGTATTTGCCCAGTAAAATCATTATCAGATGCCCATCTAAACAAAGAGAAGAGAAGTACATAAGATTGAATGGTGTGGAACATTATAATATATCAACAACACTTCAACTATAGGCATACAATTTTTTCATTTTCGTAAGCTGGGAAAGTGATGATGGTAGTGGACCACTAAGGCCAGAACTGTCAATATACCTGTAATTGAGAAATACAGAAACAATATATACACATTAGATAAGGAGCTGACTAATCCAAGAAAAAAACAGGCTTGGCAGAAGAAAAATAGTGTTCCCAGATTTCAGTAAATACGTACAGTTCCTCAAGTTTTGCCAGGTTTCCCAGTTCCGAAGGAAGCGAGCCACTAAAATTGTTTGCGCCAAGGCCGCTACAAGTACACCAAAAATTGGAGGTTCGGCATGTGAACTTTATATTCTAAAAAGCATGAAGACTATCAGCATGGCTACCCTTCAAACCGAAATTAACTCTAAAGTTGCATAATGAAATACAATCATAGAGTTATAAAAAATATTTCTTACAGTCTTATAAGATTCTTAAGGTTCCCGAGCTCCTTTGGTACAGGTCCAGATAATGCATTGATACCAAAAGTCCTTATATGTTGAAGAGAGGAAGTGTGAGATTAAATGCCAGGGAATAAATGTATTCATTTGTTGCAATCATGTTTTGAGTTGTGTGAATCTCACATGTACTGCATATCAGTCAACTCCCCGATGAACGATGGTAAAGGCCCTGTTAAGTAATTTTGCCCTAAATCTCTGAAACAGCATTGAATCAGATAGAAGAGTAAATTTGGCGTGAGATTGGAATTATATACAGAATGTCAGTTTCAAGTTAGTACAATCGAGTATTGACCATTTCATTCATGTGTGCAGGTTGAGAGTTCATACAGATTGGTCAAGGCTGTGAGGTTCCGCAGCTCTTCTGGTATGGGGCCCACCGCGTCCAGGGCGTATATTTTCCTGCATTGCAAACATCCGATCAGCTAACGCCTTATCGATCTACCAATCGCTCGTATTGATCCAAGGAACGAAGCCGCCGCTAGGTCTGGCATTTCATCGAACAGGCTGAGCGCGGGTGGCCTAAGAGAAGTACTTACAGCCTGGTGATGCGGCAGACGGAGGTGTTGCCGCCTGTGCAGACTTCGCACTTGATGGCGGCCTTGAAGATGTCGCTGTTGTCGATGTTGGTGTTGTCGGTGGCAGCGCCGGTGCAGGGGTCGCCGCTGATGTTCCATGACGGCCCCGCCTTCTGGCCGAGTTTGGCGAACACCGCGTTCAAGGCCGCCGCTGCGAGACAAACAAAAATAACGGGTGAAAAAATGGCATCCACGTCGCCGCTCAGCCGTCCGATAGTGATCTGACAGGCCGAGAGGCAGCATCTACTTAGTCTAGTAGGCTACAAGAAAAGAAACCGCGAGTAAAACCAGATTCTGACTTTTGTGTCTGGAGGAGCACAAGTCAAACATTTGGATTTTAAAAATCCGGACGAGTTGCCAACCGTCAGATCTAATAAGAGACGGTGGACAGACAACTGACGTCAAACCAAGTCAAGGTAATTCTTGAGTGGGTTCAAGTCAAATAAAATAATCTTGAGTGGGTTGTGCTATAGGACGTCGCACGGTCCAAAAGTCAAGGTTGGAGGAATTTTTTACCAGTCAGCTGATCCATCAACTGGCTCGGTCGCTCCACACTTGTATCCTCTCCCCCTCCCACTCTCTGACGTTGACCGTGTGAACTTGAATTCTCCATGAATATGTGGAGTACCAACGGCTAGACGATAAGACCATGACTATAGCTTCACGGTAACAACATTAATCGAATGTATAGGGCACTTGGGAGGTGGTGACACACATCGGCCAATCACCTTCGCTTTTGTAATAAGAATTAGCTATTTTATTTGCTATGACTCTATGTCCTAAAAGACCACACTTTCGTCTAAGGATGCCTAACCGCATCTCTGTTTGACGAGTTGTTCTCATAGTCATGCTTATACCATTATGCTCACGAGAAGAAACGACGCTCGAGGCTACCTTCGCACACCTCTATTACTCTTTAGGAGGCATCCTCCCTAGACAAACTACCCATGTCGTGGTGCCTCCTCCCTCTCCCCCTGTGAATGACAGCTTGTTGCTCTTTTTCAAGTTCGACGTCACCCGTGTCTGTCGACCCCAATCAAGACCCGGTCTTGCTTACAAAGCCTTCCTCTACTAGCTCCTAGTTGACAAACTAACAACATGATTACACTACCCCATCCCCTAGCAAGGAGCCGCCCAACTAATATTTTTATTCTGATTGTATTTGAAGTGGGCCCGGGCACTGTAGAGCTCCATAGGTGATCTACTAACAGTTGCTATAGCGTTCTTAATCAAGGGATCGCTCCTCTCTAGTCAACCTGGAACGTAAACAACTACCTCCTCTTTTCGGTCATAAACATTTGCCTCATTTTACGGACTAGCCATATCTTGAAAAAACCCACGCCTGACTCCTTTCTTTGCCTGAAACTGACCTACATCGAAAAGAGATAGCTTGCAAATTTATCAGCAAAAAACCACCTACCCGTGCCTTTTCCATCGGAAGGTCTTACCTATCGAGGACATGTTGCATCCCTAGTTTTAGCACATGCTATAAATGCTCATCATAGAAAATTAGGCCCATTCACTCACATATTTATTTTAATATCGTTGACTTGGCCTCTTGATAAGCACCAGGCATACAAATCCATTATCCTTCGAGCTCGTACCCCCTATACAAGATTCTCTCCTTGTGTGCCTCCTTTCTCTCTAGTAAAATCCACTCCACTTGAGCACATCATCTCATCCCTCTCCTGAATCCCCTCCTACCCCCCTCCTCTTTCCTCATCCTCCCTTGGGGAGGCCAGTCTTCCTATCCCTGGTGACTGCCATGGGAGTAGGTGAATAACCTTTTTTTGTCTACAAAGCTCCAAGGAGGTGCTAGAACTGCGAGGAATGTATTCGGGATGAGATGATTTGGCGATGGCATGGCACCAGTGAGTCAGAATCATCGCCAGAGAACCCATGGGTAGTGAGGTCGGTGCCTCCATTGCTTGATGGTGGAGGTGATTTATTTGGGGATTTTCCGATGTTGCAAAGGGTGTTTCAAAATGCTATGAGTTTCTACCATTTTGGTTATGTAAGCACGAGTAAAATGTCAATGATTTCTAGGCATATGCTACAACGAGATCTTCCAAATGTTGTAAATATGTTTCTATAATGTTTGGATGCGTTTGTCACATATGTTGCATGCTTAATTTGTTTATACAAACGGGGCACACTTTTTTTTATGTTTTGCTACAACTAAATTGGAGATTTCTTGCACTTGTATTTGCTTTTTGCTAACCGAGCGTCTCGAATGTTGCATCATTTTTTAGCAACAATACATATTCACAAAAAAATGTTACAAAAAGTTGTTGCGTCGTGAAAAACATTGCATTGGCCAGACGTCAGAGATTTTTTGTGAAACACATATCGAAGAGCTAAGGACCCGACTGATAATCCCCGGATATCAACCATTTGATTCCTCAAAAAATTAGAAATGAAACGAGTCGTGGAACGGTTTGTACGAAGATTCAGGAGAGCCGTAGAGTGTTTCCGGGCGTCCTTAGCCATATACAGTCAAACAAAGGCAAATCATCGGGTCGTGATTGATTTGGAAATGGAGAACATGGAAAAGCCTAATAACACTTACAACATCCGTTTTAAAATAAGCGTGTATCTAGATAAAGTTGAGACAATTATTTTGAAATGAATTTCTTCAAAAAAAGAGGAATGGATGTACTCCAGAAAGATCTAGGGAGGACGAAGTGGATCGAGCATGCTCACCGTCACCCGGATGGGTCGTCGCCGTCTGTTGAGCATGCGCAACCGCCGCGAGAAGCAGCAGCAAGAGCGCCGCGCCATGGAGGAGCATGCGCAACATCATCTCCCTCGCTTTGCCTACCTGCTGTCTGCTCTAGCCTCTAGCTTAGCTTAGCCCGTCCCTTACGACTTCCGGAATACATAGAGTATATAGAGAGAGAGCTGGTGAGCGATGATATATATAGAGCAACTTGGTCCTCCAAATCCCATGTGCGCAAGCGCAAGTGGATCGACTATTGAATGGACACTTCAATAATTAGCTGATTAATTAGTTTCCTGATGGAACGCCGAAGAAGCTGCCGCCGCAACGACAACTTAGTTGGTTAGTTTGCTAGGATTCTAACTATAAACAAGAGTGGAATAATCGAAGAAGCTTCCAAGCTGCACGGCAGAGCTAGAAAATCCTTTTCTGTTGGACTTATTATCCTCGCTGAAACTTTGATTAGAATAATTAGCATTCAGCCCTTGGCTGCTCTCTCGAGTCAGACTTCTTTTGAAATGCGTCCCCTTTTCATCGTAATTCTTGGCTGCAACCATCCCAACAGAATTCAGCAGCATGCTCCATCTACAGTACCTTGATTAATATCATGGCCAAAAATCTCTCCGCCATGCTTCTCTCGCAACCTGTCGCTGCTTGTTGGCTCTGAGAATGATATAATCATATAAGTATGACGTAGCCTGTAAGGAAGCGTTTGTACTGCATGTCACTACTCACTACTTGTTCTCCCGCAACATGTCACAACATGGCCAACAGTCTGTACTGCAACAAAAAAACCGGCTTCAGAGTAATGCATCTGTATTGAACACTACAAACTCTGCATTTCACCTTTTGAAGAGCATAGAAAGGGTCAAAGTGGTAATGGAACCTGACGAGCAGAATGCTAAATGTACAAATATCAAAATGTTCAGCTAACCGAAGCGCAGAAATAGGAGAATGCTATTTTGCTAAAATTTTCAGGTCAGAGAGAATAATAGCCGCTTACATGCTGAATTCTCTACCGGTATTTCAGGGACATGAATTCTCCAAAGCACATGGATCACACCATTCAAGTGAAGTACGTGCAAAAAATAATACACTTATATTCTATAAAATGATCACAAGGTGTACCTTTAGGACCCTACCTTTGGAACATTAAATTCTTTATATGAACTGTACTATGAACAGAAGGCACAACACCTGTATATTCTAAATACCAATTAACGCTTTAGGGAAAACTGAGCAGCGAGTTAAATTAATATAAAACACAGGCCAATTATAATTATGTGCATGGGGTTTTCATTTGATAACTAGCTGAATGCCCGTGCGTTGCTACGGGATCTCGATTTTTTCCTTATCGCGTATGCAATTTATAAAACACATAAGTTCAGGTGGTATGTGGAAGGAAGATACCTTATTAATCATCATTTCAACATCAATATACACCACCTTTGCCATAGGTAAGAGCATTCAATTTGTGTTTGTAAAATTGTATTTGCTCTAAACAAAATACGTGGGAGATACCATATTATATTTGTTTCACATCACACTTCTATTTTACATTGCTTTTGCTCTTTGATACCGATTGGTACATGGAGTAATGATTCATATAGGTAACGGATAATATGACACCAAGAGTTGGGTCAACGTCTCCCAATTTAACTATTGATGAACCAGATCTACACTCACTTGTTCATGATACAAAAAAAAATCCGCACCAAAACATAGTGCCCCAAAGTCATGATAAGGATGCATATGTCATGCTTCTCCTTTACCGTTAGTGTTTCGTAGTCACCCATGTCACTCAGCTGCTATCTGCCAGCATTTTCTGAATGTCTGGCAAAATCGACATTGTCACTCATTTGGTCATTCCCATAGTAGCACTAAGCAAACTCAGTTAGGTGCCATTCTTCGACATACTGATTAAAATGTCATTACAAAAATTCATCTGGACCGAATGAGGATATCAACATGGTATTTTATTCTGTCTTTGTATAGAAAGTGTGACATGGACATACAAAAAATAGATATATTGCGTCGGTCAAATTATGAGCATTCAAATTACACAATCAAAACATATCAACTTGTAAATGTTACAGATTGGCATGGATAGGTGCACAACTATAAGTAAAGAAAATATTAGAACTCATACATGTGTTTGAAAAGGATGGTCGCAACAATTTGAGGTCAACAACCATCATTGCTTAGAGACTTGTGCTAAAAAAGTCACTGCTTTAGAGTTCAGCTCCTCGTCACTTTAGAGTTCATCTCCTCCAGTAGCCTAGCTACAAAGACATTATGAAATGAAAGAAGAACTATAACCGCACACCCACCACAACCATGGAATTGCAGCAAAGGGTACAAAAAACTTTGGAAGAAGGAGAGCTACTGACATGTTACAAGGCAAGGAATTTAGCTCGTCCTTTGTTTCTTGTCGTGGGATGGGACGCCATGTCAACACTGTCTAATATTCACCATCATAAATTATAAAAAGTCCAATTATCTTCATAGGAGTTGTTATACAATGAGACAAATCGGTGGAGTAACAATATGACAGGAAGGTCCTGCAAGAACTTGAATGAACATACTCCACACATGTCACAAACTTCTAAGTAATTCACAGCCTTGCCTCCAGTGCAGCTCTAAACATGCAGTAGCTAGCATGATTCTTCCAAGCAAACATGCACACCAGCAAAACAACAGTATAGCATAGGAGTAGGTCAAAAACCTCTGAATTACCGAGTCATTCATACTTTGGTGGCTTTAGAATTTGCAAGACTTTTAACCATACAAAAACAAGATATTTATCACTTATTTTATAACTTCATTTAAAGATAAATTTTATCAAAATATACCGACGTGCACAAACTTCCCCCCTTTGATTACCCACATATACTTAATTAAATCATAACATGTCCACGAATATTAAATTTATCATATATACATGCGCAAAAAAAGGTTTGTTTTAGAATATGCAGTACACTTGGCAGATAAATCCTGCAACAAAACTGTTGTTCAGCGGCATGCTCAAAATATCTCTTCAACTCTTCCCATGATGAAATTTGTGCATCCGGCTAGGTCTGTTATTTGGACTCGGCTACACATGAATCATCCATATTAATTTCTGCAACCGAAGACCAAAGATTACATTCACGGTAGTGTACAAAAGTAGTCTGTCAGGTTTGGGTAACAGATGTTAAATTCTTATAGAAAAGTGAGTTGTCCGAACCATTCAGATTTAGTGTAAATAATCCATTTATGCCACACAGCTCGGCAGATTTGACCACTTGAAGAGGAGTCCTGAATAACTTACCAAATATGCAAACATGGTAAATAGAGTCAAAGCTGAGTATCACTTGCCTGTAATCCAAACAGTATACATACACATAGCCTTTGTGGCATCCCGCAAAACCACTACTAGAAAATCGCGTTGTTTTTGTGCATTGCATCATCATGACCGCATGCTCATGTCATCATGCCGCATTGCATTTGAGCATCGTCATGTCATCTTGCATTTGTTTGCATAAAACTATTTTCGAAAAACCCGATTTTGTTTGCTAAACGCCCCGTCTTGATTTCAAATTAAAAATCGGGTCTCCGGAATATTTTGTTTTGACTAACCACGGTTTGCAACGGTCCATTTAAAATAAATAAAATATTTAATTATTTTAGTGGGGGCAGTCGAACGGGCCGATTCGACCCAGTCGACCACCCCCAGAATAAAATCGGTCCGCCCAAACTCTAAACCTAATTCCTATTCATACCCAAAACTATCCTACCCACCTATCCTAGCTCGCCACCTCACCCCTGGCCCCAATCCTTACCCACCCCGCCACCTCATCAATCCCCTACTTTTTCCTCCACTCCCTCTCTTCCACCCAGCTCCCACCTACCCGCCTCTCTCTCTCTCTCACTATCCCCCGGGCCCCACAGCCCCGCCCCCACGCGCCACCGGCCAGCTACCCTGGCCCCACCCTGGACCCGGTCCATCCTCTCCCCCAACCGACCCCACGCCCTGGCCCACCACCACCTGCCCCTGGGTCCCACCGCACCAGCCCCCCCCACGCGTCTCCTCCCTCCCCGACCTCTCTCTCTCCCTGGCGCCCCACCGCTCTCCCCCGCCCGTCTCCTTCCTCCTCCCCTCCCTCAACCTTCCCCCACCGACGCCACCGCGGGCCCCTCTCCTCCTCCCTCCGGCGTCGGCTTCCTCCGCTCCTCCACCCTCGCCCGGACCCTCACGAGCTCGCGGCTCATCCCCACCTCCCTCGGTGCCGCCTTGCTCGCCCTCCACCATCGCCTCGCTCGCCCGGCCTCCGCCCGCCTCGGCCTCACCGCCCACCCCGAGCTCGGCCTCCTCCTCGCCTGCTCGCCTCAAGGCCGCCTCGCCGGCCCTCTGCCGCGCGTCGCTCCTCCGGCCAGCCTCCGCCTCCGCCGACCCCACATGGCCGAGCCCTCCACCCACTTGGCCCTGTCAGCCGCCTGCCGTCCCTCGCTGGTCGCCCTCCTCCCAGGTCGCGGCGCCCGTGACCAGCGCCCGGCGCCGCCGCCGACGCCCGCGCCTCCCTGCTCCAGCCTCTTCCCCCGCTGGCGCCCTCCCCTCCTAGGCTCGACCGCGGGCGCCGCACCCTCCTCCACAGCAGCCCGGGCTAAGCGCCTCGTCCCCGACCCCGCTGCCGGAGCCCTCCGGTCGCCTCGGCTCAGCCGGCCCTGGACGCCCCTAGTGCCCCGACCGCAGCCGCCCGGAACCGCATCGGCTCGCCCCCGTGAACCGCCATGGCTCGCCCTTGTGCAGCATGTCCTAGGAACCGTGTGTTGAAGTCCAAGTCACCGTCCGAACGCGGTACAAGCAGCGCCAACTCCGTACAATAGGTGATGAGGATGTGAAAATGTCACAGCAAGTTCGGGCATCGACAAGACCGACTACTGACGATGCGACCCGAGAGAGTTCGCCATCGATGACAAAGTCGGAACGACAAGGCCTCATTCCCGGAGCCCGACCCGAAGACCGAACCCGGTGCCGCGCCAAGATCTTCGAAAAACCCCGGTACCAAACAAGTTCACCATCGACCTCGAGCTCACCTACACGGATACCAAGCGACAAGATCTCCTTCATGGGTTGAATGGAACCGCCATGACCTCCTCCAAGGATCTGACGAGAACCCCGACAAGAACCACGACCCGGATACACCGAGTTCTCCATCGTGGACGCCGAGCACGTCGACATGAAACCGAAGAACGCTGAACGCCAAGCTCTTCACCTTGTATCTAACCCCGAGACCGATCTCGTCGAACCCTGAACCCTGAGACCGAACCTCGAACCCCGGAACCCCAAGATCGTCGAGACCCCCTAATGTGTGAACCCCTTCCCGAAACCCTATTTTATAATATAATACAACTTGTCGCATATTAATTGTTCATCTCGCATGCATATTGTGTGGTTTGGGGGCCTTATGCCGATTCACCATATAATTAAATATGGGGCCCATATGCGGGCAAATCTAGTCGTATATTGGCCTCATTTAAATTTGTGTAGCAAACCGGTGCTATCTTATGCCTTGTTAAGACAACAATTAAATTGCGGGGTAGCTAAACCACATGAACCACCTAATTAATTGTCGGGACCCCGGTTCCGCTTAATATGACCTAATTGCATCGCACCTTTTCCATGTCATACAGCATACATGCATCATGCCCGATCTTCTGCCGATCTTAAATATTGCATCCAGTGTTTATTCTAGTGTTTTGGTTCTTCGCGGATAAGGCCGTTGAGTAGATGCGAGTGTCGACCCAATCTCGGATGAACCTTCGGCAATGTTTTTCAGGCGAGCATCTCCCCCTTTCTACCTATCTTACTTTTATAGTATTTATTCCCTCCTGTTGATCTATTGCTATCTGTGTTGCGATTCTCTAGTTTTCGTACCCGTGATATCCCTTGCAGCCTTATATTGCCTTGGACACATCCTATTACCTGTTGTTTGGTAGATAGTTGGACTTGCGCGTCGTAGTCGCTTGCTCAAGTGTTGTTGCGTGTCGTCCAGTACCACAGTTGTTGGAGTATTGCCGCATGTTTGATGTTGGAGATGATCATGGCTTTACTTTTTGTTCACTTTAATTACTGTTTAACAACTAAAATTGAAGTAGGTAAGCAGAGGCACAGGTGGGCAATAGATGTTATTTGGTTGTTAACCGTCCACTTGTGTCCCGTAGGACCCCGAGTGCTTGATACCTGTTCCTTGAATTTTCGCGCTATCCACATCCGGGAGGATTATGGGACCCCCCTGAGCCAGAGCTTGATTCATTCTTATTTCCTGGGGCCACAAACTAGTTTGAGGTTTTATTTACTATCATGTACCTATGCCATGCTACTGCTTTATTTACGATTGTGCGAGGAGCACACTGTACTGTTTAGGAATTGTGACCCGTTTACGCGGTATCGACAAGCCCAGTTTTGGGTTCCCAGTCGCTTACAGCCGGCCCCACAAACCTTGAGTCCGTCTCGGAGTCAGCTAACTTCGTTCTTGGTGTACTCAACGGGGTGGCCCCCGGAAATATTTCTGAATCCTGTGATTGCTTTGTCGTGAAGGCCTCG
Source organism: Avena longiglumis (assembly GCA_030063025.1). Lineage (NCBI taxonomy): Eukaryota > Viridiplantae > Streptophyta > Magnoliopsida > Poales > Poaceae > Avena > Avena longiglumis. The sequence goes on from CP125976.1 coordinate 31,061,486, forward strand.
TTGGGTTTTGATTTGGTTTTTCCGAGGTTGATCGAGTGTGTGTTGCTATTTGTGCACCCCCGGCCGGGTTAAAACTTTCTGAAAGCCGTGTCCGCGGTTATGGACGACTTGGAGCACAGTATCTCGATCATAGACAACTATAACTAAAGTAGTGCTATAAATTTGACTCTATAATTACTAGTAATCAGCTTCACTATAATGGAATGGATAAATAAAACTAGTATCAGGTTGGACTTCCTCGTTTGGTCGCGAGGGGGGAATACCAGGTTGGGATTGTTGGTGTTAGTATCAGGTTGGTTCCGGATAGGTCTTTCTTATCCCTCTCTGATAGCCGCCAGTTGTATCGAGTCTCTATAGGTTGTTTAGTGCATGCTGCCGCTGCCGCTTCAGTCCACCATACCTATGTAGGGGACCGCGAATTCTAGCCTCATGTGTCTTGGCCTCAAGATCGACGCTCCTCCTTTTCCTTTGCCCTTGTCGGCACCCTTTTGTTTAGCAGGTTTGAGATCGGCGTCGTTAGCGGGGTTACCCTTCCGCTTGGCTGGGCAGGGTTATGGACGCCATTGGTTATTCTTCAGGGCTCTTAGCCCCATTTGCATCTTGTCCGTAGTCGGACGCTCCATCTTTCCAAGGTGATTTGGATCTTTGTACCGTATATCTGTATTCTTGACTCATGGAGTCGTGTTGTATATATATATCTGTTCTGTGGGTCCCATCGAGGACTGTTGTGTAATGTTATTACTTCGTTTTCCACCCGCACGAAAGTGCCTGGTGGGCACCTTTGAATCGTTTCTATGCGGGTTTTGGCGGGAAGCGCTGAAACTTGCATAGGTCCGATTCTGAGGGTGTTACAGAGTGGTATCAGAGCTCAGCAGTTGCGATACCCCACAAGTCCAGCCTGTAGGATAACCTAGCTAACGACCGAAGTAGAGTGTCCAAAACTATTTTTGCAAAATCGGTTGAATAGTTCTGGTTATGTCTGATTTTTACTCCTTACCCCTCTGCTGCTCTCCTCTCACCTCTGCGTGTTTTGAATCCACTCTCTTACCTTTCTTCAAGTCCAGGATTTCTCGTGGTTGGGTTCCGTCGTACCTTCAGGGTTTCGCTTCCTCCTTTGTTAACGGTGATGCTACATCTGGTCTTCATGCTGTCCGAGGAATCCGTCTACTATGGTACCATTCTTTGTTCCTTGTTTGTGCCTTCCGGTGTTTTCCGACGCGACGACATCATATACGCCAGATCCGATGCAGAGTCTGCATCACTCCTTTGTTTCTGAACCTTGCTTGTCGAGATCTTCAGTCTAATTCCGAGAGTTGGTTGCATAATTCGCCTATTCGTGTGTAGAGTAATGGTTTGGGTGCGCGATGGACTGATCACCATCCGACTACTCTTAGCATTCGCTCTTGTACATCGAATCAGTGGATCCAGCAATTTTACTCCGTCCACGGAAATTAGAGGTGGCTTTATTTGTTGATACCTCTACCTTCGACCTTTTGTTTCCGGAGTGTCCTCTCGATGATCACGGACAACGACCTCTTGTTAGTGGTGTCGCGAGGATCTACACGATGCGAGAAGATTCAGATCACCGGCCTTCTTCCCGGTACCATGGGGCGGATCTCGAGGGCGAGATCCATTGTTAGTGGTGTCGAATTGTGGCATCCCGCAAAACCACTACTAGAAAATCGCGTTGTTTTTGTGCATTGCATCATCATGACCGCATGCTCATGTCATCACGCCGCATTGCATTTGAGCATCGTCATGTCATCTTGCATTTGTTTGCATAAAACTATTTTCGAAAAACCCGATTTTGTTTGCTAAGCGCCCCGTCTTGATTTCAAATTAAAAACCGGGTCTCCGGAATATTTTGTTTTGACTAACCACGGTTTGCAACGGTCCGTTTAAAATAAATAAAATATTTAATTATTTTAGTGGGGGCAGTCGAACGGGCCGATTCGACTCAGTCGACCACCCCCAGAATAAAATCGGTCCGCCCAAACTCTAAACCTAATTCCTATTCATACCCAAAACTATCCTACCCACCTATCCTAGCTCGCCACCTCACCCCTGGCCCCAATCCTTACCCACCCCGCCACCTCATCAATCCCCTGCTTTTTCCTCCACTCCCTCTCTTCCACCCAGCTCCCACCTACCCGCCTCTCTCTCTCACTGTCCCCCGGCCCACTTCGCCAACCGCCACTACCTGGCCCCTGGACCAGTCCACCCTCTCCCCACGCCTGCCCACCACCACCGCGCCTGGTCCCACGCGTCTCCTCCCTCCCCAACCTCTCTCTCTCCCTGGCGCCCCACCGCTCTCCCCCGCCCGTCTCCTTCCTCCTCCCCTCCCTCAACCTTCCCCCACCGGCGCCACCGCGGGCCCCTCTCCTCCTCCCTCCGGCGTCGGCTTCCTCCGCTCCTCCACCCTCTCGCCCGCGGACCCTCACTTCATGCTCGCTCCCACCTCCCCTCTCTGGCGCCCCTGCCGCCTCCACCACCGCCCTTGCTCGCCTCCGGCCTCCCTCGGCCTCACTGCCCGCCTGAGCTCGGCCTCCCTCCTCCCTCGCCTCCGCCCAATGCCGCCTCGCGGCCCAGCCTCCTGCGCCATCGCTCTCCGGCCCAGCCTCCGCCTCACGCCGACCCCGCCAGTATGGCGAGCCTGCTCCACCCGCCCGGCCTCGTCGGCCGCCTCGCTCGCGCTGGTCGCCTCCGCCCAAGGTCGCGGCGCGCCCGTGACCCAGCCGCGCCGCCCGCCCGACGCCGCGCCTCCCCTAGCTCCGGCCTCTTCCCCCGCTGGCGCCCTCCCATCCTGGGCTCGACCGCGGGCGCCGTACCCTCCTCCACAGCAGCCCGGGCTAAGCGCCTCATCCCCGACCCCGCTGCCGGAGCCCTCCGGTCGCCTCGGCCAGCCCTGGATGCCCCTAGTGCCCCGACCGCAGCCGCCCGGAACCGCATCGGCTCGCCCCCGTGAACCGCCATGGCTCGCCCTTGTGCAACATGTCCTAGGAACCGTGTGTTGAAGCCCAAGTCACCGTCCGAACGCGGTACAAGCAGCGCCAACTCCGTACAATAGGTGATGAGGATGTGAAAATGTCACAGCAAGATCGGGCATCGACAAGACCGACTACTGACGATGCGACCCGAGAGAGTTCGCCATCGATGACAAAGTCGGAACGACAAGGCCTCATTCCCGGAGCCCGACCCGAAGACCGAACCCGGTGCCGCGCCAAGATCTTCGAAAACCCCCGGTACCAAACAAGTTCACCATCGACCTCGAGCTCACCTACACGGATACCAAGCGACAAGATCTCCTTCATGGGTTGAATGGAACCGCCATGACCTCCTCCAAGGATCTGATAGCCGAGAACCCCGACAAGAACCACGACCCGGATACACCGAGTTCTCCATCGTGGACGCCGAGCACATCGACATGAAACCGAAGAACGCTGAACGCCAAGCTCTTCACCTTGTATCTAACCCCGAGACCGATCTCGTCGAACCCTGAACCCTAAGACCGAACCTCGAACCCCGGAACCCCAAGATCGTCGAGACCCCCTAATGTGTGAACCCCTTCCCGAAACCCTATTTTATAATATAATACAACTTGTCACATATTAATTGTTCATCTCGCATGCATATTGTGTGGTTTGGGGGCCTTATGCCGATTCACCATATAATTAAATATGGGGCCCATATGCGGGCAAATCTAGTCGTATATTGTCCTCATTTAAATTTGTGTAGCAAACCGGTGCTATCTTATGCCTTGTTAAGACAACAATTAAATTGCGGGGTAGCTAAACCACATGAACCACCTAATTAATTGTCGGGACCCCGGTTCCGCTTAATATGACCTAATTGCATCGCACCTTTGCCATGTCATACATCATACATGCATCATGCCCGATCTTCTGCCGATCTTAAATATTGCATCCGGTGTTTATTCTAGTGTTTTGGTTCTTCGCGGATAAGGCCGTTGAGTAGATGCGAGTGTCGACCCGATCTCGGATGAACCTTCGGCAATGTTTTTTAGGCGAGCATCTCCCCCTTTCTACCTATCTTACTTTTATAGTATTTATTCCCTCCTGTTGATCTATTGCTATCTGTGTTGCGATGCTCTAGTTTTCGTACCCGTGATATCCCTTGCAGCCTTATATTGCCTTGGACACATCCTATTACCTGTTGTTTGGTAGATAGTTGGACCTGCGCGTCGTAGTCGCTTGCTCAAGTGCTGTTGCGTGTCGCCAAGTACCACAGTTGTTGGAGTATTGCCGCATGTTTGATGTTGGAGATGATCATGGCTTTACTTTTCGTTCACTTTAATTACTGTTTAACAACTAAAATTGAAGTAGGTAAGCAGAGGCACAGGTGGGCAATAGATGTTATTTGGTTGTTAACCGTCCACTTGTGTCCCGTAGGACCCCGAGTGCTTGATACCTGTTCCTTGAATTTTCGCGCTATCCACATCCGGGAAGATTATGGGACCCCGAGCGAGCTTGATTCATTCTTATTTCTGGGGCTACAAACTAGTTTGAGGTTTTATTTACTATCATGTACCTATGCCATACTCTCGCTTTATTTACGATTGTGCGAGGAGCACACGTCTGCTTAGGAATTGTGACCCGTTTACGCTGTCGACAAGCCCAGCTTTTGGGTTCCTCGCTTCAACCGGCCCCACAAACCTTGAGTCCGTCTCGAGTCGCTAACTTCGCTATGGTGTACTCAATGGGGTGGCCCCCGGAAATATTTATGAATCCTGTGATTGCTTTGTCGTGAAGGCCTCGTTGGGTTTTGATTTGGTTTTTCCGAGGTTGATCGAGTGTGTGTTGCTATTTGTGCACCCCGGCCGGGTTAAAACTTTCTGAAAGCCGTGTCCGCAGTTATGGACGACTTGGAGCACAGTATCTCGATCATAGACAACTATAACTAAAGTAGTGCTATAAATTTGACTCTATAATGACTAGTAATCAGCTTCACTATAATGGAATGGATAAATAAAACTGCCCACAATTGCTTGTTTTGGGTTGTCGCTTGCGACCATTGTATCTGACTAGTAAGTATTGCAACTACAACGGAATGGCTAAATAAAAGTACCAACAACTGCTGGGTTTTGGGTTATCTCATGCTAATTGTATCTGACTAGTAAGTATTGCCACTACAATGGAATGGTTAACTAAAATGGCCCACTGCTTATTTAATCAGAATGATTATCTATACCTGACTAGTAATTGCTGCAATGATAACTGAATAAATAAATCTGCCAACTATGTGAGTTCCTCGGTGGACTTCCTCGTTTGGTCGCGAGGGGGGAATACCAGGTTGGGATTGTTGGTGTTAGTATCAGGTTGGTTCCGGATAGGTCTTTCTTATCCCTCTCTGATAGCCGCCAGTTGTATCGAGTCTCTATAGGTTGTTTAGTGCATCTTTGCCGCCGCCACTTCACCATACCTATGTAGGCGAGGACCGCCATTCTAGCCTCGCCATGTAATGGCCTCGATCGACGCCTCCTTTTCCTTTGCCCTTTGTCGGCACCCTTTGTTTAAGGGTTTGAGATCGGCGTCGTTAGGTGGTTACCCTTCCGCTTGGCTTGGCAAGGTTATGGACGCCATTGGTTATTCTTCAGGGCTCTTAGCCCCATTTGCATCTTGTCCGTAGTCGGACGCTCCATCTTTCTAAGGTGATTTGGATCTTTGTACCGTATATCTGTATTCTTGACTCATGGAGTCGTGTTGTATATATATCTGTTCTGTGGGTCCCATCGAGGACTGTTGTGTAATGTTATTACTTTGTTTTCCACCCGCACGAAAGTGCCTGGTGGCACCTTTGAATCGTTTATGCGCGGGTTTGGCGGAAGCTGAAACTTGCATAGGTCCGATTCTCGAGGGTGTTACAGAGTGGTATCGAGCTCAGCGATACCACAAGTCCACTCAGAGGATAACCTAGCTAACGGTCAAGTAGAGTGTCCAAAACTATTTTGCAAAATCGGTTGAATAGTTCGGTGTTAGGTCTGATTTTACTCCTTACCCTCTCGCTCTCCTCTCACCTCTGCGTGTTTTGAATCCACTCTCTTACCTTTCTTCAAGTCCAGGATTTCTCGTGGTTGGGTTCCGTCGTACCTTCAGGGTTTCGCTTCCTCCTTTGTTAACGGTGATGCTACATCTGGTCTTCATGCTGTCCGAGGAATCCGTCTACTGTGGTACCATTCTTTGTTCCTTGTTTGTGCCTTCCGGTGTTTTCCGACGCGACGACATCATCTACGCCAGATCCGGCGAGTCGCATCACTTTGTTTCTGAACCTCGCTTGTCGAGATCTTCAGTCTAATTCCGAGAGTTGGTTGCATAATTCGCCTATTCGTGTGCAGAGTAATGGTTTGGGTGCGCGATGGACTGATCACCATCCGACTACTCTTAGCATTCGCTCTTGTACATCGAATCAGTGGATCCAGCAATTTTACTCCGTCCACGGAAGCTAGAGGTGGCTTTATTTGTTGATACCTCTACCTTCGACCTTTTGTTTCCGGAGTGTCCTCTCGATGATCACGGACAACGACCTCTTGTTAGTGGTGTCGCGAGCAGCGACGAGCAGCGACGAGCAACACAAAGAGCCGGGAGGCTCCCAGAACTGCTGGTGGGCCCTGGTCCCTCGGGCAACGGCCCGCAAAACTCCGGCACACGTCCTGGCTTGGTTCAAGGGCGTGCCACCTGACCTATACCTGGTCAGGAAGGTGATGGATTGCTTCGATCAGTTTCCTGCATGGTAAACAAGTATACGTAAAATTTGAGCCGTGACCGGCTCCCAGGTTTCCCTGTGAATCGGCTCCTGGAGCCGATTGTCCCATGGTTCTGCATTAGATTTATGATAACATGGGGTTTTGCTTCATCAATACAAGTTAAATCGATCTACGACAGTTTAACGTTTTCACCACGTAATTGGAACGTCCTACACGTAATTGAGCCTGGTAGATACAAAAGATGATAGAAAACTAACCCTAGAGGAGGCCTAACAACCGACGTAAAGTCAATCACCGGAACAACTCCTCTCGAACTAGCAAACCATATCCTTATGTACTACTGGATCGTTCAACCCGTTTGCAAGGCCTGACTACGTGGATATCAAACTAAACCTTGGAAAACAAGGCATAACCATAACAGATCGAATCAACTGAATAAAGATCAAGCAAGATGCTACCCTTACACCCGGGAAAAGGTGCAAAGGTAGCGAGGTAACTAGAGGCAGCATAACCAAACAAATATAGCGAAAAGTACCGATGCTAGCCTCAACAAAACTATGATAATAGTATTACTCGCCATCAACAAGGCTTCAGTACGAGTAACACCAAATAACGCATAAGCAGATACTGCCTAGATCGCAAGATGCGATCTAGGCAGCATGACACTTACCCGAAAGAAACCCTAGAAACAAGGGGTGGCGATGCGCCGAGATTGTGTTTGTTGTGAACGTGATTGTCCTCCTTTTCTCAATAACCTTAGGTACATATTTATAGTCCGGAGACTTTCTGACTTTAGAATAACTCTACAACTCTATCTCTTACCTAAACCGAAACGTAACCTACTACAATATACAGATACACGGGCAATTTAGCCCAAACCCACATACACGGCCGATTCAACAACACGTTGCATATATGTATCTTCCAAGCCCATCTTGATTACGGCCCATCTCCTCTTTTGGCCAAAATATGGCGATAACACATGCCCCCCTGGTTTTGGCAATAATAATTCCAAAACCACTCTGTTAATGTTTTTTCTTCCCCCCTCTTTTTTTTATCATCGGGTTACGCGTTGCAGAGCAGAATCGTCACGCCACCCCCTCATCATGATGCCATGTCTTCTCAACTCCTTCGCAGTGCATGATTTGACGATTTTGGCAGCACATTCTGGGAAACCGCTACGGCATTGAACCGCCTCCCACTATTCCCCTTATTTAAATTCATCTGAGCAGTTTGCAGTCCCCATCTTCCTCCAGTAGCCAAAAAACCCTCTTCCTCCGCCGAAAAAACCCTCTTCCTCCGCCATGGCCTCCTCTTCTTCCGTCCTTTCCTCCCAGTCTTCCAACACCATTAGCGACCGGGAGCCGACGCCGGAGCACCCGCCCACAGCGGCGTACGAGACTCTCGCCCCACAATGGTGGGACGAGAGGGATTGGGATTTCTCCGCTTGGTCGGAGGACGACGCGTCCCTGACTGACGGCGAGGAAGGCCTCCAGTTCCTTGTCGGCGGGGAACTGGAGATGGAGAGCTCCGACGACGCCTGGTCCTGGGATGGCGTCGAGTCCTCCGACGAGGAGGAGGAGTCGGAGGAGGACACCTCCTCCGACGAGTACCCACCGGTGAAGCGTTTCCGCGCCGGGTCCAGCAAGGACACCGAGGACGACGACGAGGAGGCCTCAGCATCTTCAAGCAAGAATAAGACGACGCAGCAAATAGCGATGATGACCGAACAAGACGGCGAAGACAAATGACGACCTAAACCTCTAGATTAGGAACTAGTAGTAGTAGTAGTAGTAGTAGTAGTAGTAGTAGTAGTAGTAGTAGTAGTAGTAGTAGTAGTAGTAGATTTCCTTTTGTAAGCAATCAGCTCCACTGTAAATAATCGTCTTTTGAATGAACGAAGATTGCTTTTCCAACTCGAAGATTGCTTTTCCGACCCAATTTCGCCGATAGTCAAAATAGGTCGATGCTCCAGAAGCCGATAGTACTGTATCGGCTTTCACCACACTGCGCTCATACAGTCAAACAAGTCAAAGCTCAAAGAGCCGATGGTAAAACATCGGCTTTCAAAAAACGTTGACAAGGTCAATTTTGGTCGCATACTTAGACAAATCTGAGCGGCCACTTCCCAGTTTCAAACGGTAGCCTGCGACCCTCTTCAAAAAAGGGCGACCCAGATCTCTAATTGCTCACCGACCAGATCGAGCTCACAGCGATAAGAACCCTCGATCCCCAACTGCATAGATCCATCTCCGCCGGCAAACTAGATGGCGGAATCGTCCAACACCAACCCAGAGGTCTCGGTCAAGGTACGCCTACCTCGCGATGCGAACACGATTAGAATTAATGGCGAACACCAATTAATGCTTTATTCCACCATTAAATTTTTTTAGGTTTCGATATTCACGCCGCATCCTTCTCTCCCAAATTCTCTCTGTCTTGGCCCCCGTATAGAGTCTAGTCCTGCCCATCTGATCTCTTGCGAAGCAAACAGAATCCCCTTCGTAAGCCAAGATCTAGATTTGAACTCTTGGGCCGACTGCTTGAGAGCCTGGCCTAATCCCCCTGAACATTGGGTTTCTTGGTTCAGCAGGGTAGCTAGAGCTTACCAATCCCAATGGGAAACCACGGGAATAGCCGATGCCTTGCATTTGTCATTGTCTCCCCTTGAGAAACATGAGAATCTTCTAAAAACCATCGGCTACTTCAGTCCGACGCTCTGAATCGCTTTATGTTCGGTCACGGCCCATGACACCAACTCATTAGACGTGGTGATGATTATCGGTCCGGATGTTACATCACCCACCCTCCGCTTTTAAGCGACCAAAGTCCCCTACAAACTGTTTTCCAAAGCAATTTGCCGAATCGGGTGCCTACCTCCAACGCCATATGAAAACTAAAGGCCTCACAGAGAAAGAACACATGCCTTTCTCAACTTCCGGCCGAACATTTCATATTTTGTGGCCCTTCTCTTGCTCCAACCAAGAATTATCTCTCTTTGGCCTCTGAGCTTGCCAAAGGCACTCAACTTGGCATCGAAACTTTCCTTGGAGAGGTCTATCGATATCTCCGCTGACGTCCTCAAACTTACGTGGCATAGCAGTCAAACAGAGGTCCTTGGTGGTTCATTCAGCTATGGGCTCACCTGTATTTCCAAAACCACGTCCCAAACTTCCCCTTTTGGCGAGTTGCACCTTTCCGGATGTCAAAGGAAGGCGATCAGATGCACCAGCTACGGCCAAGCCGGTATAGATCGCCATGTAGTAAACTGATCCTCAGAAGCATCCAAGTGGTTCAAGACTTTCTTTCAAGGCCTGACAATCCTATCTTCTTTCCTTACATGGAAGAATCGGAACATTTTGAAAATCCACTCTCCTTCAGGCTAGACAATTTTGCCGATGACACCAGCACTCGGCAGTTCTTTTCCACTATGATCCGTCCCTGTTTCCTTCCAGTTGGCATGAGTACATCCAACAGAATAATCAAGCCTGGGTATGAATTCTACCAGCCGGTCGTAGTGGCTCGGCAATTTGGCCTTGGACAAGTACCTCCCATTTCTCTCCACCATCTTATAGAGCAGAGCCGACCTGCCTGATCCTCTCACCAGCCAAAGGTGTTATTCCTTCTTCGACGCTCTGACCATCCCCATTCCTAACGACCTCACCTTCGCCTCATCAACCGATGGCTTTGAAGACTGGTGGTCGATGTGGAAGACTCACGCCTGGGAGAGTTCGGGACCGTTCTTTGAAACAAATCGATGTCGACTATGACATCCCGTGGAACAGTACCACTACTTGCAAATTTTCTTGATGCAGCTCACAAATGATTCTTCTACTAACCCACTCTTTCTCTTTGCAGCAACAAGATGGCCTGAACTCACGCGATGATGGCTCCCCCTTCGAGTTCTTTCCGCCAGCTCCGGTGGTTCTTTTCTACAAAAACTCACCACCTTTGAAAAAGGTCATGATGCAGAACCAACCGATAACACCAAAATCGGCTTCCAACAACCAAGCAACTCCTAAGTCACCTGCCTCGAGTTCCAACTAAAACAAGAACGATGGTGAGGAAGGTAGCCAGAAGACCTTGAGGCGCCAAGCCCTTCTCCGAAAGCTCGCATGTAGGCTGATCCATGCCTTGGTCGATCCTTCTCATTCTTCCATTCTTGCAGACATGCTCGTTTCTTGGTTCTCCTTTTTACAAAGCTTCCGAAGACACCTCCAGAGGACACTCGGACCAATCGAGGAGAACTGGGCCCAACAGATTCGAGAGGACCATCACACCGAGCCACCAGATTCACCACCATCGGCTTCAGAAAAGGTCGGTTCTGAACCCATCCCGAGCACCGGTGAGGCGGGGCCAGCTGTGGGTCCCAAGAGAGCTCGCAAAGGACTGCAAGCTTCTTCGTCGAGCCAGGAGGTTTCGAAAATCATCACCCTTCATGCTCTTACCACTTGCTTCTTTTTATCTGCCGATTCATCATTATTTACATCGGCTAACACCTTCCATGCACGATCGATGCTTCTAGTGGGAAAGCCAAGGCCGATGCCTTTAGCCAAGCCGGATCTAGCAATCCCCGAAGGTGCAGATGAAACGGCTACCACTTTGGCCAAGCCCCCAGCAACCACACACAAGCCGATTGTCTCGTCATCTGCTATCCCCCCGATCTTAGGAGAGATACGTTAGCTTCTTTCAGCTCATCCTTACATGTTGACGACATCGACGCCTTTCGGGCTGTGGTTGTGATATTTCAGGCTTGTTGACGTTCGACCCCGAATCCATCGAACCAACTCCCTCTGTTGCCAACGATGAACCACGAGCCAGGGCTGTTCCACCTCAATTCCAGCGTCTCAAAGCCCTGTTGTCCTCCCCGATCGAAGAGTTGATCGAGGGTTCTGAGGAGGTGAAGAGCGTTCTTGCTAAAATCAAAGACCAACTCCCAGTAGCATTGCAGGTGAATCTTTGGCCAGTTGTAACTCTGTCTTTCTACGGGTCTAGGGTGAAGTTATATCGTGAGAGGATCAGTCTGCGCCGCGCCCAACTTCCACTGAAGGCCAATATCGCAGACAGATGTCAGCAGCTCAACGAGAAAAAGGCGTCTCTGGATGCCAAAACTGACACCTCACAAGATCACCGAGCTCGCATCCTTGAAAAGGGAGTTGGAAGATCTTGAAGAGAAGGTCCGGGCGACTAAACAGCTCATCCGCGACAAGGAAGAATCCATCGCCCGCTCCCAAGACGAGGCAGAAGGCCTCAAAGCTCAATCAAGATCGATCCGCAGAAATACGCCTGAACAAGCAGCTAGTGACGGGCAAGGACGAAGATGACGAAGCCGAGATCGCCGAGGTGGATCGTGTCCGCGCTGACGCCCTCCACGCCTTCGAGGCATTTCTTCAGTAGCTCGTTCATGTAAACTGGCACCTGCTTGTAACAGTTTGAACCTCTAGAGTCGATGACTGTGCATCGGCTATATATTTTGTTTTTTATTTGGCCGATTTCATGTATCGGCCCCCACATTTCACTGTCCATCGTCTCACATGATTTTTACTTGGTCGACCCTGTATGGCCCGTGCCAATTTGGAGACCATTTACCATATGCTGCATCCTTAGTCCCTAATGGCAACACAGCTTCCCATACCAGATCGCCAACGTGGAACTCCTTTGGTCTCACTTTCTTGTTATATGCACGAGCTACCTTGGCCTTGTTCTCTTTGATTTTCTCAAGCGACCACAGCCTGAGCTCAGTTAAATCCTCAACACTGTCACTCATCAGGGTTGTATATTCTTCAGTTGTTAGATTGTTCTGAAAAGTGACACGTCTCGATCCAGCCGTAATTTCCCAAGGCAATACGGCTTCTTGTCCATAGACTAGATGGTATGGCGAGGTTTTTATCGCTCCATGGCATGACATGCGATAATCCCATAAAGCCTCTGACAAAACCTCGTGCCAACGCCTAGGGTGCTCATCGACTTTCCTCTTGATCAGCTTGATAAGGCTCGTTGACGCTTGACTTGCCCATTTGCTTGAGCATAGTATGGAGATGATCTAATCGGCTTAATCCCGTGTCCTCGTAACTTTCTAAACTCGTGAGAAATGAAGACCGAACCTCCATCGGTCGTGATAGTTTGGGGAATCCGAATCTATGGATGACATGTTCTTTCACAAAATTGATAACATCCTTTGAGTTCACCGACTTCATCGGGACAGCTTCCACCCATTTAGTGAAATAATCGAATGGCCAAAATCCACATGTGGCCTTTGCTTGATGGAGGATTGATCTTGCCGATCATATCCATGCCCCAACCTCGAATGGCCAAGGCTTGATGATGGGGTTCATTGTCGACGTGGTACCATCTGAATTTTCCCAAATTTCGACATGCTTGACACCCTTTGTAGTACTTGAAACAGTCCTCAAGCATGGTGGGCCAATAAAACCACGATCGCCGATCAACCATTTCATCTTGTGAGCCGATTGGTGGGTTCCACAGCGCCTTCGTGTACCTCGTGTAGGAGCCGATTGGCCTCGGCTGGCCCAGACATTTGAGCAATAACCCTCGAGTCCTCAGAAACATGTCGTCCCCAATAAGCACGTACTTCATGGCCTTGTACCTTATCCGTTTAGGTGCCCCAGGCGAATCTTTCAAGTAATTGAAGATATCGGCTCTCCGATCGTGGCCTCCGAACTGCACGAACATCGCTCCCTCACGCCCCCTTGTAGCTGAAGCCATTTGTGCAAGATCATTCGCCTCGGTATACTGCGATCGCGGTATCCAGGTGAAGTTTATGTACCGGAACTGTGCCATCAGCTCACGTCATTGCAGCCATAATGGGAAGAGTGACTCGCTCTCACACTTGTATTCCTCCGTGATTTGGGAAATCACCAACTTGGAGTCTCCAAAATTTCCACTGCTCGCTCCAGCGATGAGCAACTCCATTCCCTTGCGACGCCTCATACTCGGACGTTGTTGGTGCGAGGGGTAGATAACCTGATGGAGAAGGAAAATGTTGCCCCCCGGGGCGACACGAGTAGAATGCCGATGCCGCAACCATCGTCACAAACCGATCCATCAAAAAACATAGCCCACGCTCGTATAGACAGCGCTGCTATATCAGTGTTGATTCTTTCAGCAATAAGGTCGGCCAATGCTCGACCCTTTAATCGCTTTGCGGGTTGATACCGGATGTCAAATTCGATAACGCAAACATCCATTTGCCGAGTCGGCCTTTCAACATAGGGGCCAAAGATGTGCTTTATGACATCCGATTTGGTATATGATGATAATCTCGGCGAGAGCAAGATGTGGCGCTTAGTGCGTGTAAAACAGTGAGGCACAACTTATCGATCTCGGGATACCTTGTCTCGCATCCAAAGATCCTTCCGCTGATGTAAAATACAACTCGCTCTGCACCATCATAAACTTGCACCACCATCGAGGCGATGGACGTGTCACCATCGACAAGTAAATGTAGAACGGCCTATCCGATCGGGCGGAACCAACACCGGCGGCTTCGCCGATATTCTTTGATCTCGTCGAAGGCTTGTTGTTGTTCGCCCCTGAATTCCTCGTCGATTTAATTTTCACCACCCATGAACGGCTCTATTCTTCCCGACAGATTGAGATGAATCTTCCGACGGTTGATCTTGCCGATGAGAGATCGTAGTTCTTTCTTCGTGGTAGGTGGCTTCATTGTTCGTGACCGCCTCCCTCGACTTTTCAGCCGATCTCAATTCCGCTCATGGACCAAGAAACCCAAGAACCGACCGCCACCTCAAGGCACACTTCTTCGATTCATCCAGAGTCTGAATTTTCTTGTTCGGTCCAGACCGTTGCGAATCGTCCAAGTGTCCTTGTCTTGAAGCAGACTTGACCACCACGTCATCGATGTAAATTTCCACCAGCTTGCCGATCAGATCATGGAAAATGTAATTCATGGCTCTTTGGTATGTGGCGCCGGCATTCTTTAGTCCAAACGTCATGACTACATATTCAAACAACCCCAACGAACCCGGGACTCAATGCGTCTTGTGTATATCTTCCGAGCCATAAAATTTGGTTGTAATCGCATTGCCATCCATGAAGCTTAAGATCTTATGACCAGCATTGCGTTGATTAACGTTTACGCTCTGGGCATCGGATACTCATCCTTTGAGTAGATCTATTGAGATCCCGAAAATCTATGGCAACACGCCACGGCATCATCCTTTTTCTCTACAGTGCGATACTAGAAATCCACTCAAAGATACCGCATGGCTCGATTAACTTGTCACAACATTTTCTCGACCTCTTTCTTGACTTCTTCCAAAATTTCGCCTTCATCCGCCGTGCTCGCTGCTGGAATGGCGAAATCCTTTTGCGGAGTCGATGCTCAATGATGCTCTGTCTAACCTGCATCTCAGTATAGTCCCAGCGGCGATGCGGATATTTTTTCAACAGAGCTATCATCGGACCCCGCAGACTGGATCTAACTTCTGGCGATAAATGTTGGTCGTGGCTTATCCTCAGACCGATGTCGATCTCCTCTAGCTCATCACGGATGTAAACCCATACCCTAGCTTTCGTCACTGTTAAATCGATCTTGAACACAGGGCAAGCAGTTGGTGAGGACAACAAAATAATTTGGGCGATTGCCCTAATCGCCCCTTTTGATTGCATTAGTCAAGGACGGTTTACACCTTATTTATGCTTTACAATGGCAGGGAATCTCCCTACTACGATTGCATGACCCGCTTGTCGTAAGATTACTGCTTTTTATTTTTTGTGGCCGATCGCAGGGATCGGCCGTACCACGTACGACCGTGGACTTTGCTACTCTGTTAGGCCAGTGGATAAGACCAGCCTCACCCCGTATTTTGTAGCTTCAATGCCCTCACAGCCGTCTAGACTGATTCCAGAGATCGGCTCTTGGTCTTCTGCTTCCCAGATGTTCATGCCAGCTATGGAGATCTCGATGGAATCATCTGCATGAATGACCTCCACCTCATCTCCATCCCATCAGACAGGGCATCGGTGCATCGTGGATGGAATGCAGATTAGCGTGAATCCAATCTCTCCCTAGCAAGACAACAGAGGTGCTTTTGCGTCCTGACGAAGAACGACGTAGGGATGGTTTTTCCGCCACGCCGATCCACGCTCAAGACACCTTGCGTTTCAAGTTTGGCCGTTGAAGTCGCTTAACGTGACGTTGGTTTTGATCAGACCGCAGTGGAGCGTCCCAAACGCCGTAGCATGGAGTATGGCATTATATTGATCGCCGGTGTCCACCAACATCTTGCCGACAGTGCCTATTGATGTAACCTAGGTGCAGTGGCTTTCGATGTTTGTAGCCCTTCTCACGTGGCTTCTCAAAGATAACCGCCGTGGCCGCGGTCATGCGTACCTTTGGTAGCTCGTTGGTTCTTGGAGCGCAGAACTCTGACGGAAGTATGAACACCATGTTTGTGCCAGCCGATGTCTTTGCATCGGCTTTTACCGGTTTGGGGCGCCACTCTTTCCTTTTCGGGCGATCTTCCATTTCCAAGGTCTGCCGGATTTTAACGGCCAGATCGGGTCGTGCTTTCCTTAAAGCGTGGAGGTACTGCGCTTCGGCTTCCTCCAAGTTACGCAGCCGCTGAACTCTACGCTTTTGGGTGTGTCTGAGTCCATCGGGACACCACCTTGGTCGGTGATATCTGTCTTCTTCTTTGTCATCCATTGGCTCCTCGAGGTCCTTTGCTCGAGCGGACTCCCTGTGTCGGCTCTGAGGTGGGAGAGGCCCTAGACGCTTGAACACTGAAACTGGCCCCGTGTCCTCCTTCTGCTGTCCACATTCCGGGCAGTTATCGATTGTAGGCAATCGGCTCATTCCCACATCCCAGAAATACTTGAAGAAAGGACAATCCCAATGTTTGTCTATGCCTTCCTTTTCTTTTGACGGTCCCCTAGCGAGGTGCTCATATCCTTCATCGTCTCTATCGCGCCGGCGACGTCGGTCATACTGACGCTCATACTTGTTAAGGAGATGCGTGGAGTGTGGCTTTTGATATCGCACGCTTCTGACCTGTTGCTCAGTTAAATACCGCCTGTCATCGTGGCTGGGCCGGTCGCGTGGACCAGCCTCCTCTCTTTCTCTGCCCCGAGAGCGACCGCCTTCCTCCTTGTATGTGCCATGGTGGTACACAGATCCTGCCATATTAACATCGAACGAGAAATCCAGTTGACGCCTCGTGGAGTGACTGTGTTCTACCATGTTGACGCCGGGAAATGGGTTTGTGTCCACTTTCATGGCGAACTGCCCAAGGATCAGACGGCCTTGTTCTATCGCTGTTTGGATCTGGCGACGTAGCTCTTTGCAATCACTGGTGGTGTGGGTGAACGAGTGATGCCACTTGCAGTATGGTCTCCGCTCATCTCTGAGCCGTAGGGATTTTGTGGCCTTCGGTAACTTCAATCGCTTTTCAAAGAATCGAATATCTGCTCAGCTTTGCTCACATCAAGTCGAACCCTTTGTGCCCTTGCTGTTTCACCCATTTGCGATACAGATCGCCCCGAGCCCATTCACACGGCCACCTCCCGGTCTTGTGTAGGATCTTCTTCTTCTATATCGACCAGCCTATCGGACGCTTGAACTTGTCTTGGTACAACTCGGTGGCGCTGTTCATACATCGCCGCTCGGGCCATGTGCGCCAATGAGTTGTACTCTACTTGGAAAGCCGATCCTTGATAGGTGCCGAGACCCAACACGCTAGCTCGACCGCTTTTTTCGCTTAAACGAAATGAGTAACATCGGTTCTTGACAATCTGGCTGGATGTACTCGGCTACGATTTCTCCCTTTTTGCCGCACTGCGTCCGCAATGCCAGCCCTCGGTAGCCTCCGAATGATACTAAATGTGGAACCGCTTCCAGTTGCTTCCAGTCCGGATCGAATCGTGGCGCGAGGTGTACCATCCAAAAGCTAGTCTGTCGAGATTGCGCAAAGAACCTTACGCTGAATCGATCCGATGTCGAAATCATGCCTAATCGTGCTGTATCGGCTCACGTGCTCGATCGAGCTCGACCTTCCGATCCGCTAAACTTTGAGAACTCGTGAGCCGATACTTGGGTGGCGTGGAATCGATCAAACTTTGGGGTACGGCTTTGAATAGCCGATTGTCCTTCTTCGCACGGTTTAACCGGTCTCTCAAGATGGTACGGATTTGCTCCACTGCTTGAGATGCAGGGCTAGATTCTCATGACTCGTTCCAAGGGCATACTTGGCTAGCCACGCTTATCGGCGTCCATCCCGACATCCTCGCCCAGAAACACATGCTCAAGCCCCGCCCAGAACTCCGCCGCAATCCTGCGGTTGCAATCTGTTCGTGCGTGTTGCAGTCCGCACGAGGTGCACACGTATCCATGTGGGATTTCTTTAGGTGGTTCAAACAGAACCGCAATCGCCTGGTCACCTCCGACCTTGTAGACGACGACGCTGCCCCTGTGGCTCCGGAGCCGCAAGTGCGAATGGCACCGTGGTTCGGTTCGAGCGGTCTCTCTCCCGTGAGTCCCTAGAGCAGGCCCCGACGGAGTAATCGATGTTTCATGATCTCTGGACTACGCGAACCGCGATGCGCCGAAAGCGTTCACCAGGCTCTCGTAATGGCGGTGAAGAGAATGAGCCACCATGTAGTTGACTTCTGTCAGAGCTGCAGTGCGCTCCTCCGAAGGAAATGCAGATCCACCTCATCAAGAGCACCCTCGGTGAGAACCCTTTCCACCGATGCCATGCTTACGAGTCCTCTCAAAAGAGCCGATGAGATCGGCTTCAAGAGAGCTTTGATGTCATCATACTTCGCCTTGTGCTCCTCGGGCTCTCATCGTGACGGATCGGTCTGCCCCCATCTCGGCGTCGGATGTTGATGCACGTTGTTGAAGGTCCCACCGGCGTGCTGAATGTGTTGCTGTCAAAACCCACGGCGAGCAGCGACGAGCAACACGAAGAGCCGGAGGCTCCTAATCCCGGTGGGCCCTGGTCCCTGCAACGCCCCGCAAAACTCCGCACATGTCACGGCTTGGTTCATATGCACCTGACCTATACCTGGTCGAAGGTGATGGATTGCTTCGATCAGTTTCGCATGGTAAACAAGTATACGAAATTTGAGCCGTGACCGCTCCTGGTTTCTCGTGAATCGGCTCGAGCCGATTGTCCCATGGTTCTGCATTAGATTTATGATAACATGGGGTTTTGCTTCATCAATACAAGTTAAATCGATCTATGGGTTTAACGCTTTTCACCACGTAATTGGAACGTCCTACACGTAATTGAGCCCGGTAGATACAAAGATGATAGAAAACTAACCCTAGAGGAGGCCTAACAACCGACGAAAGTCAATCACCGGAACAACTCCTCTCGAACTAGCAAACCATATCCTTATGTACCATCGGATCGTTCAACCCGCTTGCAAGGCCGACTACGTGGATATCAAACTAAACCTTGGAAAACAAGGCATAACCATAACAGATCGAATCAATCGAATAAAGATCATAAGATGCTACCCTTACACCCGGAAAAGGTGCAAAGGTAGCGAGGTAACTAGAGGCATAACCAAACAAATATAGCGAAAAGTACCGATGCTAGCCTCAACAAAACTATGATAATAGTATTACTCGCCATCAACAAGGCTTCAGTACGAGTCACACCAAATAACGCATAAGCAGATCCTGCCTAGATCGCAAGATGCGATCTAGGCAGCATGACACTTACCCGAAAGAAACCCTAGAAACAAGGGGTGGCGATGCGCCGAGATTGTGTTTGTTGTGAACGTGATTGTCCTCCTTTTCTCAATAACCTTAGGTACATATTTATAGTCCGGAGACTTTCTGACTTTAGAATAACTCTACAACTCTATCTCTTACCTAAACCGAAACGTAACCTACTACAATATACAGATACACGGGCAATTTAGCCCAAACCCACATACAAGGCCGATTCAACAACACGTTGCATATATGTATCTTCCAAGCCCATCTTGATTACGGACCATCTCCTCCTTTGGCCAAAATATATGATATAATGCCCACCGCCTCTCCCCGCCCGCCTCCTTCCTCCTCCCTCCTCAACCTTCCCCACCGGCGCCACTGCTGGCCCTCCTCCTCCTCCCGGCTTCCTCCTCCTCCACCTCTCGCTCACCCTCCCGGCCTCACGGAGCCTCCCCCACCTCCCTCTCAGCGCGCCTGCTGGCCCACCATCGCCCGCCTCGCCTCACTCACCCCGGGCCTCCGGCCTCGCCTCCGCCCGCCTGCCGCCTCGCCCTGCCCCGCCAAGGCCTCCGCCCAGCCTGGCCTCATCACGACTCCAAGCCGAGCTCCTCGCTTCCACCCTGGCCACCAGTCAGCCGCCGCTGGCCTCGCCCAAGGTCGCCTTCAAGGGCGCCGCCAGCGCCTCGCCGCCCGCCTGACGCGCCTCCCTAGCTCGGCCTCTTCCTGGCCTCCCTCCTGGCTCGACCGCGGGCGCCACACCTCCTCCACAGAGCTCGGCAGCGCCATCCTCGACCTCACTGCCGAGCCCTCCGGTCGCCTCGGCTCGCCGCCTGACGCCCCTAGTGCCCCGACCGGGGAACCGCATCGGCTCGCCCGTGAACCGCCATGGCTCGCCTTGTGCAGCATGTCCTAGGAACCGTGTTGAAGTCCAAGTCACCGTCCGAACGCAAGCAAAGCGCCAACTCCGTACAATAGGTGATGAGGATGTGAAAATGTCACAGCAAGTTCGGGCATCGACAAGACCGACTACTGACGATGCGACCCGAGAGAGTTCGCCATCGATGACAAAGTCGGAACGACAAGGCCTCATTCCCGGAGCCCGACCCGAAGACCGAACCCGGTGCCGCGCCAAGATCTTCGAAAAACCCCGGTACCAAACAAGTTCGCCATCGACCTCGAGCTCGCCTACACGGATACCAAGCGACAAGATCTCCTTCATGGGTTGAATGGAACCGCCATGACCTCCTCCAAGGATCTGATAGCCGAGAACCCCGACAAGAACCACGACCCGGATACACCGAGTTCTCCATCGTGGACGCCGAGCACGTCGACATGAAACCGAAGAACGCTGAACGCCAAGCTCTTCACCTTGTATCTAACCCCGAGACCGATCTCGTTAACCACGAACCACGAGACCGAACCTCGAACCCCGGAACCCCAAGATCGCCGAGACCCCTAATGTGTGAACCCCTTCCCGAAACCCTATTTTATAATATAATACAACTTGTCGCATATTAATTGTTCATCTCGCATGCATATTGTGTGGTTTGGGGGCCTTATGCCGATTCACCATATAATTAAATATGGGGCCCATATGCGGGCAAATCTAGTCGTATATTGGCCTCATTTAAATTTGTGTAGCAAACCGGTGCTATCTTATGCCTTGTTAAGACAACAATTAAATTGCGGGGTAGCTAAACCACATGAACCACCTAATTAATTGTCGGGACCCCGGTTCCGCTTAATATGACCTAATTGCATCGCACCTTTTCCATGTCATACATCATACATGCATCATGCCCGATCTTCTGCCGATCTTAAATATTGCATCCAGTGTTTATTCTAGTGTTTTGGTTCTTCGCGGATAAGGCCGTTGAGTAGATGCGAGTGTCGACCCAATCTCGGATGAACCTTCGGCAATGTTTTCAGCAGCATCTCCTTTCTACCTATCTTACTTTTATAGTATTTATTCCTCCTGTTGATCTATTGATATCTGTGTTGCGATGCTCTAGTTTTCGTACCGTGATATCCCTTGCAGCCTTATATTGCCTTGGACACATCCTATTACCTGTTGTTTGGTAGATAGTTGGACTTGCGCGTCGTAGTCGCTTGCTCAAGTGTTGTTGCGTGTCGCAAGATTACCACGATTGTTGGAGTATTGCCGCATGTTTGATGTTGGAGATGATCATGGCTTTACTTTTGTTCACTTTAATTACTTAACAACTAAAATTGAAGTAGGTAAGCAGAGGCACAGGTGGGCAATAGATGTTATTTGGTTGTTAACCGTCCACTTGTGTCCCGTAGGACCCCGAGTGCTTGATACCTGTTCCTTGAATTTTCGCGCTATCCACATCCGGGAGGATTATGGGACCCCCCTGAGCCAGAGCTTGATTCATTCTTATTTCCTGGGGCCACAAACTAGTTTGAGGTTTTATTTACTATCCTGTACCTATGCCATGCTACTGCTTTATTTACGATTGTGCGAGGAGCACACTGTACTGTTTAGGAATTGTGACCCGTTTACGCGGTATCGACAAGCCCAGTTTTGGGTTCCCAGTCGCTTACAGCCGGCCCCACAAACCTTGAGTCCGTCTCGGAGTCAGCTAACTTCGTTGCGGGTGTACTCAACGGGGTGGCCCCCGGAAATATTTCTGAATCCTGTGATTGCTTTGTCGTGAAGGCCTCGTTGGGTTTTGATTTGGTTTTTCCGAGGTTGATCGAGTGTGTGTTGCTATTTGTGCACCCCGGCCGGGTTAAAACTTTCTGAAAGCCGTGTCCGCGGTTATGGACGACTTGGAGCACAGTATCTCGATCATAGACAACTATAACTAAAGTAGTGCTATAAATTTGACTCTATAATTACTAGTAATCAGCTTCACTATAATGGAATGGATAAATAAAACTGCCCACAATTGCTTGTTTTGGGTTGTCGCTTGCGACCATTGTATCTGACTAGTAAGTATTGCAACTACAACGGAATGGCTAAATAAAAGTACCAACAACTGCTAGATTTTGGGTTATCTCATGCTAATTGTATCTGACTAGTAAGTATTGCCACTACAATGGAATGGTTAACTAAAATGGCCCACTGCTTATTTAATCAGAATGATTATCTATACCTGACTAGTAATTGCTGCAATGATAACTGAATAAATAAAACTGCCAACTGTGTGAGTTCCTCGGTGGACTTCCTCGTTTGGTCGCGAGGGGGGAATACCAGGTTGGGATTGTTGGTGTTAGTATCAGGTTGGTTCCGGATAGGTCTTTCTTATCCCTCTCTGATAGCCGCCAGTTGTATCGAGTCTCTATAGGTTGTTTAGTGCATGCTGCCGCCGCTTGATCCATACCTATGTAGGCGAGGACCGCGAATTCTAGCCTCGCTGTGTCTTGGCCTCGATCGACGCTCCTTTTCCTTTGCCCTTTGTCGGCACCCCTTTTGTTTAAGCGGGTTTGAGATCGACGCGTCGTTAGCGGTTACCCTTCCGCTTGGGCGGGGTTATGGACGCCATTGGTTATTCTTCGTGGCTCTTAGCCCCATTTGCATCTTGTCCGTAGTCGGACGCTCCATCTTTCAAGGTGATTTGGATCTTTGTACCGTATATTCGTATTCTTGACTCATGGAGTCGTGTTGTATATATATCTGTTCTGTGGGTCCCATCGAGGACTGTTGTGTAATGTTATTACTTCGTTTTCCACCCGCACGAAAGTGCCTGGTGGGCACCTTTGAATCGTTTCTATGCGGGTTTGGCGGGAAGCGCTGAAACTTGCATAGGTCCGATTATGAGGGTGTTACAGCCTTGCATAACTAAGTCTGAAAATATGGAGAGAGTAGAGAATTAGGCAATAGAATAACTGCAATACTACAACAGATTGGTACTTTTTTTTGGCTCCAATAATCGCCGGTAGGAACCTGATGAGTGATGATACAATGTGAATATACACAAACCTGATGTAACTGTGTAAGAGAGATGTATTCCCTCAAAATAGATGTCCCTATAAGTTGGATGGAATCTCACCAATTGCTACTTTTTATCATTGTGGCATCCATGTGGGATTTTCCTCTAACTCTGAAGAAGCAGGCGTAAATGTTTTGTAGTTCTTCTGTATATATCAATAAATTAGCAATACTCCAGTAAAACATATAATCATTTTGGCATTAGTATGCTCTATACTATATATATCTAGCAGGCCAGGGCACATTTTCATCGAAAGAATAGATGGCATATTGATTCCACTTCATTTTGATTGGATAGAAAGATGGTCTGTGAAGCACTATCATTGAATATATTATATAATCGGAAGTGCCAAAAAATAATTGTTTTAATTGATACATGACTTCCAAAGCCACCAGAAACTTGACTACATTGATAAAAGAGAGTTTCACTATAAAGACGGATAGGTAACGTCATCAACACACTGGGTTTTCTTAAAGAAAACATAGAAAAAGAAAATGAAAATGAAAAAAGAAACCATTTTTCTAAGACTATGGAATGGTATGATTACTTGGAGTACTAAAGAAACAAAAGAGTACTTGGCTAAACTTCAGCAAAAAAGAGGGATTCATATGCATTAACCCACACATAGTAAGGAGGCATGTCTACACACAGCAGAGGTCGGGATCAGGTCGTCATCGCTCACGCCGGAAGCTCTAAGCCCTTTGTCGCCATTGGCCCCTGGTCCTAGAGGAGAGGAAGACAACGGCGTCAAATCTGTTACAGCGCGCGCGGCGGCCTGTTTCTCCAAGAATAAGAGTACGTTGCATTAACTCCAAAGGAAATGGATATTTCCTATAGGTTGTACTTGCGGCTACAAAAGATCTTATAGGTTATAGCTACCAAAGATATATTATCTAGTGCCATCTTCTAGAAAATAAAGGACCAGAGTTCCCACAACTACTTCTCTGCCGTCTTGCAGAATTACACGATAAATTGGTGCTATCTGCAAGAAGTGTTCAGGAAGACTCACATGAGCATGCTATAAATTTACATCGGAGAAATTATAGTTTATTTGAGAGCTAGACAACTTACCGATGCCCTTGCAAGTAGGTTATGGTCAAAGTTAGAAAATAATTCACTAAAACTTCTATACGCACGATGCTCTTTGTCTGACGTGTGCACACCAAACAATCATGTGGCTTGCTACATATGTCCTCACAGGTATGAATAGTTGGATGCTGCCGTCGTACATGTATAAAAATCATCGGGTGTGTAGCAGCTCTCATAATTCACTCATAAGTGTCCCAAGTCCTTTCTCTATGATTTCACAAACCTACACTCTAAACAAAAAATTAAGATAAGACAAATTAAATTGCATGAATGTTGTATGATGCCACTTCGACTGGTTAACCAATGTTGTATGCATCATGGGGTAAATTTAGAAGTCAGAGCAGCCACAACGCAGCGCTTAAAAGATGACGCTAGGACTAAAATCCTGTTGCACCGACAGTTGAAGCCTTGAATCACGGGCGTCCGGCGCAAATCTCTATGTCCGATGGTAGTCATTTTTTGTGTGTGTTCCTTGAAGAGCGAAGACTGCTGGGATCTATAATCAGCGTTCGTACTAAGCGTTCAGCTTTGGGTAGCTTATTCCTATTTTATTTTTTGCTTCATAGGTGTCTAGTTAAGCGTTGATTCATTGTGGCTGATCTTATAGAGATGGATCACAATTATTTTATTTATTTTTGCTTCATAGACGTCCAGATAAGCATTGATCCATTGTGGCTGCTCTTATAGAGCTGGATCACAATTAAAAATTTAAATAAGTGACAAACTATCAAACATATTATAAACTGGTACTCCCTTCGATCCATAATAAGTGTCGCTCATTTTGTACTAAGCTAGTACAAACTTTATACTAAGTGGGTGACACTTATTATGGATCGGAGGAAGTAGCTTGTTTCCACGAAATTCTGAACAATTTATCATTGTTGGTGTAATTGACATGAGCACAATACAATCTAAGCATAAATCAGGGAACACAGCTACACACAACTACAAAAACCTCTATCATGGACATACATTTTGAGAATCATAGGACAAACAGAAAGATCCTTACTTAAATCTTGGCTTTAATGGTGCGGCTGCAACGCCTATCTATCATTCTTTACCGCAAAACAACCGCATGTTGCGTATGGGGCAGCAGTTTTCCCTTCCTGTGTCGGCGGCTCCGGGCCTGGCTTCTGCAAAATGTGTGACCATGAACTACTTGTAAAGCTACGTTCTACAGGAGAAAAAATTAAACCATTGCTAGTATCAAAACTGATGTTGAAATATAAGTAAAGCGGTAAGGTAGCTGGAAACATGTATCTTTACAAAAGCATATATTGGAGAAACCTCAATCTCATAATCTGATTATTTCTGCATTTGCTAAACACGCACATTTATGGTTGTAGTAAACCAATCATAATATTGTACGCATATAGGTACATAATGGTGATAGAAACATGAAACCGTGTTACGGAAAAGTATTGCTCCAAGAACATCACACAACCATGCGTCTACTTTAATGAGAAAATAGTGCATATCACAAAAGTAAATTGGTAGAAGAATACAATCAGTCAGACATCATACAAGAAGTTACAAGGCGTTTTAGCAGGTAAGTATAAACATCTGACAACGAAGATGACTTATTCAGCATTTAAAACAATGGTAGGAAAAGTAGTAGGCTAGAAGTTCAATGCATCTCTAGTAGGAATCCAAGCGGCAATGCGGCACGCCTCTAGACCGGCAAATCCAAGGTACATGTCCAGGGCTCCATTTAACATCACAAATTCCAAATACAAAAAGTGATACCAAATAAGCACTTTACTCAATAGCAGCAGTAGATCGTCCACTGTTTCCATAGTGCACCATATGTACCTTCCAGCATGCTACTAAAACAATTATTTATGTGATAGTTGTGTTAGCATAAAGAAAAGAACAACAAAAATACTTGCATATTATCCCGAGATCTTGACTTCACTATATTCGCAAACCATATATTACCTCATCGATCATCTTCTTCGGTGCTACAGCTGCGTCATTTTCTGAAGAGAACTTGAGGAATCCATTCCTTTCAATTCCTAATCAAAAGACGACATATCCAAAAGAAATTGAGTAAAAGGCATACCTAAGAGACCGATGAAGCAATTCTCACCCCTAGCAAATAATTTAAAGCACTCGGATTTACCATCTTCAAAATTGTTACTGTGGCATGGGGCAGCGCCTCCCCCCCCCCCCTAATTCATCATCACCAATAAACCCTAGAAATAATCCCTAAATTGTTAATGAGTCAATAGCTAGGCAGAGTAAGTAGGAGATCAAAATGAAAGATTGACACAGGGAGTAAGTTGAGACCAAGTTCTAGGAGGAAAAACAATTCAGCTCTCGTCTTGATCCTCTGCAGACGCTCCATGCACCATTGCTGGCTTCCTCTCCTTCCCTCCCCAATCTCCAACTTTCTGCCTCCAATTTCTCTGCATGCCATGAGTACTTCCCTCCCTCCCCAGCCTCCTCTCCCTCTCCAATTTTTGATCAGAGAGAAGCGGAAGCGGAGGATCTTCGCAATATCCTGCAAGGTGAGACATGTCCAAACAACCAAACCATCTACGATTGGTTTGAACAATTTGCAAAATGGCTATACTAAAATGCCAGCAAACTAATTTCCTAAGAAGTGCCAAGATTTTTTAATGGGCAGTAACAAAAACTACTCAAGCAAATATGTATATATGGAGGAGGGTACGAACCTATTTTGATGTTCAGCTTGCAATATGTATAACTCTGGCACCTCGTCCGCATCTGAGTTTGTAGGGTGCAAGCCTGCGGAGAGGAACGACGGCGGCGGCTTATGTGTCCCGGTTGTGCGGATGACCAATCAGTGTGCAGGGATGCAGGACCCTGCCGTCGAGGAGCATGCCGTTGATCTGTGGACAGGAAGCCGGTGGTGCAGGGGAGGGGCGGGAAGGAAGGGTTCCGCCCGTGGCCGGAAGGGAAGGCCGGCGGCGTGGGTGAGTTGGTAGGGCGCCGCCGATGTCCTGGAGAGGAGGGCGCCGCTGGTGCCTGGTCAAGGGGACGAAGGCGGGGGTTAAGGAGGGAGTTCAGATCGGGAGGAGATGAGAGCGCGTCGGGGAAGGCATAGAGAGGGCAGACGATACAACGGTGATTGTGCAGGTCATGATTTTTTTCTCGCGGAACGGGAGCGACAAAGCGGACGAAGCCTAGGAGCAAAACGCAGGGCCGACAGAACACGGAACAGTTCGTCTTTTTTAAGTAGTAGAGAGAACGGGAGCGACAAAGCGGACGAGCGCAGGAGCGAAAGCGGTAGGCGAGCGGAGCAGTTAAATGCTTTTTAAGCAGTAGATATAACAGATGTAAAAAGGCATTATTATGTTTTTTTAAGTTTCTTTTAGACTACTGTTAAGTCAAATTCGGATATATGTCCGAATTTGACATAGTATGTACGAACTCATTTATATTTTGATGCAATCGTCTGAATTAGTACTAAGTTTGTCCTATTTTATCAAATTTTGGATGATTTTTTTAATTTTCATGAAAGGGCTATGGGAACACCAACAGGAATTCAGTCATTCCTAAACCGAAAGTTTCTCTAATTCGACGCTAAAACGCCGAACCGAAGGAGTGAAGATGTTGCTGCCCAGTGGGACATCCACAATTAGCAATCGGGCGTTAGTGAATGAGCCGCCGAAAGCTAGTTTTTCTCCGAACGTACATCTATCGTATATTACCTGGTGCTCACGGTATCGTGACATCACCAAGTGTATGTAGCTTCAGTTTGTTATATGTTGATCCAAATTTTATAAAGTATAGGCCAACTTCTGACGAGGAAGCGAGGCCCGTCGCCGGAGGCTTGGGGCGAGTGTATTTGAAGTTGGCTCACTCCGTGCCCAACAGGAACGCCTGTGGGGGTGCAGGAACGATAGCCTCCCGCGGTACGGTACGGATCGTCGAAGACCTAGATTTACACCGATATATAAATCCCTTATAAGCCTCCGGTTGGGATGAGTTGGATCTGTGAAATCCCCGGCGTTTGTAAACACTCCTCGATATAGTGAAGTTTCGCTGGCTGACGCCCATGGTTTTTTCCTCTCTTTGTTGGAGAGGTTTTTCCATCTTAAATCTGTGTCCCCTTGCTGTGATTTTGTTTTTCGTTCTTTATTATTTACTTGTCATAATTATAACACAGTCATCATGACATCACCAAGGAATTGAAAATTCCACATGCAGCTAGAAACACGATGGGTTCACGTTGAGGATGCCGATCCCTGCATGTTAGAGCATCTCCACTCGTTGGCCGAACCCAGACCGAAATCCAGACCAAACTTTGGCCGGACGGCGCAAGTTTTCGGCCTGGGTACGCCCAGTTTCCCACTCGGCTACCCAGGCCGAGTACCCGGGTTGTCCGTTTCCGCTCAAATTTGGCTCAAGTTCGTCCAAATTTCGACATACGATGAATACAGAACACTTTAAGACCAAAGTTTGGCGAAATTTTAAACAGAGTTCTACGTAAATGTAAACAGAGTTCGACCTGCAATAAAAGTATAACATATTTCGTCCAAGTTCGGCCACTTCATGCTCAGCATCTACGTCGTGTTGCCCCTGCGTATCCATAGGTGCTCGACAAGATCATCCTGCAGCTGTTGATGCATCGCCGGATCTCGGATCTCCTGACACATTGCGATAAATGCAGCTCATGTTGGAGGCACCTGAAGATCAGGCTCGGCAAGAGGACCCTGTCTGTAGTATGGCTCATCCTCCTCGAGCAAACTCATTGGATCCTTCCTCTCATCCTCAATGATCATGTTATGCAAGGTCACACAACAGTTCATTACTTCTCACATCTGATCTTTCGACCAGGTCATAGCAGGGAACCGGACAACTGCAAACCTCTGCTAGAGCACACCAAATGCCCGCTCCATGTCCTTCCTGCAAGCTTCCTGTTCCTTGGCAAAGTGAGAATGCTTGGGGAGCATTGGGCTTGAGATAGTCTTCACAAATGTTGGCCATCTTGGATAGATTCCATCTGCTAGATAGTATCCCTTGTTGTAGTGGTGTCCACAGATCTCAAATTCCACAGGGGAGCATGACCCTCAACAAGCTTGGAAAAGACAGTTGAGGAGTTGAGGACGTTGATGTCGTTGTTCGATCCTGCCATGCCAAAGAAGGAGTGCCAGATCCAAAGATCATGTGTAGCAACTGCCTCAAGTATCACAGTGCATCCTCCTTTGTGGCCTTTGTACATTCCTTGCCATTCAAATGGACAGTTCTTCCACTCCCAATGCATGCAATCTATGCTTCCAAGCATACCAGGAAATCCTCTACTTTTATTGACTGCGAGGATCCGAGCAGTGTCTTCGGCAGTGGGTGATCTCAAGTACTCTTCCCCGAACACTGCAATCACTGCCATGCAGAACCTGTACAAGCAATCAAGGGCGGTGGACTCAGCGATGCGGAGATAGTCATCGGCACTGTCAGTCGGCGCTCCATATGCAAGCAACCTTATCGCCACGGTGCACTTTTGAAGCGAGGAAAACCCAACCAAGCCGGTGTAGTCCTTCTTGCAAAGGAAATATGGGTCGAACTTCCGGATGGCATGCACGATCTTGAGGAAGAGCTTCCGGCTCATCCTGAAACACGTCATCTCCATGGAGTGGTTGGTCGGTGAAGTAGTCGGCGTACAACATGCAATAGCCCCCTATCCTCTGTCTCGCCTTGCACTTCATGCGACCTGGCGCCGAACCACCGCGCTTCGGCTTCGCCATCTGCATGTACAGCTGGGCGAGCGATGCAAGGATCTGCAAGTGCTCTTCACTTTCGGCGACCTTGGCGCTCTCCTCCTCTAGGAGTACGGCGAGCAACTCCTCGTCGTCGGAATCCATGGCGAGTATCTCGCCCTCGTCAGAGTCAGTGGACAGTACCTCGTCGCCGTCGGAGTCCATGGCCGAAGCCGGCCAAATGTCGAACACCTGGCGGGCGTGGTGGTGGCCGCACAGAGCGAAGCAGAGCTACGGCGAGGCTAGGTCGGCGAAAGCGGCGGAGGAGAAGGCGTGGAGGTGGGCGGCAACAGCGGCGAGCGTAGCTAGAGGCGTGGGCATGTCTCGGCGCGGGGGAGCTCCGCCGGCGAAGTCATGGCGACAGAGCTCTTCGCGTCAGTCTGGACGAGTGGAGTGGGTGGGAATGAGACTGTCTCGCCGACAGAGCTGGCTCACGCCCTTTTTTGCGGCGTCCGGCGTCCCCAGGGCGTACCCGGGAACCTGGGTTCGGCCTGGGTAGACCGGACCAAAACACGCCGAAATCCGGTCGAAAACAGGTCCCTGGGTACGCGACTGGACCGATTTTCGACGTCCGAACTGAATTTCGGCGTCCTGGGTAGGCGAGTGGAGATGCTCTTAGACCCGAGCTCTGCTTATCATTTAGTAGGGGAATCACAGGAGAGCAGAATAGCGTACTGCCGCGCACGCTCGTAAGGAAGGCGTGAGACGCGATATATATATATAGCGGCGACGTGGCGCCATTTAGACCATCTCCACTCGTCCGTGACCCCAAAGATAAAATTTGGTGAATTTTTTTTGCCGGATGCTTTCAATTTGAGGACTTAAAACTTCCTAGTCACGAGCTCAGGTATCGTCAGCCAAAGCACTTCAATTTTCTGAACTTAAACCCAATTTAAACAAAAAAGGAGAAAATTAAGGCGAAATTCGTACTAACTCGCGTGATACAGCATATAAGTACATGAGGGATCGACCATATATGCTATTTAGGCCCAGACCCGTCGATGGGCAGGATCGACATGATCGATCGAACAGGGCCCCCAAATTTCGGGGGCCCCCAATTCGTACAGCCCAGTACCATGCCGCTAGGCCCAGCAGGCCACAACTCCTGCCCAGTACCAGTTCTTGATCTATTCTGTTCAGTTACATGCTCCACGCGTTCCCGTATGATTGCCTTCCGATTGATTCGTATCCCGGTCCAGAACTCCAGATCGCTAGATCCCATACACCTTAGTGGTGTGTTTCTACAGTTTCGCTCGTCGCCTCACCCGTTCGTCGAACCAGCGATCGGCTGGCGCGGCGGCGCCCGGCGATCAAACCAGCCTGAGTGCTCACTACCCAGCCAACGATCCATCTGAAATCCGATCATCCAGCTAATATTGCATACATAATTTTGTTAACCGTTTCCGTTACTGTTGCATCTGCTGAAAGGAGCTTTTCTAAACTCAAGTTGCTGAAATCCTACATGCTCGTTCTACTATGACACAAGAAAGACTCAGTGGATTGGCGACAATAGCACTTGAGAGTGATATCTTGGAGAAGATCAACTATAATGATATGATTGAAGATTTTATTTCAAGAAATACCCGACGGATGCTTCTTTTTGGTAGATCATGAGGTTTGTTTATTACTTTAGTGCTATATTTACTATTTTAGAACGAATATTTGCTATAATGCTATGTTTTTGAGCACTGTAAGGAATCGCACATTCTAAATTTATATAATATATGAAGTGAACATATGATTTTATTTTACTAGTTATTGAGTTTGAACAAAAACTAAGGCCCCATTTTATAATTCGCACCGGGGGCCCTAAATCCTAGAGACGGGCCTGTTTAGGCCGAAAGTTAACTAAAACTGGGTAAAAATAAGTAAAATACAGTTCTCGACGTCGAAAGCGGTCAAGTTCATGCCGAGGAGCCGGTAGAACCGCATGTCGTAGTCGCTCGGCGGCTGCTACCATGGCTGGCGTCACCAACTCGTGCAAGCCTGCTGCTCGGCCCGGCATTTTCGGAGTCGGTGTCGTCTAGGATGACAACGTTTCCGTCGCATGACCAGCCACGGGCGCTCATAGGAGCGCCCGCTGGTGCGCGGCCTCCTCTTGCTCATACTTCGCCTTGGACCAGACGAGAGCATCGGCAGCACGTCATTGAGGGAGGCCTCCAAAGCCATCCTGAGGACGTAGCTATCATGCTCGTCCGAAGGCACCAGATCCTTCTTCATCCGGACAAGGCGGAGGCGGCTGCTAGGTGGGGTTGGGGAGGCATGGGGCGGGGCTGACGCGCGGGCCTCTCCGATGGTGATGCTGCGTGAACTCCGAGGAGGCTGGTGGCAAGCCGTGGCAGTCTTCGGAGACGGTGGCGAAGATGGCTCGCGCTTCATGGGCAGGAGCGTCGGCGTGTTGTGTAGTACGCGCCTCGCCGAAGGAGCGGGAGGCCGATGCGGAGGATGACGAGGACACGCGTCCCATCCTCCTTGGCAGCCACGCTGGTAGGAGAGGGTCACCAACGTCCTCGTTAGGTAGGTGAGCCACAGCCAGTTGCCAGCCTCGATGTGCTCGAGGACGGCGGTGAGCGTTCGCCTAGGAACGCCCCACCACTCGTGCCGACCTATGGCGTTTCTCCTGGTCGGCGTAGGAGGCGGCCCCTCATACACCGCCATCTCCCGTTGGTGGCGCTCGCGGACGTATTCCGTCCACGCCACGTGGTTGTTGGGGAAGTATCATGGGTCCGCGCGGTCCTCGTCGGATATCCTGGCGAGCACCGCCTGGATCTCGCCGATCATAGTGACGCCCTAGGAAGGAGGAGGGATCGGCACACCGCCGACGTTCATCGCCTAGTCGGGCGGTGCGCGGAAGTCCCGCAGCGCCGGGTAGTTGGCTTCATATAGGAGACGACCTTCCCACTCGTTGAGAAAGCATCGACCAAATCCATTCGTCGTTGCCCGGGTAACGCTCTGCCATCGCTGCCGAGAGTTCATCATGTTTGAGGGAAGAGGGGAGAGAGACTTTCGTAGTGGAGAACAGATGGAGAGGTGAAGGGCGTATTTATCGGTGGCGGGATGGCGGGAGGGGTGTAGAACGCGTGGGAAATCGAGCGAGAGAAGCTGAGGCGCTGGCTCGCCGTAACTGCGTCGCGTGGGCCGCGATTTGACGCATCGGCCTGCCGCGCCTAGGGAAAGGCTGACCGCTGGCACCATTAATCCGCGTGGGAGCCGAGGCGATGAGGACAAATGGCCGCTCTTGCCAACATCTTGGCGCCACTTGGTGGGTTTGCTGTTTCCTGCCATTTCCTCTCCATCCGGTGTCCCCAGGCAAACCCCGAGGCCCTGAGTTCGCCGGATGGATTTTGGGCCCAATCCGGCGAATTTCGGGCTCCTAGAGACGTGGGTGGGAGATTTATCTTCATCTGAAGCCAAAAATGGGTCTCTGGGCATTTGTGTGCAGGCAAAATACACTTAGGCCGGTCATAGTGCTAAATTATTTAGACTAGTAAATATTACTAGTTTATGTTACTATCTTTATTATGAGTAATAACATGTATGGTTATTAATAGATTGATGGAATTTGCAAAAAAGAAAAAGATGTATAATGTTACGGTAACTTGCTAAGTTAATATTTTTCTTTTTTCCTTCGTTAATTATTATGTCATGTCGTCAATTTGTTTAATTGATATTGCATGGATACGAAGGCCACCCGCTGTAGACGGACTGAATCGGACTGATTCGCTGTCTGCGGTGGGCCGTTTTGGAATGCCCTTAAGTCGCTGGCGAATCCGTCAGGTAGGTCGGATTTCCTTTTTGTTAGTCGGAGAATTTCTCAAGATGCCCTTTTGTTTTGCTATGAAGAAATCAGTAGATACAGGGTTCTCAACCAGAACAAAAAAGATGGCGCAGCTCATGAAATGCGTGCAACATTGCCCAGTTACAGCGCCCTAAGGCAAGGTGATAAGCTGCAAATTGCACCTGTCGAACTTCTCTCAGTTTCCAACAATAGGTCATCAACAAGTACATGACGATTTACACGATTCCCGCCGCACCAATTTGAGGCGTTTCTGTCGAATTAATCCTTGTTCACTTCCTCGCCGTCAGGTGGTGCCTTCCCTTGGACCTGCTCCTTGATGACGACGACGATCCGGGGCTCTGGCTCAGCCGCCGCGCCGCCCGCCTGCGCCCCCCTGCGCCAGCGCCGAGCGCCGCCCGGGCGACGCTGTCCGTGGTCACCTCCCTCGCGCGCTGCGGCTTCACGGGCTGCTTGTTGAGGTAAGCTAGGTGCGGGAGGAGGCCTGTGACGGCCTTGCGCAGCGCGTCGTCGCCGACGTTGGTCTGCACCGGGTTACCCACGAGGTTGAGAGCCAGGAGGGAGTGGTAGTTGGCCACCAGCTGCCCCAGCGCCTTTGCCGTCGTCAGCCTGTTGAAGCCGAGGTCCAGCACCGCCAGCTTCAGCAGCCGGTGCAGGCCCTCCACGTCGCTGATCTTGTTTCCCGCCAAGTACAGCTCCCTGATCGCCGTGCAGTTCGATAGCCCTGATCCATCATCGTCCATAACAGAAACTCCATAAGACGGTATTATTAGGGTGTAACTGAGCACGGACAAACTAATTAGTAATTAAGATGGTATTATTAGGGTGAATTATGCAGTGGACCACCTCATCACTGATCACATACGCCTACGTACTCATCTTGATTCAGCAAGGAGCCAACGTCAGGTCTTTGATTGGTACTACCATAGGATAAGGCCCTAGAACGTGACACGTCTTGGGTTGGGATGGATAGCATGCCAATCATTCTGAACCTAAACAGAGACATATCAACTACTCCTATATACTCTGATCTCAACTGTTGGCCCAAAAGAAATTTAAGTGAAATTTAATGACGATATAGTATATGCAATGCAGTTGAATAACCTCAAGTGTGAAAAACTCACCATGGCCGATGCGCGAAATACGGTTGTAGCTGAGGTTGAGCACGCGCAGCTTGGTCAGCTCCCGGAGCCCCTCCACGTTGGCGATCTTGTTCCGCGACAGGTCCAGCGAGTGCAATCCCTTTGGCAGTGATCCAGGGGAGATATGAACTGCATCAACAGCCACGACACGATCCATTCAGCACTTGTCTGACAACGCAAAGCTGTACTAGTATCTGAAAGCACTGCTCTGCTTCTGTAGTACGTACCGATGAAGTTGGTGGAGAGGTTGACAGCGCGTAGGCTGGAGAATGGCGCGATCATGGGCGTGACCTTGAGTCCCATCCCGGAGATGTGCGCTACGGACGAGAAGGCGTCGAGGGACTGGACGATGCTGTTGGCCTGGGCGACCTCGTCGGCCGCCGCACACCGCTTGGACGACTTTCCAAACGGCTCCCCGCCGCCCACGCAGTGATCTCCATGCTCCATGTTCTGCAGGTTGCCGTCTTCTTCCTCGGCGATGCGGAGGCACTCCCTGTCGATGCTGCTCACCCACGCGCTCACGCGGTCGCTCAGTGAGTTCTCCGCGCAGAAGGCGACCCACTGCTGGTTATGGTTAGGGACCGGCGGCGCCTCGTCCACCATCGCGCGCTTCTTCTTGTGCTGTTTGCGCTCCGGCTCCTCGAGCGTGTCCGAGGTGTACCCGCCACCACCGTGACGGCCAGGGGTGCCGGCTTCGCTCGGGCGCGCCGACCACGGCCGGTGCAGGTTGCGGTGGCTCCAGAGGAAAAGGCGCCACCACAGCTTCCGGCTCCGCGACGGCAGGACCTGGCTCGACGACCGCCTCTTGAGCATGACGTGGTCGGCGGTACGCGACGTCTTCACCGACGCGGGGCTTGCCTCCGTCACGCTCACGCCGCGCGCGATGGTGTCCGCGGCCGTGGGGACGCCGCCGAGTAGGTCCTTGAGGTCGCCGTAGGAGCGCGACCGCGCCGGCATGCCCTGGGCTTGCCTCGGGCCACCAGGCCGCTTGGTCTCGATGTTTGAGCACGACCGTTTCAGCCTCGCCGACGGGTCCACTTCCACCACCTCCGCTGCCGCAGCCTCCTCCGTGGTGCCGCTCACAATCAGCGCACCCGGTACGGCGCCGCCGTGGCACCCGACGGGCCTCTGGTGTGGGTGGAAGTCGAGGTCGTCAGACAGGGTGGTGTCCCTCTTCACTGGCGACATCATGTCAGTGTCACCCCCATTATTGTGCGCCACCGCGACAGCCACGTCGGAGACAATCTTCGGTTCGATCTTATCGCCGCATTTGTCCACATCAGGCGGCGTAGCGTGGATGGACTCCTCCACCGGCTTCACCCTGGGGCGCTCGTCGTCGCGGCCACCGCTCTTCTCCGTACTATCAGCAACCTGGTTCGGGGACACAAACACAAACACCAAATTATCAGCCAACAAGATGGAGTTTCATCAAAATTCAAGGAAAGAATCGGTTCGGGGAAGCTACCCTTACCACTCGTTTGTGCCTCCTGCCGGCGAGCAGGGTGGAGAAGCAGCTTATCTTGGCCATCGATCTGATTGTGAATCCTGGCACGCACGATTCTCTCGACCACCTACCTAATTGGCAGGCAGGTGGTGTTTGGCCTTAGCCAGCCGTTGTCTACCTCTTCAGTGCACGAAGCGGCGGCGCCCCGGGGAAAGGCCAGAGTGACACCGCCGCCGCGAGAAGCTGAAGAGGAGCCTTCTTGAAATTTGGCACTGTACCAATCAAGCAAAGACAGCTATGCACCATCAGAGAAGGAATTATTTTCTTTTGAGGAGGAATTATTGTGCAGTACTACTACTACTTTAAAGTATTGCCAGCAGGAGAAACAAGGAGAGCAAAGAACAAGAGAAAAACTAACTATGAGTCCATGAGTCCATGATCCTCTCCTGGCTGAACTCAACCGAAAAAAATATTGCAGCAGGAGTACTAGTACTATAGGCTACCAACTCACACTAAGACTAGGCGATATCTATATATATTCATACAAGAAACGAATCTTGTTTTCCCATCCAATTAATAAGTAACTGCCAATTTAGGATCACAGCAAGAGGCTGACGCATACTAAACACTAACAAGAAGAAAAAAGACTACCCCACAGCCGAACCCTCCTCCTCCCCCAACAACTACTGGCCGATTCAGAGTTGAGAGCCACAAGAACACTACGCATCGTTAGAAGAAAAAACATTTAATTAGGACCCATATAAGATGTCCAGGAACACTAATAGCTCAAGATCACATATGCACAACCCAAAAGGACCAAACAAGGAACACATATATACTAGAAGTAGATACCAAGGACAAGCAGCCAGACATGGAAGCAAAGAATACGACGTTGCGAACAACAAGCAGGTCTAACCTTCCTTTCGCAGCCAAGAACCAATTGACAGCCGGAAGATAGTAGTAGGATCTTCTGTCTCGGGTTCGGTTCCTGTTGGCACCGTTAGCAGGGAAGAAGCGGCTTCAGCGAGGGTTGAGTTGGTAGACGCAAACAGCTAAAGATGGGGTGGGGGGAAGAGCTAGCGGAGAGGGACAGGAATGGTGCGGGGACAAATGGGGAGGTTGAAGAAATAAATCGAGCAAGCTGGGAGAAGCGGCGCCACGCTGGTGGAGTGAAGTGAAGGGGGGCACGCGGTGGACACGCGGTTTGATTTTGACGTCACTCCCACTCATTAAGGGTAACATGGTCTTTCCTCTTAATTAGTTGTACTAGTAATAATCCAGACTATAAATTCGCTGGCCCGCACACCGTGATCCAGATCCAAAGGCCATGTACACAGCACATGTACTCGTATGCCTACCGACTGGAAAAAAAAATTATGATTAGTCACTAAACTTGCTTAGTGAAGTAAATACGGTTATTGTATAATAGAAATACGAGTTTATAGTTAGCAAAGACGCGACAGAGCAACAATCGTGGTCATCGCGGGCATCGTAGAGATTCTTTTGACAACGTGACGCTCACTATCAAATAACTTAACATATCGGTAAAGAATAACAATGTACATGAGGACTTTTAACAAAACCATCGTCTTCTACCTACTTTCAGTTTCCCACCCAGACATGTCCTGGCTCTGAAAAATTCTAGCACTGTCGCCGCCATCGATGGAGCATGTGGGCGCTCCCACACCTCTCAACGCCAGCGTGTGCTCCCACACCTCACCACGCCGCCGCGCGCTCTCCCATCTCCCTACAGCGGAGCGACCTCCCATCCTCCATGTCCCTATGCTCATTCCCCACCCAGACGTGTCCTCGACCCGGACTGAAATCCGGTGCAAAATGTTATGTGGCGGGACCGGAGCAGTGACAGGGGCGTAGCGGGCTAGGCCAGAGCAGCACGCCCTCTCCTGCTCGAAACCGGATCCTCTGCTCTGCTCCTACTCCAGCCACCATCTGACCAACTCGAGGATGACGGCTGCCGCCGCCGCGCTCCTCCTCCAATAAACCTAGTGTAGAGGGTCTAGCTCGCCGTTTTCTCCCTTCTTCTGCTCGCGGCGGTCGCCTCTGCATCCACGCTCATCGTCCCAGGGGGCTCCACGATCTGCACGTCGCCGCCGACATTGGCATCGTCTACTGCGTCGACTTCGTCGGCATGGTCAATGCCTTCTACTACTCCGCCTCCCCCGCCACGCCGTCCCTCGTCTTCTCGCGGGTCTCCAGCGACACGGGCTTCATCTGCAGGCTTGGCGGGTGAACAAGGACGGGAAGAGAGGAGAGGCCGAGAGAATTGAGTAGACGAGACTAACAAGTGGGTCACACTGCTCAGTCTGACCAACGGTCCAAACCTTAGGGCATTTTTGATTCAATGGATTTTCAAAGAAATTCTATAGGATTCCAATCCATAGGATTTTTTCCTATAGAGTCCGTTTGTTTTGAAGGAATGAATCCTACAAAATTCACATGCATTGCTTTCCTACACTATAATCCTATAGGATTTCTAAGAAGAGGTGGGACCTCTTGGAAAAATTTATTTTACCAACTCCTATATTTTTCATTCCTTTAGAATTCCAAGTGCCATGCCGTCCTATGTCTATATTTTTTCTATTCCCATATTTTATAAATCCTTTAAATCAAACAAGCCCTTAGTCTTTTGCCTAGGATAGAAAAGTAGATTTTAGAAACGTTTTTGCAAACAAAACTGTTAGAATATTACGTATATACGGTTGTTACGATAGTTTAGATAAAGTTAGTATTTATTTACGTACAATCTTAATTTAACTTATACTCCAAGATAATTCCATATACGCCAATATATACTTGCTCATAAGACTTAATAGCAGTCGTCGAGGTAGGTAGAAGATAAACAAGGAAAGGCATCCCCTTCTCGTCCTAATTCTTGCAACCATCCCAACAGAATTCAGCAGCATGCTCCATCTACAGTACCTTGACATCGTGACCAAAAACCTCGTGCAACCTGTCGCTGCTTGTTAGCTCTTAGAACGATCGAAGTATGATGTACTCTCTCCGTTTTAAAATATAAGATGTTTTATCTTTGTGAAGTCAATGTATCTAGACTTGTTTAGTATGTAGGTTCACTTATGTTTGAAATAAATTTAGGGTTTAAGGTTTAGAGTTTAGAGAATTTACATCACTAAAATAAGTATAGATATATTTTCTTTACAAAACTAAAACATCTTATATTTTGGAACGGACGAAGTAGCATACAAAAAAGCGCTCCAACTGTACTGCAACAAAAAAACGGCTTCAGGGTAATGCATCTGTATGGAACACTACAAACTCTGTATTTCACCTTTTTAGGAGCATGGAAAGGGCCTAAAGTGGTAATGGAACCTGACGAGCACAATGCTA
The DNA here is from genome assembly GCA_030063025.1 of Avena longiglumis. Taxonomy (NCBI): domain Eukaryota; kingdom Viridiplantae; phylum Streptophyta; class Magnoliopsida; order Poales; family Poaceae; genus Avena; species Avena longiglumis. Next base: position 31,101,435 of record CP125976.1, read on the forward strand.
AATGTACAAATATCAAAATGTTCAGCTAACCCAGAAATAGCAGAATGCTGTTTTGCTAAAATTTTCAGTTACATCAACAATATACTAGTGTCACAGACATATATACAGGTAGAGAAAATAATAGCCTTTTACATGCTGAATTCTCTACCGGTATTACAGGGACCTCAATTCTCCAAAGCACATGGATCACACCATTCAAGTGAAGTGCAAAAATAACACACTTATATTCTACAAAATGATCACAAGGTGTACCTTTCGGACCCTACCTTTGGGACATTAAATTCTTTATATGAACAGAAGGCACAGCACCTGTATATTCTAAATACCAATTACCACGTAGGGAAAACTGAGCATCGCTTTAAATTAATATAAAACACAGGCCACTTACAATTATGTGCCTGGGGTTTTCACTTGAAAATAACTGATGCAAAAAGGCATTATATAAGCACATATTTCACAGAATCTAGGTTCTCCACATGATAAGAGTCTGGCAGAGCAAAGAATCTTGTATTTCCACAATTGTATCTGTTGAATTATGCAACTTATGGCATTTGGATTTATCATAAAATTATACGTAAACCCTTTGCATCAAAAGTTGGTGTCATAACTAAACTCAAAGAATTCATACTATGAGGGAGCCAATTGTCTAGCAAAATACCTAATAGCATAGGAAAGTTCATGTTCTACAAAAGTATATTACTGGGTGAAAAGTCTTTTGCAGCAAGTGTACCTCAATGAGGCATTCCAGGAAGTACATGCAAGAGGATGCAGCAAAGAGAAGCAAGCTGGCACAACAAGTGATCCTAAAATGACAGAAGCTATATAGTACGATGTTTCAGCTAGTAGCTGTTCTCAGAGCTTTGCAACAGTATTCAGTTATATTTAAAATGTAATTCAAATTAAACTTCAGATTCTGGAAACCAAATGGTGCCCAAATTCTCTCTTTCCAGAACTAGGAAATCTCTAGGTACCATTTAATCATTACTTCTGTATCAAGTCATAGACAAATATTTACCCACACGTAACACTGTCTAATTATAATCACTACGGATGTTTAGACAGGAGATAGCAGTGGCGGAGCCACACCCCTGGCAACAGGGGCCATGGACCGGGGTGCAGAATAATTTTCACCTATATATTAGTGCAAAATTATTAATTCAGCATAGCACTCAATCTAATTACAACACTAAATTGAAATTTGGCCCGGGGTTTGTCTGGATCCTGGCTCCGCCCCTGGGAGATAGTATGACAGATGTAGTAGACATCTCTGAAGTTTACAATTCACGTAACTACAAACAGATACAAATATTCAATGCAGACCAAACGCCTAACTGATCATAAGGTATCATCCACCAATCTCCATTGGCTTCTAATACCACATACCTCATGTTTTTCTTCATTTGGTAGAGCATAGCAGAACATGTAAGAGAAAGAGAATCACCAACTTAACGCATTCAGAAGCCAGAACAGCAATGAAAAACTAACAAGAAAGTTGGCACAAGACTTATTCCTTCCCGTTATAGATGTCTTTTGCAGACTATGTTTAATTGAGGCAGTCTTGGATAGATGTAAAATACAGCGCAATAAATTGTACTATGTTCTTGCATAAGATCCTCAGAAATCTAATGGTACCTCAAGTTTTAGGGAATGGCACCGCAGCAAACCTGAAGCAGAGCAATTAAACGAAGCGATATAAATTCCGCACAAAGCTAGTAAACAGCAATCTATAAGAGTCTCTGGGGGCTGGGAATGCGATTCAAGATACATATATCATAACTTCTCTGTTACGTTACCTTTGAAGTTGAGCTCCTGAATCCGCATAACCTTCATGGCACCACACAGCAACAGGCTCTGCAGGGCAATCCTGCTGAGCTCCACGGAACGAATGACGTTCCTGGCAATTATCTCATCTCACTGGTGAACGACAGAGCTTCCCAGGGTCCATCCCGGCATCACTAGCCAACCTGCAAAAATCTAGAACACCTCGGTGTCTCCAGCAAGCTTGTGGGTTCAATCCCAACAGCATTCAGCAGCATGCCTTTTCTACAGTACCTTGCATGGCCAAAAGATCTCCCTGGAATGCTTCCTCCCTCCTCTTGACACTTGCTCTGAGGCAAAGGCAAGTGTGTTGTAGCCTGTTAAGGAAAGCATTCCAACTGTACTGCTACCTGAAAAACGGGTTCAAGGTAATGCACCTGTATTGAACACTACCAACTCACACACTTCGCCTAGGAGCATAGAAAGGGCCTAAGTGGTAATGCAACCTGATGATGAACATAGAGTTTAAACTTGTACCGGAGGGGGGGAAAAGTCAAAGTACGTTTGAACATAAGTATCCCATAGGTGATATAGTTATGCAGCTCGACTAAATGTAGGAAATACTGTTACACGAGTGTCACAGATATACGTGTATATATGTCAGAGAAATAAGGACAGACGTTCATGCTGAATTCTCCACAAGACCTGAATTCTCCAAAGCACATGGCACCATTCAAGTGAAGTGCAGAAATAGCATACTTCTACAAAATGATCACAAGGTGTACCTTTAAGACCCTGACTTTCAGCTATTAAATTCTTTATGAACCGTCCTATGAACAGAAGGCACTGCACCTGTATTTAATAATATGCGCTCTAAACATCAATTAAGAATTATAACTTTAGGAAAAAAATGAGCATGAAGTTAAATTAATACACAGGCTACTTACAATTATGCGCCTGGGATTTTCACATGATAGGACTCTGAAGTAAAAGGGCATTATTATAACCATATGCTGGGTTGTCCACATGATAAGAGTCTGGCATAGCAAAGATTATGGTATTTCCACAATTGTTCTGTTCAAAATCAAATGCAGAGATCCAGTATCCCGCTATCCATAAAAAGACTATCTGGGCTGTTTGGATCAAAAGTTGGAGCCTTGACTAAACTCAAAGAACAGATACTATCAGGGAGCCAGTTGTCTGGCAAAATACTTAATAACATATGTAAGATAGTACATGTGCTACAAAGGATATTACTGAAGCCCTTTGAAGGAAGCATACCTCAACAAGGCATTCCAGGGAATACAGGCAAGAGGATGCAAGAAAGAGAAGCCTGAATCCAAGACATTTGGAACAGCAGTGGAAGCAAGCTGGCACAAACAGGTCAACCTAACAGAAGCTAGATATGATGTTTCAGTTAGTAGCTGTTCTCAAAGCTTTGCGACAGCATCAGTTAAAATTAAAATACAAATCAGATTCAACTTCAGATACCAGTTCAACTTTAAAGCCCAAGTGGTTCACAATGGCACAACCACAGCAGTATAAGTACTACAATATACATATGTCCAAAAAGATTCTGAAAGTCAGATAGTGCCCATGTACTCTCATTCCTGAACCAGGACATCAATTTGCATCAAGTCATAGACACAGGACATGTATTTTGTATCAAGTCATAGACAAAGATTTGTACTCCACATGTAACATTGTCCGTTTATGAGCAGTACAAGGGTGTAAAATAGGAGGTAGTATGCAGTAGTAATAGAAACCTATGAAGTTTCAGATACCACAAAATAGAGATGCATACCTCATGTTTGTCTTTGTTAGATAGAGCACTACAGCAGAACATGGCAGAGAAAGAGAAGCACCAATTTATAAGCCACTCAAAACAGCAATGAACTAAGAATAAAGTTGGCACAAAAGTTACTCCTTCCTGTTATAGATATGAATGTTTGAAAAACTATGTTTATTTGCAGCAGTCTCGGAAAAATATCAATTCAAGGCAAACTATACCTTAAATTGCAGTATGTTTGCAAAATATTCTCAGAAATCTAATTGCGCCAGAGTTTTTACACTATATTCGCAGGTAACATGACCATTCAAGATATTACAGATCTTTCAGGCAACAATTCCTAGTAATGCTTCAGATTTCACAATCCTAATTTATCAACATTCTCCATCAAACACAATCAATATAGAAAATGGTAAAAAATTGGATTATATGGAGCTGGAAACGCAATACGATTTATATTCAATATATGAGTTCATCTTACAACATCCCAAAAGACATTAGTTGAACTTTCAAGCCGCAAGTGGTTCACAATGGTACAAAACCTATTCTAGTAATTAAATGCCCACTCCGTTTTTTTTTCTGAAAACCAAATGGTGCCAGTTATCTCATTCATGAACCATTACATATGCATGTAAACCAGAGTACCATTGAATCATTATTTCTGAATCAAGTTGTAGACAAAGATTTATACTCTGCTCATAACAACTACAACAAAGTACATCAGGAGATAGTATTCAATAGTAAGAGACATCTGAAGCTTCACAATTCAGACAAACTACAAACAGATACTAATTTCATTGCACAAAGTTCTTATACTGCAGGCAAAGAGTATGCAATATGAATATGACACTTCAAGGCATTCAAGATCATTCAATTCCTAATAATCATTCAGATTTCACAATTCCAATATCTCGACATTGTCAAAACACATTCAATCTAGAAGATGTTAAGCACGAGCACATGACAGATCATATGGAGGTGGAAACACAGTACCATTTCTATTCAAGATAGCAGTTGATCTTACAGCATCCCAACAGACAGAGAAATTATCCTAAACTACTAGCAGTTGCGAGGCAACCTAAGAAGACGTGAACTTGGTGACAGCCTTGGTGCCCTCGGAGACAGCGTGCTTGGCGAGCTCGCCTGGGAGGACGAGGCGGACGGAGGTCTGGATCTCCCGGGAGGTGATGGTGGGCTTCTTGTTGTACCGGGCGAGCTTGGCGGACTCGCCGGCCAGCTTCTCGAATATGTCGTTGATGAAGGAGTTCATGATGGACATGGCCTTGGAGGAGATGCCGATGTCCGGGTGCACCTGCTTGAGGACCTTGAAGATGTAGATCTTGTAGGTCTCGACGCTCTTCTTCGCCTTCTTCTTGCCCTTCTTCCCCTCGCCGCCCTCCTTGCTGGCGGTCTTCCCCGCCGGCAGCCGCTTCTCCGCCTTGGGCTTCTTCCCCGCCGGGGTCTTCTCGGCCTTCTCCGCCGCGGGCTCCTCCTCCACGGGCTTCTTGGCCGCCGGCTTCTTCTCCGCCTTGGGGGCCATGGGTGATTCTCGGTGGTGGGGCTTCGCTGGAAGGTGGGGGAACTGGTGGGTGGGGAATTGCAGATGAGATGTGAGGATTAGAGGAGGCGTCGGAGACTTTATATAGGAGGAAGGAGGTGGACGATAATTGGTGGAGTACTGCGTGCTGCGGATCGCTGACGTGGAAGGGTACGATGCTTTGGCGTTGATTCGGCTGAACGGTCAGGATACGCTTCGGCGCGGATCGCTCAGGGCCAAAAGGTGTGTGCGCCGGAAACGACTCGGTCGCGCCGATCGTTTCATAACCCTTGTCCTTGTGCCATTATTTACGGGATTAGTACTAGGGTGCTTCCTGGGTTTTTTGATTGGTCAATGCTAAACCGTAATTCAATCGTTTTTATTGGAATGGATTGGTTCATGGATAGAATTTGGGTCACGGTCCGGCAAGGCCAAGCGGTACGGCCCGACGCATTTTGACTGTCTTCGGTCGCTGTCACCGCTCACGGCATCGCTCTAATGGAGACATGACGTCGCCAATCACCGTCGGTGGCTTCCTGCGTGGCCGGTGTTTTATGCCCTTGTTGGCTATTATTTTTCGCACTCCTTTGCGCGAGATCGACCATGAGGCGGTGATGATGACGCAGGAATCTGTCTCTACGGAGGCCGCGAAGGTCGCCCTGCGCGAGCTCCGCCACGTCGCCACGACCCGCAAGGCAGCAGAAATGGCGGTGGAGGAGGAGCGTGTGGTGAAAGCCGCCGAGGCGGCAGCCGCTTGGGCAGTCGTCGATGGGGGTGACACAGAGGTGGAGGAGGAAGACCACGACGAGGAGGAGGCGGTGCCGCTTGGACGGTCGTCGATAGGGGTGACACAGAGGTGGAGGAGGAAGACCACGACGAGGAGGAGGAGGACGACGGCGTGGACGAGACCGAGGCCATGACCGCCACGCTAGAGGCTCCAGTTGACCTCTGGCGAGGCCGACCAGCTGGGAATAGCCTCCTTGATATAATATGAGTTAAATCCATGGTTAGTCACCGAACTTGCTTAGCAAGTTTAATACAATCATTGTACAATGGAAATACGAGTTTACGGTCATCAAAGTTGCGTCGGAGCATCACTCGCGGTCACCGCGGACGTCGTAGAGACGTATTAGCTGACGTGGCGAGCTAGGGACCTACTGTCAGCCTCTAATTTTGTTTCATTTTACGAAAAGAACCTTAGATCTTATTTTTAGCTGGCAACATGTTAGACTGGTCGTCCACTCCATCCGGTCGTCTCGCCCCAAGATCCCGACCACCGCTGCCTTGGCTCCATCTTCGCGACGCCACCATCGAGAGTGACCTAGGAACCAGTGCAGCCACCGGGCCTCGCCTGTGTCCCCAACCAACCGCCCCTACTAATCCCTCGCGAGGCCACCCTGCTCTTCCGGCGCGCCGCCCACCTCCTCATGCGTGGCTGCCCCTGCTCCGCCCGCGTGTTGCCCACCTCCTTGAGCACAGAACCTGCTCCTTCCGGCGGCGCCGTCCTCCTCGTGGGCCGCTTCTCCACTTCCTGACCAGCGCGACCTAACGCCGCCGCTCGCCGATCAAGAAGATCGACGGGCACGTCCCGGCGGCAGCAGACGGCACGATCGTCGTCGCCGCACGAGGCCGCTCCCAGTGGATCCATGTCGTGCTCCTCGCCTCCCGCAACCACGCCCCCGCGCACCTCGTGTGTGTCCACGCCAGTTCTCGACGCTCGCCACGACTCCAATCGACGGACGTTTTCTCCTCTGTCTCAAGTTCCTAGTGCGCGCCGATGCTAGCAAGGAAGGCGAAGGTGCACTTCATGGCCGCGCTTGAGACGCAGGTGCGCTCCATGACCGTGCTTGTGTAGCGCATGTCGGTGGTGTCGGCCTGGAAGTGATTGACTTCGCCCACCACCAGCATGGGATCCTGGGCGGCAGTGAAGGGGTGTCAACGTGTAGCGCAGCACGCCCAATGGGTGTCGACGGCAACTTCACATAACGGTAGTGCCCGATGGTCGCCGCCTCGCCTGCCGCCTCGCAGGTCGGAGCTCCTTCCTGCGCCAAAGCCCTGTGTCGCTCCTGCGTGCCGCGCCCTGCGCCGACACTCTGACCCACGCCGCTCTCGGGTACCAATGACCTGCGCCGCTCCTGCGCGCTGCTCTCGCACGACGCGACCTACACCGCTCCTGCGCGCTGCTACTGCCCTGATGTTGCGCGACTGCGTCGCCCGACGTTGTGCTGCATCCGGCGAGGCAAGGTCGATGCGTGGAAGCTTTGGGACTGGTGAGGTCGCCGCGGCGGTGTCGGGCCGGGGCTAGGTGGAGGGAGGGGAGGCCGAGCGCGATAGAGGCCATGCGGGGCTCCATGACGGAGGAGGAGGACGCGACCACGGCGTCGTGCGGTGGCTGGAAAGCGTGATATGGCGAGCTGCGAGCACGAAGAGGTGAGCGGCGGCCGAAGAGCTGCGGACGGATGCGGAACGACGAGCGAGTGGTGGCGACGAGCCATGGGCATGCGGAGGACGGCTAGCGCGGGACGGCGAGCTCCAGAGACGGGGAGGTGAGCGGCGGACGGGGAGGCGAGCTGCGGCCAGCGAGCTGCTGGCGCGGGACGACGAGAGTCAGGCTCAACACAGCGTCCCAGCCAGAATTTTTCAAACGCGATGAACAAATAGGAGACAACGACGGTTTTGCAAAAAGCCCCTCATATATGTACATTGTTTACCAATATGTTAAGTTATTTGATAGTGGGCGCCACGTCAGCTAATACGTCTCTACGACGCTCGCGGTGACCACGAGTGATGCTCCGACGCAACTTTGATGATCGTAAACTCGTATTTCCATTGTATAATGACCGTATTAGACTTGCTAAGCAAATTCGGTGACTAATCATGGATTTAACTCATATAATATACATGCTATTTACAATTATGCTCCTGGGGATTTCACATGATAAGACTCTAATGTAAAATATCATTATTATAACCACGAGTCCATTGAATCTGGGGCTCTCCACGTGATAAGGGTCTGGCTTAGAAAAGAATCTGGTATTGCAACAAGAGATCCTGCTATCCAACTTACGACATTTGGGTTTTTCATAACATTCTATCTGGACCATTGCATCAAAAGTTGGTACTATGAGGGATCCAAGTCTAGCAAATTACCTCTCTTTTTTGGGGAAACTAGCAAATTACCTAATAACACATTTTCTATAAAAGAATTGTCAAGCTTCATGCACTAGCCAACGCAACCAAAAGCCCGAACTGATGGAAAGGGCTAGTGCAATCCACTTATACACTTCAACACCCCCTCTCACGTGTGACGGAGAGAAGTCAGCACGTGCAACCGGAAGAGAACGACGACGCGCGAAACTCACGTATGACTCAAAAGGCTTATACGTGGACACAAAGAGGTCAACAACAATTTTAAAATAAATTGCGAAAGCCAGGACTCGAACTCGAGACCTTAGGCTCTGATATCATGTCAAGCTTCATGCACTAGCCAACGCAACCAAAAGTCCGAAATGATGAAAATGGCTAGTGCAATCTACTTATACAATTCAACACGGATATTACTGGACGAGAAGTCTTTTGGAGGAAACATAACTCAACGAGGCATTCCAGGAAATACAGGCAAGAGGATGCAGCAAAGAGAAGCCTGAATCCGAAACATTTAGAACAGCTGTGGAGAACCAAGCTGTGCAAGAGATGATCCTAAAATAGCAGAAGCTATACATGATGTTTCAGTTAGTAGCTGTTCTCAGAGCTTTGCAGCAGTATCGGTTAAATTCAAATGTAAATCAAATTAAACTTCAGATGTCAGTTGAATTTTGAAGCCCCAAGTGGTTTGCAATGACACAATGGCAATTTTAGTAATTACTACCATATACCAATGTTCAAGATTCTGAAGACCAAATGGTGCCCAAGTTCTATCATTCCAGAACCAAGACATCTGTAGGTAGCACTGAATCATTAAGTCACAGACAAAGATTTATACTCCACACTTAACACTGTCCATTTATAATAACTACAAATGTGTAATTCAGGTAATTAGAAACGAATACAAATTCACTAAGTATCACCACTAATCTGCATTGGCTTCTAATACCACAAAATAGAGATGGAGAGAGAAGCCCCAGTTTAAGGCTCATGTTTGTCTTCGTTGGATAGAGCATAGAAGAACATGGAGAGAGAAGCCCCAGTTTAAGGCATTCAGAACAGCAATGAACAACTAACAAGAAATTTGACAAGAACTTAGCATTCCCTCTATAGATTGCACAACTAAGATTATTTGCAGAAGTCTCAGATAGAAGTAAACTGCAAGGCAACATGAATGACCCTCCAAGCCATTCCATATCATTCAGGCAACAGCTCCTAGTAATCATTCAGATTTCACAATACTAATTTCTCAACATTTTACATCGAACAAATTGAATCTAGAACATGTAAACACCACAAGATCATACGAAGATGGAAACGGACTTCTATTCAAGACAATAATAAAGGCATTCAGATCAGGCAATTTCTCGACGTTCTCCAGACACATTCAAACTAGTAGGAAATGTTGAACAACGCTAGAATTTCCATTCAAGGTAGCAATTCATCTTACAAGATCCCAGCAGACAGAGAAAGCATCCTAATCTAACAGACACGAAGCAGACTAAGAGGATGTGAACTTGGTGACGGCCTTGGTGCCCTCAGAGACAGCATGCTTGGCGAGCTCGCCGGGGAGGACGAGGCGAACAGAGGTCTGGATCTCCCGGGAGGTGATGGTAGGCTTCTTGTTGTAGCGGGCGAGCTTGGCGGACTCCCCAGCAAGCTTCTCGAAGATGTCGTTGATGAAGGAGTTCATGATGGACATGGCCTTGGAGGAGATGCCGATGTCCGGGTGCACCTGCTTGAGGACCTTGAAGATGTAGATCTTGTAGGTCTCGACGCTCTTCTTCGCCTTCTTCTTGCCCTTCTTCCCCTCGCCGCCCTCCTTACCGGCTGTCTTCGCCGCCGGCAGCCGCTTCTCCGCCTTGGGCTTCTTCCCCGCCGGGGTCTTCTCGGCCTTCTCCGCCGCGGGCTCCTCCTCCACGGGCTTCTTCGCCGCCGGCTTCTTCTCTGCCTTGGGGGCCATGGGAGATTCTCGGAGGAGAGGAGAGGAGAGGCTGTGATGGGGATTCGCAGGGGGGAGGTGGGAGAACAGGTGGGGAATTGCAGATGAGATGTGAGGATTCCAGGAGGGAGCGGAGTAGTTATATAGGGGGGTGGAGGTAGACGCTGATTGGTGGAGGGGTGGGTGCCTCGGATCGCGAACGTGGAAGGGTATGATGCACTGGCGTTGTTTTGGCTGGACGGTCCGGATACGCTTCACCGCAGATCGCTCCGGTGCAAGCTGTGTGCGTTAACGGTGGCGGGAATCTGGAAAGCGCCGAGTGAGCAAGAACGAACGAACGGGAATCTGGAAAGCGCCGAGTATGCACCTGAATTCGAGTTTAAATTATACTAGTATAAGTAGCACGTACTTTGCTTCGCACGTAGTATATGAAATAGAAGTACCATTTATTATGATATGACACAATTTATAATAGAGGGCTCCCTATGAGTATGCATATATTTTTTTATCAGATGGGCAAAAAGAATTAAAATTTTGTTTTCCGTTTGCTCACTTTAATTGCATTTGATTTCTTCTCCCTAGGTTTGTCAAAATATAACCATATGTTTTTTATCAGATGGGCATATGTTGGTAGAATATTTTAGTAAATATAAAGATTAAAACATATTTGAATATAACCATGTAAGAATGAGACATTTAGATTATTGGTCATTGTCTATTTTTTCATTTAGCACGAACCTATAAGTCCGTAAGTTTCGGTCCCATATAAAAGACATATTTTCGTGGTTGTTTTAAGAAACCCCTATCTTATTGCAACTACTCCATCCATCCGCAAATAAGTGTACTTCTAGTTTTTGCCCAAGTCAAATTTTATTAAATTTGATAAATCTTATAGATAAACATAGCAACATAAATTGTCATATTATGAAACTAAATTTGAAAACAAATCTATTAATATCAATTTAGTGTCATAAATATTGCTACATTTTTCTATATAGTTAGTCAAACTTTACTACATTTGACTTACAATAAGGTTAGAAGTAAACTTATTTGTGGACAGACGGAGAGAGTATAGATAAAATTAACCCGCCTAAATAGCACGTCTAGCAGGTTCACTTCTAGTTCCGACATGAATTATGCGAGTGTGCACCCATTTGCATGCACCTCTCTAGAGAATTCGGCTAGGTGCCAGGAGGTTCACACAGCCACGAGCTAGGCTGGCAGACTGATTGGCACGCGCAAGGACAGGCGAATCCATCGCATGTTGGCCGTTGGATTATTTTCGGTGGTATCGATGAACGGCAGATGATGGCTTTGCATTGCAAACGAACAGCCACAAAACATTCGGATGTGTTTGGCGGGAGCTGGATGAGGCTGGTGAATTCAAATTTAAAACTGTCATATTATAGTAGTAGAGATATTTTACAAAAACGTCCCTAATACAATCAAATTATTTCAAACTTGGCTAGATCTTGTCGTCTTGCCCGCAATCGCCGCTCCCCCCGTAGTATCCGGTGTCCATCGCTTCCCATGCACTTCACCGCCACTCCGGTCACGTCGGAGGGATCTCGCGTGAGTTGCCCCACCTGACCCTACTCACCATCGGAGGGCTCCCGCGGGGGTCGTCCTGATCCGCGAGAGTCAAGCTCCTCGGAGTTTAAGTAGAGGATCAAAGAAAAGAGTGAGTAACAGTGTTAACCAGTAAATTCATTATATGCAAGGTGAAAGGTTTGATGCTCTATCTACCACCTCGGGTTATATATAAGTCTTTGGCACTACGCATTTTTCGTAAATATTTTTTCAAAAGTTGATTTTAATATTAAAAATTATGCCCATCAGCCTTTACATGTTGACCAGAATTTCACGGAGATCCTTTCCTGCCGCGTTAGTACCTCCTTTCCGGAGCAGGGAGTAACATATCACAATTCTTACACTATGCAGAGATGCATTACTTTATCCACAAGATATCGAATCCTTGTTGCACAACCGGACGTACTTTCCCGCCCACAATTCTCGTTCAATAAAGTTTTCTATTCTTTGAGAAATGTTCCTATAATGTTCTTACTTAATATACATTTGTATTTGTTTTATTATTATTGAATAAGGAAAGAATAGGAAAAATTTCTTATTTTCATATTGTAATCATTTCCTTTTCAAATAAAATACTTAATATGTAATCAAAGATTCATACTTTCTATTAATAAATATTCCTTTTAAAACAACCAAAACTTTAATACTTCTAATTTTTAAATCTTTTCAAAAGTGATTCAATTTTAAATATATATCCAAATTATTCACCCAAAATCATTTGAATTCCTAGATATCATGTCAAAATTTATAGCAATCACTGATAAAAGCTAAACCTATCTCAAAATTAGTGAAGGAAACTTTGATCTCTCCAGGGTTTTGTTTGGCACAAACATTACCCTAGTTTTACTAATGAATGCATACAAATACACTTAATTCTATTTCTACCCTTCGTTGGTACCTAAACGCTGGGATGTTATAGTATTATAGATCAATCACTTTGATCTTGTAGCTATGATGTTGGTTACTATTGAGGTGCTACCCACAATTGCGATGTGCCCAGTAGAACTAATCCCCTGATCTTGCCTAATATATTTTTTGCTATTAGTTGGCTTTGGATTAGGTCTATGATGCAAAAGCTGTGACCTAATCTATGAATTTAGAATAAGAACAAATGCTTCATGTGGTTGTTTATAGTATCCAATGATGAGCTGTACACCCCACCTGTGGGTGTATCTTTGAGGATTCATCTTATCCAACAAACCTTGCTTATTTTATGGATAAGAACAATAAGTAGAGTGGTTTTTTATGACTCACCAACCAAATGATGTTAGTGATGCTTATGTGAGTGGCGGACCTTGGGCCAAAATCTTGGAGGGGCAAATGGGTTTGGGGGCTAAAAGTGAGCTTCAGGCTGACTTTCAACTGATAAAAGGGCCAAATACATGTAATTATTAGGTGGTTTCTTCATGGGCTGGGGGGCGACGGCCCAGGTTCGCCCCTGTGAAGGTCCGCCGGTGATTGTTGTGATGCCTGATGTGCTCTTGCTCTAGTGCTGATCTTGCTGATTTGCTTGTGAAACAAATGTGTTCTTCACTGTTGGGTTCCTTCCTGACTTTCCCTTCTCCACACCAAATCCATTCCCTCCTCCTTAAGTGACCATCTTGCTTGGTGATCAGGTATTTTATGGACTCTTTTGCTAGTTGATCTGGTGAGTATCTTGCTAATCTGTATGGATATGTTCTTGTTGTTCTTGTTGGTTTGTGAGCTAGTGTAGCAGATCTTGCTATGTTGTGTGCATGTTTGTGAATTTTATTTACCCAGCTTTCACCCTACTGTCGACAGCAGCTCCTTTATGCATGGGTGAGTAAGCTATATGCGTGTTTACTAGGCCTATGTATACGATCAAAGAGGAAATACGTGGGTTTACCCCTTTTACCTTTGCCAGCTTGGTGAAACTTTCCCCTCTTTGGCTAAGGGTGTTATACCGAAGCCTCTTTGCTTAAAGAACAAATGTTGTATTTTGGTGGAACTTTCTCCAACTATTTATATTGCTCAATGCTATAATTAAACAATGCATTTTTCTGTTCAAAACTGGGAGCAATCTTTCCAAACTAACCCTTTCTTTTATTTTGGTTTATATATTGTTTTCTTGCAGGTATGAAGTACTACAAAGAAGATCAAGCACATGAGATATAGAATTTAGTTAGGAATTAGTATAGATTTTATTTTTATTACTTTTGTAATTTCAATTTTTATAATTATTCCAGTGATGTAAATTTTTGCCTATTCAATTATATTTATATTCTCGTTATTAAAAAAAGAAATGAATAAGCCTAGAAATAGGCTTTCGCTCCGCTATATTAATATAGCAACGACATGATAGGACTACTGGGCAGCAGCACAATCAAGCCCAAACAAGCAAAAAGAAATGAAAGCCAACAATGGAAGATCGACTAAACAAGGGTGACCCGCAATCGTTGCGCCCTATGAAGTTGTCTCGCCACACTCCTAGCATTTTAAAGCGTCATGTATCAAGCAACACCTTCAACAAGGGACACGACGACGTTGTTGCCCGGACTAGTCCTAAGGGTTTCCCCCGATACACAAAGGGTAGGGGAGAAGGGTACACCCGACGCCCTCCAGCAAGGAAAGGCATCACCCGCAAGCGTCACCGCGTCGGTGCCGAACGAGCTGACATGGATTTCTCCTAACCCCCAAAAAACTAGTACCCCAGATGCTTCGAAACGCTCCACACACTTGCCGCCCACCAATAGGCACCACCACGATCAAGACGCCACCCTTGTCGTCTCCCTATGATCACCAACACGCGGCCTAGAGGAGGACAACATCGCAAGAATCAGAGGTGACACCAGCGCCGCCGGTGGGAGGGAACTACCTCCACCGTGTCACGGTAGCCGGCCGAACGTGTTAGCAGGGTCACACCAGGTGTCGTGGGAATGACCACGGCAGATATTGCAATTGGCAGCGAGTAGTAGAACGGAGGGCAAGGGCGGCCAGCCATCTGCGGTGCGAGATGAGGCCGAGACATGGTTTTACCTGTGTTCGCCCCGAGGGTAAAGACCTACTCCGCTAGATTGTATTATGATGGAGGTACAATGGGGCGAGCTCGACGGCCAGGCGGTAGTCGCTTGGTGGATGATGGAACGTGTTTACACGCCTGTAGGGAGGTTTATATAGACTCACCCTCCCTAGGGTTTATATCTCAACCAAACAGCTTAAGGTTTCGGTACTGCTTAACCTAATCCGACCGGCCTATCTACTCTCCGGCCTTCAGCCGATCGCTTGGATCCACGCCAGTCTTGATCCGCCGCTGCCTTGCAGCCCACTCGCCAGCTTCGGCGATCGGAACGCCCCGGGTATACCCCGGTAGGCATATCCCCATCAGTAGTCCCCGAGGCCGTCGTCGATTGGGCGCAGGTGGTTGCTGGCAGTCAGAGCATACGGGTCCAATGCAGACATCCAGTCGAATCGGTGGCGGGCTCCTGAATAAAGGAAAAAACTAGTCATTCTGGTCGCAGCTTGGCGAACGAGTCGGCGAAATATTTAGTCACTGTTGTAGTGGTTGGGTCGGTGAGCCGAGTGGCTAAAGTTGGACCGTCAAACGCAGTCAAAACTAGCCGTTGGGGAAATCCAACGGTAACTTTTGGCGTAATCACCGCGTAGTAACGGCTTCCTGATTTGGCAGGTAACAACCGCTATATAAAGGGAATGGTAGGCGATCGGAGAACCACCCCCTCGTCATTTCCTCCGATTGCGCGCACCTCCGTTTTCCTCTACATCGCGATCCAGCCGATCCAAAATCCTCCGACCTCCACGAACCTTTCCGCCAATGGCCCCCTCCACCGAACCATGGGGCAGGTCCAAGTGTACGAGAGCGCCATCGGCCTTTTCGAGGAGGCCGGATCTCGCTACCGGCAGGTGGCGATCCGCTGCGGAGAGGTGACTCGGACCACCGAGGGAGAATTGTTCGCTTCACCACCCACCGAACGGGCCGGGTTCCCACATCTCTCTTCTTCCGCGCTTCTACGCCTCGCGGATCCAAATATCGGACTGGGCCCAAGATAAAGATCGAGCAGCTCGCCATTTTCGTGGCGTTCTGCGAGTGCTACCTGGGCTGCAAGCCCTACTTCCCCCTGTGACAAGATCTGTTTCACGAGAGGATCAGTCGCGAAGAAGCAGGCGGCCTAATGCTCGTTGCGGGTGGCCTGACGTTTCAGTTGAAGTCGAAGGCCTCCTTTTTTGACCTGATGCTACCTGCCAAGGCGGCGAGCGAGTGGAAGAAGTCTTGGTTTTACGTCACCGAGGCGACTCCAGACGGCGAGGTGGCGGTTCCAAGATACTTCGCCGACCGGCCCGAACCGCGCCGACTCCAAGTTGGCAAGCTTCCAACAGACCAGCGGATGGTCGTGGATGAGATGCTTCAAACCATCCGCGGCCTGAAGAAGAAGGGTCTTCAGACCATCAACTTATACAACTGCTGGCTCGGGCGGCGACTCGTTCCCCTGGCCCGCCGTGACCATTACATGTACGAGTAGACGGGCCGGGAAGATTCGACAAAATCCTGCCTCGCCGAGTGGAAACTCGAGGACTACATCCCGGCGTTGAAGAAGATCACCCAGGCGGTGTACCTGGACACGAAGGCTGGGGTCGCCCCCTACACCGTGAAGCATCCAGCCCCGACGGTAAGTCATTTTTCTATCATTCGAAGTCGCAGTTGATGCTGTCGCGGTTATACTGATACTGTCTCATGCCTATCGCAGTTATTTCAAGTGGTGGAAGGGTGGCTTCCGCCCTCGGACGACGAGAATTCGAGCTCGTCCGTCCAGGACGGGGGCAAATCGCCTCCTGCCAGGGGCGGTATCGAGAGCGATATGAGCGACGCCGACGAGTCCAAGGAAGAAGCGGTCCCACTGGTTTGCAAGACTCGCGGGCAGCGTCAGCGCCTACTCGAGGCGAGTAGAAGCCTTGAATGCCATGATGACGACGACGACGAGCTTTCCGAGCACACCTCGCGTCGTGAGGCTACTCCGTCGAAAAATAATAATAAGAAGAAGGAAGTGAAGGCCCCTCCGAAGAGGAAGACGAAGCCGGCAAAACAGGCATCTCCGCCTCGTTCGACGAGTAGCTCCGACGCCACCACTGCCAGACGACGAGCGCCAGACGACGGCAGACCGGATGCCACCGCCGCTCGAGTGAGGTACCTCGGCCTTGATTCTCCCCTGCTTCGCCTCTAGGTCGGGGCTGCCCGGGCAGCCCGCCCCAGAAATCTCCCGCCAAAAACGTTGTGGAGGCTCCCGTCGCGGCTTCGTCAACGAAGAGGCCGTCCGTGTCTTGGGCGCATGATGTCCTGGAGATGGGCCTCAGTCGGAAACTGGGCCCCGAATTGGAGAAGCCGGCTAGCATCCGCACGGGGCTGCGGTTCATACCAGTCGCCAAGTGAGTTTTATTCACTTGCCTTGCTTTTCGTTGTACTCGGACCACTTCGCTAATGTAATCAATTTGCAGGACTGGAGTTAAAAAGATAGGCCATCCGTCCGTGGCCAAAGTACCGCCAATCGTCGCCGAGGAGGACCCCTCTCGGAAGAGGAAGGCTGATGAGGTCGCTGCCCCCATAGACAGTGCCAAGAAGGCCAAGGGCGACGAAGTCGTCACGGTGTCTGACGTCACGACGGTTGCTCTGGGTGATCCTGCGGCAGGGGTGGCCTCGGCGATCAAGGAGGGTGCTTCCTCGCTTGGGATGGCCGAGCCGGCCTCTTTTGGTGCCGACGCATCCATCGCAACCTTTCCCCGCTTCATGGCTAGAGCAGCTACGGCGAGTGGTACCACGCCATCGAGCCACACACCTGGGGTTGCCAAGACGGAGGTCGAGCAGCGTCGTGAGCACACTCCGGCTCTTCTCGCATCCGTGGACGCACTACAACTTCATGGCATGCTTGGCGCAGCCATCCAGGTATGTCCAGTCTCCGATGATCGGGCCACTGAATTGCAGTGGTCAGATTCTTTTGGTGCCTTGCTTTTATTTCTTGCGCCCAGTCCCCGAGTGCGCATTCGCTGAATTTCAGCGGGTGGGCGCTTAGGGTTTTTGATCTCCAGTCCCCGAGTGTCCAGTCGCTGAATTTCAGCCGGTGGGCACTTAGGATTTTTGATCTCCAGTCCCCGAGTGTCCAGTCGCTGAATTTCAGCGGGTGGGCACTTAGGATTTCGTTTTTGTTAACTGTTTGACTTTTGTACAGGGTTTGCAGCGTGAATCAGCCGACCGGCTTGCTGCAAAGTGTCGCGTGGAGAAGGAACTTGTCGCCGTTCAAGAGGCGAACAAGGTACTCCAGGCGATTGCTGCGAAGGCAGAAGAGGTTCGCTAGGGCCTTGTCCCGGCGAGTGAGCTGACGGCGGCGCAATCTACATTGAGTTTGGCGGAGAAGCGGGTCACCGACCTTGAGCGCGAGCTTGCGGACGCGAAGGAGGATGCGAGCTCGGCAGATGGGCGAGCCAAGGCTGCTGTTACGGCTGCCACTGAGGAGCGTAAGGTCTCCGACGCCCTTGTTGCTAGGCTTCAAGACAACTACTCCTCTCTTCAAAGCTTCATCACGGAGCTCTCCCGTCCTTTGATTGGTAGGTGTGCCGCCTCTGCCTATAATATTTACATTGTGTGATCTTTGATGTACTCACTACCCCTCCTGTCCACAAGTCGGATTATTGATAGCGCGGAAGAGGCGCGGTCGTTCGACGCGCGACAGTGTGTGGCCACTCTGATCGACTCGGCCACGCTGTCTGTGACTTGTATTCGGGTGTATCTTCAGGATATGTCGCCCACGGAAGTGATTCCCAGTGACCTCGTCGAAGTGTGGCGGTACTTGGAGAAGGCGTCGTCGGTCGTCGAGTTCATGACGCGGTCGGCGTTCCGGCGCGGGGAGGCGACGGCGCTTAGCCTTGGGCTCGCCCACTTCCTGGAAGATTTCGATCTAGACGACGTGACGAGTGGCTACCCGTCGTCGACGGGCTCGGTGGAGATCGCCGAGGTGCTTAAGCTGACGGACCGCGCCGCGGTGTACTCCGATCGCGTCTGGGCGATGGGCGACCTCCTTCCTTATCAGGAGACGATCGTCGCGCCTAACGACCCCGAGCCGCAGCACCGGGAATTCAAGATCGAGCAGATCTTTCGTGCGGCGATGGCGGGTGAGATGACGACGTACCCGTCAAACCCGTACACTCCCTTCATTCGCAACCGCAAGGGTGGCAGCGAATCGACATCGAAGCCTGCGGAATAAATCATTGTGCCATGGGGCGTTAGTAGTGGTTCTGTCGTTGGGCACACTTTGTATTTTGTGACAACTGTGATATGCTATAATGAGATATCGTCTTATTTTCTGGATTGTCTTGTGTTGGTGATTGATGGTTGAACGAGTCCCCGAGCGCGTCCGCCCTTTTTATGGGGTTTACCTCGTTTGTTTATGTGTTTTGTGGTTTTGAACGTTTTGTTATTGAGGTCGACTCGCCCGAGCTTGGAAAGCCAGTCGCAAGGCGACTCCCATGAGTGCTCAGATTTCACCGCTTTCCTTGCGAACGAGGTCGGGTAGCCGAGTCTCCGAGCGTGGTACTTGGTTGTTCTAGGCGCGACTCTAGGGTGGGTGAGGACTGGGCGCGTCAGAGTAAGCGCATCACTCCTTCCTGGCCCGTCGGATCAGTCGCATGGCGAGTCCTGGGCATGCTCTCATACTTGGCGTTTTCCCTAGTCGCTCGCACTGAACTGGTCGTCAGTCCCCGAGCGTGGTACTTGGCCGTTCAATTCGATGTGTCGAGGATGCGGAGGATCATGGTCGCTGTGAGGAGCGAAGGCAGTTGTCTTGGCTCGTTAAGCCAGCCGAGCTAGGCGACTCCAATGGGGCTCCGGGTAGGCGTTTTTCGTGGGCGTTACGAGGCCTAGGGTAACCCAGTGCCCTCGTAGCGCACTACTTGGCCGCGCCGATCGCTGTACCAGAGGTTGACTCCTGCAGTTAGCTTGGTGCTGTTATTACGAGTGCGAGTGGCACAAGACACGGAGAGTAGACACAATTTGTGGTAACCAATATGTTTTATTTCATAGCGTCTGGAGGATACATATGTGGAGTTCTAGGAGTAGAACTTCCGTAGGAGGTTTACATTCCATGGTCGCTTGACGTCGAGTTTCCGTCTCCGCGAACGTCGGTGAGGTAGTAGGCGTCGTTGCCGAGTACTCGCCCGATGGCGAATGGTCCCTCCCACGGGGGGGAGAGCCTGTGCATGCCCTTATTGTCCTGGATGAGGCGTAGCACCAGGTCGCCTTCCTGGAAGGTGCGAGTTTTCACCCGCCGGCTATGGTAGCGACGGATTCCTTGCTGGTAGATGGCAGTGCGGGAGCGAGCTAGGTCGCGTGCCTCGTCGAGTTGATCGACTCTATCTTGACGTGCGAGTTCGTTCGCAGCCTCCGTGTAGTGGACAACCCTTGGCGAGTCGTGCTCAAGGTCGGTGGGCATGACTGCCTCGGCGCCGTACACCATGAAGAAGGGGGTGAACCCTGTCGACCTGTTGACTAAGGTGCGGATACCCTAGATGACGGAGGGTAGCTCCTCGACCCAACATCCGGCGGTGCGCTCAAGTGGTACTTGGAGCCACGACTTCAGGCCGTGGAGGATGCTCTGGTTGGCCCGTTTCGCCTGGCCGTTGGACTCCGGGTGGGCGACTGACGCGAGGTCGAGCCGGATGTGATGTTCCTCGCAGAACTCGGCCATGGCTCCTTTGGCGAAGTTGGTGCCGTTGTCCGTGATGATGCTGTTTGGGAACCCGTAGCGATATATGAGCTCGCGTAGGAATTTAGTGGCGGTCTTCCCGTCGCATTTCCGGACTGGCTTGGACTCCACCCACTTTGTGAATTTGTCGACCGCGACCAGGAGGTGGGTGAAGCCGGAGGGGGCCTTTTTGAAAGGGCCTACCATGTCCATACCCCACACGACGAATGGCCAGGTGATGGGGATTGTCTTGAGCGCTGAGCTTGGCACGTGTGTCTGGTTGGCGTACTTCTGGCACCCGGCGCACCACTAGACAATGTCGACGGCATCGGCGTGTGCGGTGGGCCAGTAGAAGCTGTGCCGCATAGCCTTTGCGACCAGAGAGCGGGCTCCGGAATGGTGGCCGCAGTCGCCGGAGTGGATGTCGTGGAGGATCTTGCGTCCTTCTGCGGGTTGGACGCAGCGTTGGAACATGCCGGTCATGCTGCGCTTGTGGAGCTCGCCGTCGATGATGGTGAAGGATTTGCATCGACGTGTAACCATTTGGGCGTCTGTCTCGTCTGTCGGCAAGGTGCCAGCCTCCAGGTAGGCGATGTACGGCTTGGTCCAGTCGTCTGGCTCGGCGATGAGTGCGACCAGGGCTGCCTCTGGTTGCAGCGGGACTCGATGTCGATCGCCTTGGGGAGAGACCGACGCTTAGTGATCGTCGAGGAAGATGCCGCGGGTGGTGCGAGTCGAGCCGACCCGATGCGAGAGTCGTCGGCCTCCTCGTTCTTCCTTTGTCGATCCACTCGACGGAGTAGCTCTGAAGTGTACACCCAGCTGTTCATTGGTTGGCGGTATGCCGCCATGGTGGGAGAGACAGCGTCGCAAGTACCAATGACTTGCCCAGCCACGAGGTCGAGTCTCCGAGCAACGAGGGCGGTTGACATTCATCTCCTTGGCAGCTCGCATGCGTGGGAGTAATGCCTCGACTCGCCATGTTGTTGGTGCAGGGGGTGAAGTCGAGGCAGAGGACGTAGTGGAGCTTGTCGCCCTTCGGGGAAGTCAACACGATCCCTGCTCCTGCGCCGTCCGCGTTTTTGGAGCCGTCGAAGTTCAGGCTCTAGTAGTGGAGGTATGGCAGCTTTTCCGGCTGCTGGGCCTCTTCCCAGTCGGCGATGAAGTCCGCGAGAGCTTGTGACTTGATCGCTTTTCGTGCTCATACTTGATGTTGTGGACGCCGATTTCGACGACCCACTTGGCGACTCGCCCGGTCGCCTCACGGTTGCGGATGATGTCCTGCAATGGTGCTGAGGAGACGACCGTGATCGGGTGCTCCTGGAAGTAGTCTGGCGATCGCCGTGCTTTTGAAGACTGCGTATACCAGTTTCTGGTATTGCGGGTACCGCTGGCGCGACTCGGTGAGGACCTCGCTGATATAGTACACCGTTCGTTGTACCGGGCGCTCCTTTCCTTCCTCCGACCGCTCGACGACCATGACGGCGCTGACGACGCACTCGGAAGCCGCGACGTAGACCAGCATGGGTTCTTTGTCGACGGGGGCGGCGAGTAGCGGTGCTGCGAGTAGCACCTTCTTGAGGTCGCGGAGGGCGTCGTCCGCCTCCTTGTCCCACTGGAAGGTGGGGTTCTTTCGCATCAGGCGGTATAGGGGCATCGCCTTTTCGCCCAATCAGGGAATGAAGCGACTAAGAGCCGCGACTCACCCGGCCAGTTTTTGGATGTCACACAGGCACTCGGGTTTACCGAGTCGAGCGATCGTGTTGATCTTGGTGGGGTTCGCCTCGATCCCGCGCTTGGAGACGACGTACCCCAGTAGTTGCCCTGCTGGTACACTGAATGTGCACTTTCCTGGGTTGAGCTTTATCTTGTATTTCCGCAGGTTGGCGAATGTTTCCGCCAGGTCGGCGAGTAGATCGCCCTGGCGAGCGGACTTCACTACCACGTCGTCGATGTAGACGTGGATATTGCGGCAAATTTGGCTCGCAAGGCATTCCTGCATGCACCGCTGGTAAGTTGCCTCGGCGTTCTTGAGGCCGAAGGTCATGGCAGTGTAGCAGAAGGCTCCGAATGGCGTGATGAACGCCGTCTTCTCCTCGTCCTCAACAACCATCTTGATCTGGTTGTACCCAGAGTAGGCGTCGAGGAAACACAGCGACTCCGATCCCGCGGTGGAGTCGATTATTTGGTCGATCCGCCGGAGGACGAAATGCTCCTTCGGGCAGGTGCTGTTTAAGTTTGTGTAGTCGATACACATCCTCCAGGTCCCATTTTTCTTCTCGACCAGGACTGGGTTTGCCAGCCACTTGGAGTATTTGATTGGCCGGATGAAGCTCGCAAGTAGGCGCACCTCCTCGGCGATGGCTCGATGACGCTCTTCATTGAAGGGCCGCAGCGACTGCTTGACGGGTCGCACTTTGGGGTCGGCGTTTAGTTTGTGCTCAGCGAGTTCCCTAGGGACACCAGGCATGTCAGAGGGATTCCATGCGAAGATGTCCCTGTTCTCATGGAGGAACTCGATGAGCGCGCCTTCCTAGACTAGGCTCATGCCCGTCCCGATCGTCACCGTCTGGCTGCAGTCGCCTGGGACCAGCTCGACGGTGCGGGTGTGCCTCGTTGCCTCGAAGGCTGAGGTGTTGGCGCCCTCCGAATTGGGCTTCTTGAGTATGGTGGGGTCGTCGTTGTTTACCCCGCTCGCGTACTTGGCGAGCTCGTCGGCGTGGTTGGCCTCTGCCGCAATGACGGTGTCGACGAGTTCGGCTCCTTTGGCCTCGCACTCAGCGGCCATGTCGGGGTCGCCGTTGATGGTGATGACACCGCGCGGCCCGGGGAGCTTCATCGCGTTGTACGCGTAGTGGGGCGCTGCCATGAACTTGGCGAACGCCTGGCGCCCCAGGACGCAGTGGTAGGAGCTGTCGAAGGGTACCAGCTCGAAGACGATCCGCTCGGTGCGGAAGTTTGCTGGTGTGCCGAAGGTGACTGGCAGCGTGACCTTGCCGATCGGGTACGTCCAGGGGTGGGCATTCGGTTTTTTCGGTTAATTCGGTCGGTTTTTCGGGTTTTTCTATAATTCGGTTTCTACAAAATAGGCACCGAAATTATTTCGGTTTTCTAATTAATCGATAGTTCGATTAGTGGACAATTCGGTTCGGTGTTCGGTTTTTAACCGAACTTCTCAAAATAACAACATCGTGCCATAATTTATATCAGATCCATACAAGCTAAACCACTCATCGGCGCACCGGAAGCAACCTCCAGGTCGGCGAGTACCAGAAGCAATACATGGCTAGCTGATGTCTTGAGCGCATGTGTAGAAAAAAAACATAATAAGCATGATGTCTATCTTGCTCGTTCAAGAAAAATGATATCTATCTTCCAAGCCGTATACATTCAACAAATTATATGTGTTGAGAGTTCAGCTAAATTGACTGTTCAAGACATTGATTATATCCGAAACAGAAAAACAATTGAAATACTTTCAACAAAATTCATAGACACAATTGACTGTTAAACCACGAACATGTATGTGCATGTAGCTGAAGACATACGTACATGCATGGTCTGTCTGACAGCTTTTTCATGCATGTCTTTTTGTCGCATGAGCTAGTATCTACGTACAGTAATGGACGTCTCGGATAGAATCACGAATATATTTAGCTCTGTCACGTATATTTTTTGGTTTATACGGTTATTTCGGTTAACAGAGAGTCAAAACCGAATTAATATTTATAAATTCGGTTAATCATATTTACTAACCGAAATTAGTTTCGGCTAATTCGGGTTCGGTGCATTCGGTTTCGATTCCGATTAATTCGGTTTTGGTGTTCGGTTTCGGTTTTTATGCCCACCCCTAGGTACGCCTTCCGACCGGGGACGATGCCGTGAAACTTGGTGTAGGTCGTCTCGACCATCGACTGCGGGAGCCGCAGTCGCCTGAAGGTGTCCAGGACCAGGATGTTGATGGAGCTGCCGCCGTCTATCAATGTCTTGGGGAGCCAGTAGTCTCCCACCTTAGGCTTGACTACCAGGGCGACTCGGCCTGGGTACTCGATGCGTGGCGAGTGGTCCTGACGGCTCCAGGTGATGGGCTGCTCCGACCAGTTGAGAAACTGGGGAACGTCCACCTGGGCCACCGCGTTGACGGCGACGGCGCGGGCAATGACCTTCTTCTCGCGCTTCGTGTTGAAGCCTGTGAAGGTGTGGAGCGAGCCGCCATGCGAATTTTCCGTCGCTTGGCGGGTTGTTGTCGGGTCCTCGTGCTCGCCGTGCCTTCTCGATTTCCTTGAGAGTGGCGGCGGTCGTGGTGCGTGGCGGGCTTCCTTCCTGCCGTGAAACGCACAAGGCTGGTTAAGGAGGGCCGCGGGTCGAACCTTGGTTTCGCCTTCTAGTTTCCGCCGTCAGCGGCGTTCTCCGTCACGCGAAAGTTTTAGCTCAGGCTGCTGCGTGCGGCGTTGGCGACAAAGTCGACTACGTCACCGCGCGTTACCGGTGAGGCGAGTGTTGTCAGAGCGTAGGTCGGACCGTCGTCCGTTGTCGCGTTGCGGCGTTGGCCTCGACTCGTCGCCGGTTTCCTGGTTTGGGTCTTCCTCCGTATCTTTTGCGATATCAAGGAGGTCCGGTATGTTGTCGAGTGTGCGGAATGTCGTTGAGCTTGGCGACCAAAGCGGCACGAGGTCTTGAAGCAGTGGATCGCGGTGTCCGGGTGGATGCCGACCGCGTTGTACCATAATTCTTGCCACCGCAGGACCCAGCTGCGGGTCGACTCGCGGGGTCCCTGGACGCATCGTTCCAGGTCCTCGATGGTGGTGGCGCGGGTGTAGGAGCACTCGAAGTGCCTGACGAAGGCATCTCGCATCTCTTCCCAGGAGTCGATGCTATCCTGGGAAAGGGTGTTGATCCATTGCCTGCACGTTCCCTCCATCATCAGGGGGAGGTAGCGGACGGCTAGCAGGTCGGTGTGGCCAGCGATCCCCATCGCCATGAGGTAGGTGTCCAGCCACACAGAGGGGTCGTACGAAGGGTTGTACTTCTCTATTTCCTTCGGCGCTTTGAAGTTCGCCGGGTATTTTTCGCCTCGGATCATCGGTCTAAAGCACCTGGGCCCGAGTCGGCTTAGCGACCCCATGGGCTCGCCGTCGCGGCGATTGGTTAGGGTGTGTTGCAGGTCGTCGGGTTGGCGTGCGCGCCAACTTTGGTTGTTGATGATGTGGGTGCGGGCGTCGACGGGCTGACCGTTGGCGGCGACGAAGTTGGTCGCTGGCCTGGGGTCATTGGTGGAGAGTGCGCGTCGGGTCGGTGTTGGAGCTGCAGTGGTTCGGTGGCGGGCGTTAAGGGTGTTTGCCGCCAATGGACGGCCGCTGAGGCCGCTACGCTCCGAAGAACGCGAGTACATCCGACCACCGTGAGTCGGCGCTGTTTTTGTTGCTCGACCGCTTTGCGAGCGTGGCCTCGACGCATCGGATCTCGAGGGCGCCGCCGCCAGGGCGTGATGTTGTCGGCCGCTGCTCGCCACGAGGTTGTCCATCGTGGTGGAGAACAGCGGTAGGCCGTTCGCGTCTCGCCCCGTGAGGAGGCTACTATCTGCAGCTGGTCCACAGGGGTGCGGTTGGGTGGAGGTGGGCGCCATCGCCGCCGACCACAGTGGGGGCGCTCCCTCTGGTGGCGTTCTCGCAGACGCGCCGCCACGCGGGCCGGGTCGCTCTGTCGTTGAAGTTCGTGGCGCTACCGACGGGGTTCAGCGCGACCTGATTCGTTCTCGGTGGTAGCGCGACTCCTGTCACACCGCCGAGGCGAAATTTTTTGCGCTCGGCTTGCTCTTTGCGGACTGCTTCCGCCAGCTTCAGGCGGAGTTCCTCGACCTCCGTTGCCATTGCATTGGGAAGGATCAGGGTGGAGAAGGGATCCTCCGGTGAATCGGTGTCAGTCGCCATGTAGGTCGCGGCGTGGCGACCGGTCCCGTCGCGGAGACCGGCGGAGTGTTCCGATCCAGAGTCGAAGTCGAAGATCCCAAGGATGGAGGATCCTCAAGTCTCCCACGTTGCGCACTGGTGATGGAGCCCGGGCGGCCACGGTGATGGATCCGGCGAGTGACGCCGGGTCGCCGAGTCGGCGTCGTCGTTGAGGGTCGCGTCCGCGGCCGCGAGTTTTCGCCACGTTCTTGGGCGAGTTGTACTCGAGGCGAGGCGATGGATCGTGCGGACTGGCTCTCGGAGAGCCGGTCGTGGCGGCGACTTCGTGGATGCGAGCCGAGTCCTCCGAGACGGCGACGTCGGTGAGGCCGGCGAAGAGGCTGATCGTGCCGACCGGCAATACCATCTTTGTCGTGATGGGTCGCGGCCGACGTAGCTGCGGCAAGATCCGGAGCATCTCGCCGATCGCTATCATGCGGCGGTGGCGACGACTCGTTGATGGGCAAATTGGATCTCGCCGAGAACACCGGCACGGCCAAGCCCCAAGGAAGCACCGTGGGAATGACCACGGCAGATGCTGCAATCGGCAGTAGTAGTAGAACGAAGGGCAAGGCGGCCCTGCGGTGCGAGATGAGGCGGAGACAGGGTTTTACCTGTGTTCGCCCCGGAGGGTAAAGACCTACTCCTGCTAGATTGTATTATGATGGAGGTACAATGGGGCGAGCTCGGCTAGCGGCGAAGTCGCTTGGTGGATTATGGAACGTGTGTTTACACGCCTGTAGGAGGTTTATATAGACTCACCTCCCTAGGGTTTACATATCTCAACCGAATCAGTTAAGGTTTCGGTACTCGTTTAACCTAATCCGACTGGGCCTATCTACTCTCCTGGGACTTCTGCTTCTAGTCGCTTGGATCCACGCCAGGTCTTGATCCAGTCGCCGTCTTGCAGGCCCACTCGCCAGTTCCTGGGCCAGTCGGAAACGTCCTGCTGGGTATACCCCGGTAGGCATATCCCCATCACCAGGCCCGGTCGGGCCTAGATCGGCCCGCAAGGCCCCCACTTCCACGCTGCAGCAGGCCAGCAGCACCGTCACCACTACCCATACGCCCATGCGAGGTCCTCCACTTCCAGGAACCACTACAACAGCTTGACTTCCAGCCCGCCCGGACCTAGATGGGTCCTGAAGGGCCTAGATATGGGCCGAGCGGGCGTCGCCGCTGTAGAGTTCACCACCAACAACCACACCCCGCGCCACCAAGCACCTAGTCGATGTCGAGCTACCCCGTTGCCGAGATGAACCATTGTCGCACCGCCGCCGGCTGACCCTCCCGAGCCGGGCTCCCCCGCGCGGCTAGAGGAGTGTTCGTCGCCGCCGGCGACGGTGGGGAGGGAGATATTGGGGAAAAGCCTGGGGAAGCGGACAGAGGTGTGCCGCTCCGGTCGCCCGTTCGGTGAGCGACGCGGAGCGGTTCTGTGTTTTTTCTCAAGAGCGCCTCCCTAACATCTGGAAGAAGAGAATCCTGTATCAAGAAATGAATACGAAGTATGCTTATTTGCATGAATCCTTTTATTTATAATTTTTTAATTTTATTTTTCTTGAATAATCATTAATGTATCATTCAACAATCCATATTAATTATTTATATATCCGTTTGAAAATAATAAAGTGTTAAATGCTTTTAGTTTAAAATCTTTTCAAAAGTATTTCAAATTTAAATTATTCTCCCAAAATCATTTAAATTCCTAGAGATCATGTCAAAATTTATAGCAATTACTATAAAAAGCTAAATCCTAACTTAAAATAGTGAAACAAACTCCAATCTCTCCAGGGTTTTATTTGGCGAAAAATGTATCCTACTTCTGCGAATGAATGCATGTAAATGCACAAATTTCTATTTCTATCCCTCGTTGGTTTCTAAACCATGAGAACCCCACCAAAAGACATCTTTTTCTATAGAAATTATTTTGAATCGAAGCATCATGTGCTAATTAGAAGAGGATAAAAAATAAGCCGTTTGATGGAGGAGAGAGAATGTTTATGAAATGTGTATGTTGCATCCGGTGAGAGCATGCGTGCTCGTCAGGTCCTGCCCCTAGAAAAGCTACAGATTTGAGTGTTCCTTTGGAGCCTGATCCGAAGGTGCTTTAAGAACTAGACGGACCATAACGTGGAGTCCGATAAACATTCAATTGGAGTATTTGGGTCATTAAAAAAAGCAGAGTTACATCCATAAACACTTATTGCAAGGTCAACATTCTAACGGGAGCACTTGGAGGGAGTTGCATCCATCTAAAAACCGAGTTGCATCTATTAAAAAAAAACGAGTCGCATCCATCTCAAGAAAGAAAGAAACAAAAGAGTTGCATCCACGAAAAAAAACACGAGTCGCATCGGTTTGGTGGGGGGTTGGTCCTCACAGTCCAGATTGGAGGATTCCGAACTCCGAAGTCCGTTTGGGCTGTCACCTGTCAGCTTTGTGTGCTCCAGTTTGTTTGCGGAGTCCTTGTCGAAAGTGAATTCGGCCCGGTTACTAACTGATCGATAGATTCCCCCATCCATAAACTGGCGAGGCCAACCACCGGCCTCCTAACCCGAGCTCGATCTACGGAGAGGAGCAAGAACCGATCCGGCGATCATGGCGAGCTCGTCCGAGGAAGGCGAGGTTCCTTTCGATAAATTTGCAGCGGCGTCCCGAGTAAGCGAGCTCGTGAGGGTGCTCATGAAGATGAAGAACAAGGACTCCCCGAGGGCGGTGGCGGCCCGGGCGGAGGCTATGTCCCTGTCGCAGGCCCTCGGGAGAAACGCCGCCCGGATGGAGCAGGAGAGTTCGTCCTCCATTGAAAATCCCCCCGCCGTGGCTCCGGCGCCCGCTCCACGGGAAAAGGTTCGCCTCGAAACATTAGACGACGCGCTGGCGATCGGACAATCCTTCTACGGTCTGGCGCCAGATGTACCGGAGAAGAAGGAGAAGAAGTATAGGAGGGTGAGGCTCTCCAAAAAGGAAATCGTGGACATCCTCTCGTACAAGAGCAGCCCCATGCCTCATCCGCCGGCCTCGTTCCTCACGGACGATAAGCTCACCCTGGACTGCTATCCGGTCCCCAAAGAGCAGGTCGTGGACTATTTCACCCTGATGTTCTCTGCTTTCGATGGCCCAGACGATGAGTTCCTGGAGGAGCAGAAGAGGGTCCGTGAGGAGTACGAGAAGAACGGCTACGCTTATGGATGGGTCACCGACGACGAAGACGAGGCCCCTTGGTCCCGGGCTCCGAGGAGGAGGGCTCGCCCGGGGGTCATGAAGCGCAAGGGTGGAACCTGCAAGAAGATCAACTGAAGAGATTGCACAATGGCAAGCTACGTGATTGTACTGAAACTAGTGCCCGTTGAATAAACTGATAGGCTTTTATAGCCTATATCTATACACTACTCCCTCGCACCCATATTGTTGACTCAAATTTGTCTAGATATACAAAAATTTGACTAAATACATTCGTATCTAGATAAATTTAATTCAACTAATATGGATTGTGGAAGTATTACTATGTAAACATGTTTTTTCGGTGGGTGACGCGGAGCGGTTATGTGTTTTTTCGCAAGAGCGCCTCCCTAACGTCCGGAAGAAGAGAATCCTGTATCAAGAAATGAATAAGAAGTATGCTTATTTGCATGAATCCTTTTATTTATAGCGTTTCCAATTTTATTTTTCTTGAATAATCATTAATGTATCATTCAATAATCCATACTAATTATTTATATCACCGTTTGAAAATAATAAAGTGTTAAATGCTTTTAGTTTAAAATCTTTTCAAAAGTATTTCAAATTTAAATATGAAATTAAATTATTCTCCCAAAATCATTTAAATTACTAGAAATCATATCAAAATTTATAGCAATCACTATAAAGAGCTAAATCCTAACTTAAAAAGTGAAGGAAACTATGATCTCTCCGGAATTTTATTTGGTGAAAATTTTACCCTACTTTTGCAAATGAATGCATGCAAATGCACGAATTACTATTTCTACTCCTGTTGGTTTCTAAACCCCGAGAACCCCACCAAAACACATATTTTTCTATAGAGATTATTTTGAATCGAAGTATCACTCGTGCTAATTAGAAGAGGTTAAAAAGTAGAAGAGAGAATGTTCATCAAATGTGTATGTTGCATCCGGTGAGAGCATGCGTGCTCGTCAGGTCCTTCTCCTAGAAAAGCTACAGATTTGAGCGTTTCTTTAGAGCCTGATCCGAAGGTGCTTTAAGAACTAGACATACCATAACGTGAAGTCCGATAAGCATCCAATTGGAGTATTTGTGTCATTTAAAAAAAGGTAAATGATACAGATCCTCCGGGGATCGAATAAAATGATCCTCCGGGTCGGCGTGGCGTCGCGTCGGTTGCACCTGGGCTCCCCCGAACGAAGCGATCAGCCGAACGAGCTAGCTCTTCTTCGTCTAACTGCCCACGACGCCCGCCCAGGTCTCTACTCCCAGAGATAGGTACCCGCCGCCGTCGCCGCCAGACGAGATCCTCGTGCCTCGCCTCCACCTGCACCCGCCGCCGCCGGACCGTATCCTCGTTCCTCCGCCTCCGTCTACACCCGCCGCCGGATGATGCAGCGCTGAGTTGATGTAGGAGCGCTGAGTTGGGAACCCCAAGAGCAAGGTGTGAAGCAGCACAACAACAAGTTTTCCCTCAGTAAGAAACCGAGGTTATCAAACCAGTAGCAGGAAGGAAACGTCACACGGGTATTGCAAGCAACGCGGAGACCTGCACAACACAAACTCAAGACTTTGCCCCAACGAATCAGTGAGGTTGCCAAGCTCACCGGTTTGCTGTAACAAAGGATTAAACGTATGGTGTGAAAGGTAATGGTGGTTTGCAGCAAGTAAACAGGTAACATGGGAAGATGTATCAATGGTAAAAATTGGACCGGAGTTCATAGTTCACTAGAGGTGCTCTCCTTAGATAAACAACATGGCATAAAGGGTAAACAAATTACAGCAGGGCAATTGACAGGAACTAAGCTAGGCATAACAAGGCAATACCAGACAAAAAAATCCTATGGGATTCGATTGGGCAATACAACAATATACATAGACTGCCATCCAACTACATCTATGACTAGATGCAGTATTAAGTTGCAAGCAACAGACAACTGCTTTAAGCAAAGTGTGTAAGGTAAACAATCCACTTGTTCTATGAAGAAGATACCGTTGTTTTCTCCCTAGTGGCAACAACACATCTACAACCAAAGAAATTTCTGTCACTTTCCTTGAAAACTAGAGGCATGAACCCACTATCGAGCATAAATACCCCCTCTTAAAGTCACTAGCAACTACTTGGCCAAGATAGCTACTGACAACAGAGAGCGTGCAAGATCACAAACAACACAGACATGATAGAATCATAAGACAAAACATTAATCAATCTGACATAGTAATCTCAATATACATTGGATCCCCGCAGACACAACATGCATGATTAAAAATAGATTAGATCTTGATCATGAACGGAGCTCACAAGATCTATACATGAAAGCACAAGGAGGAGATACAACCAGCTAGCTACTATATGTACCCGTAGTCCAAAGTGGAACTATTCACGCATCATACCGGAGAAGAAGGCCTCCGGGATGATCTCCCCTCCGGCAAGGTGCTGGAAAGAACTTCAGATCCCCCCGATCTAGGGACGATGGTGGCGGCTACTGAAGGGAATATGCCCGAGAGGAAATAATAAAATGGTTATTATCGTATTCCTTGTTTCTGATAAAAGTTTATTTTACATGCTATAATTGTATTAATATGGAAATGTTAATACATGTGTGTTTAATAAACAAAAGGAAGTTCCTAGTTATGGCTCTCTTATAAACTAGCTCGTTGATTAACAAGATGATCAAAGGTTTCCAGATCATGGACATTGGATGTTGTTAATAACGAGGTCACAACATTAGTGTAATGGTTTGATGAACTATCATTCGAAGTATATCATTATGATCAAAGTCATTGACTTTATATTGCTATAACAACTTACGAAATGATCCTAATCCTTAGACCATAAGATCATGTTAATCACTAACACCGGAAGAGTTTCTTGATAACATCAAACGTCACACCGTAACTGGTGATTATAAAGATGGGTTCAGAACTACTAAAGTGTTATATTGAGGCCCATGGATCCAGAGTGGAATTTGTTCATCCCAATGACGGATAGATATGCTTTGGGCCCTCTCGGTGATATCACATTGATTAGCTTGCAAGCAAGTGATTTGATCACTAGAATGTTATATCACGGGAATGAGAAAAGAGTGCATGTCAGTAACGAGATCAAACTAGGTATGGAGATACCGATGATCGAATCTCGGACATGTAATATATCGCGAAACAAAGGGATTAAGATACTAGAGTAAAAGGTTCACACGATCACAAGAAAGTCATCGTTGAATGTGTGGGAGTCAGTATGGGTCTCCAGATCCCTGATTATTGATCAGAGAGGGGTCTCGATCATGTCCGCATTATTCGCGAACCGTAGGGTGGCACACTTAAGAGATACCGACATCCAATTGGAGCAAAAGTTTCATGCCGAAAAGAATAACAAGCGCAGGAATTTATTTCACTAGATACCGAAACGGGTTTTCGGATGAAATTGCAGAAAGTGTTTTTGCATGTGAAATGAAATACTAGCAAGGGGTTATATGAGAATGTTTGTCATTAAAGTAATTGACAAAATTCTGAATAAATAAAAGGAGTTTTATTTAATGAGAGTTTGCATTAAATTTGGTGGAAATTTAATGAGAATTTGAGTGGGTTTTTGAGTGGAGGGAATTGAAAGGCATTTGAATGAGTGGAGTGTCCACCCACATGAATGTGGAAGAGGTGGGGGCAGCCCCCATGGATGGGCTCCATGCCCCTTGGGTGCCCCCCTCTCCCCTATAAAAGCCCCCCCTCTCATTCTCTCAAAGCACACCTCCTCGTGAAGGATCTCTCTCCCCCTCTAGTACTTATCCCCCATGGTCTCGGACTAGCGAGATACATGTTCTCGGTGGCTATTCGGCAAGAAAGAGTTGTGCTTCCGCTGCATCGCTGGAGCGAGGAGGCGGAGGTTGTTCAGTGTCTCGTACGTGTGTGCGAGCACGGATGCGTTGCTGTTTTGTGACGCTAGGACTTCCTCTCGATCTTGAGATCGACAAGAGATCGTCTACATCAACCACAAGTTTAAACTCGTTAAGCTTTGTCGGTCTTCAAGGGTATGTTCTCTACAGATATACATCTGCCTGTTGCTTGTATCTAGTAGATAGATCTTGGTGCATAGTTGTTCCCGTCGTAGGAATTTTTTTGTTTTCTATGTTGCAAAGCCTACAACTACAGACGGTTTTGTGGAGTTTTGATCGGGTGCCTAGGGTTTCTGCATCGAGGGCTTCTTATAGGCGAAGATGCGAGGTTGGGAGGCGACCAGGGGGCCTACACCCTGCCTAGGCGCGGGGCCACCCTGGCCGCGCCTAGGGGGTGGTGGCGGCCCTGGCTTGCCTATCCGTCTCTCCTCTGGAATTCGTGTCGCCCACGGTAAAATATTAACAATTTCAAGAATATTGATTTTTCTGCATTTCTAGAACCAAAAAGAGAAGAAAACAGGCAACTAGCACTGTGACAACTCGTTAATAGGTTAGTTTCAGAAAAGATATAAAAACACCTCAAAGTATGGACAAAGCAAAGCAAAGTAGATACTAAACAAGGATGGAGCATAAAAAATTATAGATACGTTTCCGACGTATCAAGCATCCCCAAGCTTAACTCCTGCTTGTCCTCGCGTAGGTAAGTTATAAAAGAATAACTTTTGAGGTGACATGCACCATCAAAACCAAGATCAAACCATTTGCAAGCATTGAAAGCTGGGATCAAAGAACTCTAAACATGTGCATGAAAGATGGAGTTCTAACAATAAGACAAAGTAACTATGCATGAAACATGAAAGACTACAAACAAAGATCATGAATAACATGCATTGAAAAATGTTTGTTTGTTTCACATACAGAAAACATAGCATATTAGCATTCAACTTGTCCCTCATAGAGTAGAAAATAGATACATAGGACACCTTCAAAGTTCATAAGAGTGACTAGATACAGATAACACAAGAACAAGTAATATCACAATATGCATCAATCAATAATTTTTGGGACACTGCACATAGAACTAAGAATGGCAACTATTCTCTCTTAATGGTGCCTAAAGGTAGAAGGTGGATCCTCAATAGTAATGGAAGAAAGGCCCTTCATAAGGAAGCATGGATTTCAAGTTTCAAAAAGAGCTTCCAAAAATTATGGTACTTGTTAGCTTTCAGCCCTCATTGCCCCTATCATAAGCATCTTGAAGTGATTAAGGTTAAAGTGAACAAACTATGGAGTATATGCTTGACAAAGTATAAGTTGGCAATATCAAGTCCCTTGAATACGAGGGTCACACCTCATTCTACTCAATTTTAGTCACTTGTAAGTTCTTGTCATTGTAAGTACATGCGTATCATAGAGAACCGCCAACGGGGTACCCCTTGCACATGGTACAGGAGCTATCCCATAACCAAAATGACAAGGCAAGCAGACAATGAGCATCTCAGCGATATTTTTATTTACTATGTGCATAACTTTTTTTAGGATGCTTCATAGATAGCTCACTATGGTGATGCTACAAGTTTACACCATGATTAGGCATGACTTAGGCTAGCGGACCAGGCATTTCTCTAACACAAAATACATAACTCCATGGACTTACAAGATCTCTCTTTATTTCACACCAGTGACATCCATAGACAAAAGAGCATGATATTAATTGAGTACAAAGTACAAGTGCAATGTTGAAAATGTTCCCCATGACAGCATGGTTCTGCTAATTCCAACATATAAGTGCAATCATATACAACATAGACGACACAATGTTTCAAGTTTATTAGGGGCAAAGAATATAAAGTGTGCCATCAAGTTTGTGAGGGCTTTAATCACTAAGTTTTCACATAACAAAATAGTTTTTAATTGGAAGATAGCTAAAAACAAGAATACACTTGGAATGGTGTAACACACCATGCATAGGATTTTATAGTGGACACTTTGGAATA
Source organism: Avena longiglumis (assembly GCA_030063025.1). Classification (NCBI taxonomy): domain Eukaryota; kingdom Viridiplantae; phylum Streptophyta; class Magnoliopsida; order Poales; family Poaceae; genus Avena; species Avena longiglumis. The sequence goes on from CP125976.1 coordinate 31,136,912, forward strand.
ACTGGGTTTCTTGGGAGTTGGAAGCATGAGTAGAGCTTACTCATACAAGTGGAGGCTAGCAAGGGACTAGGAGCAACCAACTAAGAGAGCAATAATGGTCATAATCATGCAGAGCGACAAAACATTACTAATCAAAGCATAGAGTGGTACTACAAGTCTAGGACTAGATGATCATGGAGGCTATGGTGACTTGTCATAATTATAACATGGTGTGAGCATGTGCCAAGTCAACCCAAACAAAGCATGAAAGGAGAATACCACAATACTATGCTTTTGTATGCTAAAACAACCCATGATTTCTTCAAGGCACACTAAGCAATCCCAATTGTTTGGAACAAAACATGCTACAACAATAATCACTAAGCATAAGGTCAAAACAACACCTAGCATGTCAAGCTAGAGTCTAAGTCACAGTCAATGCAAGCTCCTCTTGCACTTTCAAGCAGGAACTTCCTACTCCTTTCCAACACCAATTTGACTTATTTGAAACAACATAGCGAGAATAGGGGTCCAAACTACTTTATTAAAGCAAACTAAACAAGCTAAGCACAACAAACAAAAACTAAGACGCTCCAAAAACAACACAATTGTGCATGAAACAATAAAAACAAAGTGTCTAGACAGACCTGAGCTTTTTATTGATGAAGAAGGTGATGCCCAAGCATTGGGCATCCCCAAGATTTGACGCGTGTACTTCTTGGATATTTCTTGGTGTGACACCGAGGTGGCATCCCCAAGCTTGAGATTTTGTCCATTCTTCATCTTATTACATCATTCTCTCTCTACACCTGAAATTTTTCTTCATACAAAACTTCACACAATCTTCATTAGCAACATTAGTGTATTCAAAAGATAATAGACCTTTAGGCAAAACTTTGGAATATAAGGAATTTTCACTAAAAACACAAGATACTGTATCAAATCCTTCAAAAAGCTCAATTTACCAAAAGAGAACTCAAAAAAGAATCAATAACAAGCAAATGCAAATAATGGCAGAAATCTGTCAAAACAGACCAACATGTAGAAACCGATTTTTTCGAAATTCTTCTGTTGCTCAAATAAAAAAATGTTGAACTAACGAAACTTGTCTAACATAATATGGATTTATTCTTAAATTTTCAGCTCAATCCGAGTTACAGAGACTCCTCACGGATTTGTATGGTGGAGGACAGAAATCTGTTTCGGGACAGCAACTCCCCAAATCTTACTTCCCTCTCATTAGGGGTCATTCCTGGCACAAAAAGCAAACAAAATGGATAAGGAGAGGTCATTACTTAAGTAATAACTTTCAAGACTCAAGGAAACTCTTGGGTTATCTCCCAACAAGTGCTTTTTTCTTTAACGCCTTTAAGTTAGGCACAAGAAGCAAGAAGAATCAAGTATTTTCAAATGAAGAGGCATTAACATCAAACCTTGCTTTCAAAGAAGGAGCAAAAAGCAACCGCTATCTCCTCATAGGGAAGTGTTCAATACCTTTCTTAAATGGAAAATGATATTTAATGGTGCCTTCTTTCATATCAATGATGGCACCAATAGTTCTAAGAAAAGGTCTTCCCAAAGTAATAGGACAAGAAGCATTGTATTCAACATCCAAACCATAGAAATCCACAGGGATGTAAGCATTGTTAACCATAATGAGAACATCATTAATACTCCCCATGAGTTTCTTTTTAGCATTATCATTGAGTGGGACATCCAAATAACAATCTTCCAGAGGTGGAAAATCAAGCATTTCATAAATCCTCCTAGGCATAATAGAGACACTAGAACCAAGATCACACGAAGCTTTGAGATCAAAGTCATTCACTCGCATATTAATAATGGGTTCCCAACTATCTTCTACTTTCCTAGGAATAGAAGCTTTGTGTTTTAACTTCTCTTCCTTAATCTTAACAAGAGCATCTGTAATGTGTTTGGTGAAAGCAACATGCATATCACTAGCATCGGGACTTCCAGCAATCTTTTGCAAGAACATAATCACTTCAGAAATATTGCAACCATCTGTGTCAAAATCAAACTTAGCATCAGTAGTAGCAGGCTCAATAGGCTTAGGCATTGTAGGAGGTGGAATGGGGATTTCTTGTGGTTTAGTGGTGATGGTGCACACACTATTTTTTCTATCAATTGCAGCTTCCCTTTTCCACTTAGCATGAAGTTGAGCTAACAGTCTAGCATTTTCATCAATAGTAACTTGTATGGCATGAGTGACGGCAAAGGTACTTTCCATGGTTTCAGGTTTAGCAGCCATTTTATTAATCAAGGAGGACCGAGCTTCAGACAAAGAGGATTGATGACCCACAAGTATAGGGGGTCACAACAGTCTTCGCGGGTAGTATTACCCAATTTATTGATTCGACACAAGGGGAGCCAAAGAATACTTGCAAGCCTTAACAACTGAGTTGTCAGTTCAGCTGCACCTGAAAATAGTTCTTGCTCACAGAAGTTTATCAGTAGCAATAGTTTGTAGTAGCAAAGCAAAGCAACAGTAGCAGTAACAGCAATAGTGAAAAAGGAGCAATAGTAACAGTAACGGTAACAGTAGGATTCAAGTGCGGTAGGCATAGGAATGGATGTACGTGTTGAAGATATGCCCTAGAGGCAATAATAAATGTAGTTATTATTATATCTTTGTGTTTGTGATAAATGTTCACATTCATGCTATAACAGTATTAACCAGAAACATTAATACTTGTGTGATTTGTAAACTAAATTAGAGTCCCTAATAAAGCCTCTTTATAATACTAGCTTGTTGATTAATAGATGATCATGGTTTCTTGATCATGAACATTTGATATGTTGTTAATAACAAGGTCATATCATTAGGAGAATGATATGATGGACATACTCCTATAGATAAGCGTAGCATAAAGATCAAGTCATTTTAATAGTTCAATTGCTATAAGCTTTCTGATACATAGTAACCTAATTCCTTCGACCATGAGATCATGCTTATCACCATCTCCGGAAGGATGCTTTGATGACATCAAACACCACACCGTAACTGGGTGGCTATAAAGATGGCATTGAGTGTTCGGAAAGTATGGGTTGACACACATGGATCAAGAGTGGGATTTGTCCACCCATATGATAGATAGATATACTCTAGGCCCTTTCGGTGGAATGTTGTACAATTAGATTGCAATCATGTGACTGGCTCACAAGGGATCACATACCACGGGAACGAGAAAAGAGTACTTATCGGTAACGAGGTTGAACTAGGTATGCAGAGATACCGACGATTAAAACCTCGGATAAATAAACTATCGTGAGACAAAGGGAAATTGGTATCGTATGTAAGTGGTTCATTCGATCACAAAGTAATCGTAGAAATATGTGGGAGCCATATGAATTTCCAGATTCCTCTATTGGTTATTGATCGGAGAAGTGTCTCGATCATGTCCGCATAATTCACGAACCGTAGGGAGACACACTGTGGCATCCCGCAAAACCACTACTAGAAAATCGCGTTGTTTTTGTGCATTGCATCATCATGACCGCATGCTCATGTCATCATGCCGCATTGCATTTGAGCATCGTCATCATCTTGCATTTGCTTGCATAAAACTAATTGCGGAAAGACATGTCTTTATTTTCTAAACGCCCCGTCTTTGTTCAAATGCAAAACCCGGGTCACCGGATTATTTTTGTTTTGTTGCTATCGAGTTGCAAAAGCTTTGTTTTAAACCAACAAAATATTTAATTATTTTAGTGGGGGCAGTCGAACGGGCCGATTCGACCCGAACGACCACCCCCAGAATAAAAATCGGTCCACCAGAATCCTAAAACTACCCAACCTAATCTACCCACACCCCCTCCACCTCACCCCAACCTATCCTATGTCGCCACCTCACCCCTCCCCAAACCCCCCACCACTCTAATCGCGCCACCTCACCCCCAACTCCCTCCTCTCTCCACTCAGCCTTGGACCCGGTCCACCCCCACCCGATGCAGCCTCCCCCACGCGACCCACCCCTGGCCCCGCGTCCCCTGCCCGTCCCCCACCTCCCGACGCGCCCCGCTCGCCCTCCTCTCCCCTGCGTCTGCTTCCTGCCTCCCTCTCCCTCTCTCCGGCGACCACCTCCCATCCCCCACTCCCCGCCTCACCGGGCCGCCTCACTGCTAGCCGAGCCGCCGCCTCCTCGGCGCTGTCGCCAAGGGACCGCTTGCCGACCTCCGCGCCTCGTCCTCCGGCCGAGCCCGCCCGCCTCTGCCCCACCTCGCCGGTCACCCGCCTCGCAGCCTCCTCCGCCTCACCGCCCACCGCCGCCTCGCAAGCTCCTCCTCGGCGCCTTTCAAGCTCACGCCAGTAGGCGCCGCGCCTCGCCTCCGCTCGCTTGCCCTGCCCTCCGGCCTGCGGCGCTGCCTCCGCCAACCTCTCCGTGGCGCCTCGTTGCCGGGCCTCTCCGCCGCTCGCCCGCGGCGCTTCCTCGCGTCGAAGTCGCCAACTCTCCTCTCCGCTGCGCCGCCTGCTGGCGACCTCGGCGCCGGCCGCTAGCCCGAGCGCCGCCACATCCTCCGTTCCGTCCGGCCGCCAGGAAGCCGCTGGCGAGCCTGCGGCCTCCGCCTGCTGCCCGCCTCGCCAGCCTCGCTGCCGCCGCTCTCAAGGCTGCTCCCGCCTCCGCCCGCTCCCTGCCCACCCCGCCAGCTCCCCTTCATGGCGACCTCGCCGCGCCGGCCTTCCTCCGTGTCTCAGGCGCACGCCCCGCCACGCCAACCTCGTCGGCCTCCGCCCCCCGTCGACCTCGCGCCGCCACCGCCTCACGCGCCTCGCCGGCGCCTCGCTGTTCCTCCTTCAGATCGCCCGCCGCCTGGGCCCCGCCGGACTCGCTCGCCTGTCGTGGCTGTTCGCCCGCCAGCTCCCGCCGCCAGTCCCTCCATGCCATCGAGCCTGTCCACCGGCCCCTGCTGCTTGCCTCGCTTTTGTCTTGTTGCGCTAAGATGGCCTTCAGTGATGCGTTGTGGCCTCGTTTGTTTGCAAAACGGGGATCAAAGGCCGTTGTTCGAGACCCGCGAAGACCGATCCCGGCGTCCGAGACCCCGAGGGCCGATCTCGCTGAACCCGAACCCTGGAACCCCGCCAAGATCTTCATCGAAACCCGAGAACTCCGCCGCGGTACCCGGAAAACTCCTACATGGAACCATCGGGCCTCGAAAGACCATCGACGCCACGCCCGAGTCCGGCACCGACACCCGACAACCTCAACATATGACGCCAAGGTCTTCTCCTTGGAACGACGAGTGCTCCTTCCTGGCTTCGAAGCCCGACCCCGTGGACCGACATGATCTCCTTCACGGATATGACAAGTACTCCCTCGAGGACGCCGAGTACTTCACCCCGGACACCGAGACCCTGAACGACAAGTTCTCCTTCCCGGAAGCATTGACGCTCGTGCGACAAGATCTACTTCCCCGATCCGAAGGCCCTAAATCCCGGAGTCCGAGAACGATCCCGTCGAACCCTGAACCTGAGACCAACCCCGAACCCCGGAACCCCAAGATCTGCCGAACCCTAATGTGTGAACCCCTTCCCGAAACCCTATTTTATAATATAATACAACTTGTTGCATATTAATCATTCATCTCGCATGCATATCATTGGTTTGGGGGCCTTATGCCGATTCACCTCATAATTAAATATGGGGCCCATATGCGGGCAAATCTAGTCTTATATTGGCCTCATTTAAATTTGTGCAGCGAACCGGTGCTATCTTTTGCCATGTTAATACAACATTTAAAATGCAGGGTAGCTAAATAACATGAACCACCTAAATAATTGTCGGGACCCCGATTCCACTTAATATGACCTAATTGCATCGCAGCTTTGCCATGCCATGCATCATACATGCATCATGCCCGATCTTTTGCCGTAGTATTAAATATTGCATCCGGTGTTTCTTCTAGTGTTTTGCTTCTTCGCGGATAAGGCCGTTGAGTTGATGTGAGAGTCGACCCGATCTTCGGATGAACCTTCGGCAATGTTTTTTAGGCGAGCATCTCCCTCTTTCTACCTATCTTACTTTTATAGTATTTATTCCCTCCTGTTGATCTATTGCTGTCTGTGTTGCGATGCTCTAGTTTTCGTACCCGTGGTATCCCTTGCAGCCTTATATTGCCTTGGACACATCCTATTACCTGTTGTTTGATAGATAGTTGGACTTATGCGTAGTCGCTTGCTCAAGTGTTGCGTGTCGTCAAGTGCCACGCTTGTTGGTGTATTGCCGCATGTTGATGTTGGAGATGATCATGGCTTTACTTATCGCTCACTTTAACTCTGTTTAACAACTAAAATTGAAGTAAGTAAGCGAGGCATCGGTGGGTGATAGATAATATTTGGTTTCCGATCGCCACTTGTGTCCCGTAGGACCCCGAGTACTTGATACTGTTCCTTGATTTATTGCGCTATCCACATCCGGAGGATTATGGGACCCCCCGAGCGAGCTTGATTCGGTCTTATTTCTTGGGGCCACAAACTAGTTTGAGGTTTTATTTACTATCCTGTACCTATGCCATGCTACGCTTTATTTACGACAGCGAGGAGCACCTTTGATCTTTAGGAATTGTGACCCGCTTACGCTGTATCGACAAGCCCAGTTTTGGGTTCCTGTCGCCATAGCCGGCCCCACAAACCTCGGGTCCGTCTCAAGTCACTAACCGTTGCTATGGTGTACTCAAGGGTGGCCCCTGAAATATTTCTGAATCTGTGATTGCTTTTTCGTGAAGGCCTCGTTGGGTTTTGATTTGGTTTTTCCGAGGCTGATCGAGTGTGTTGCTATTGGTGCACCGCCGGTAAAACTTTCAAAGCCGTGTCCGCGGTTATGGACGACTTGGAGCACAGTATCTCGATCATAGACAACTATAACTAAAGTAGTGCTATAAATTTGACTTTATAATGACTAGTAATCAGCTCCACTATAATGGAATGGCTAAATAAAACTGCCAACAATTGCTTGTTTGGGTTGTCGCCAGCGACCATTGTACCTGACTAGTAAGTATTGCAACTACAACGGAATGGCTGAATAAAAGAACCAACAACTGCTGGGTTTTGAGGTTATCTCATGCTAATTGTATCTGACTAGTAAGTGTTGCAACTATCACGGAATGGTTAACTAAAAGTGCCCACTGCTTACTTTATCAGGATGATTATCTATACCTGACTAGTAATTGCTGCAACGATAACTGAATAAATAAAACTGCCACTTGTGTGAGTTCCTCGGTTGACTTCCTCGTTTGGTCTCGAGGGGGAAACACCAGGATGGGTTTGCTTGGTGGTAGCATCAGGTTGGTTCCGAATAGGTCTTTCTTACCCCTCTCTGATAGCCGCCAGTTGTAACGAGTCTCTATAGGTAGTTTAGTGCATGCTGCCGCTTGATCCACCATACCTATGTAGGCGAGGACCGCCGAATTCTAGTCTCGCCATCTTGGCCTCGATCGACGCTCCTCTTTTCCTTTGCCCTTTGTCGGCACCTTTTGTTTAAGCGGTTTTGAGATCGACGTCGTTAGCGTGGTTACCCTTCCGCTTGTCCCGGCGGTTATGGACGCCATTGGTTATTCTTCAGGGCTCTTAGCTCCATTTGCATCTTGTCCGTAGCTGGACGCTATATCGTTCTCAAGGTGATTTGGATCTTTGTACTGTATATCTGTATTCTTGACTCATTGAGTCGCTGTTGTATAAATATCTGTTCTGTGGGTCCCATCGAGGACTGTTGTGTAATGTTATTACTTCGTTTTCCACCCGCACGAAAGTGCCTGGTGGGCACCTTTGAATCGTTTCTATGCGGGTTTGGCGGGCTTCGCTAAAACTTGCATAGGTCTGATTCTGAGGGTGTTACACACACTTAAGGATTCGATGTTGTTGAGTAGTTATGGAATGATGAGAAAGAGACCGAATGTTGTTCGGAGTCTCGGATGGGATCCGGGATATCACGAGGATATCCGTAATGGTCCGGAGAATAAGATTCATATAAGGAAAGTCCTGTTTCGGAGTTGGGGAATGATTCCGGTGTTTTCATCGGGAATGTTCTAGAAGGGTCTGGAAGGTCCGGCACTCCGGAGGGGAAGGGTACATGAATGTGTCATGACAATATGGAATGTTTGCATCATGTACTAGGTCACTTGGCTGGGCAAAATAAAGGGAGAAATCAAATCCTAGTTTGAAAGTCGTACGCCAATTTGAAAAAGTCAAACGACAAGTTTGCTTGGTGGAGGGAGAGTAGGAAACCTACTTGGGGAGGAGTTACTCTCCCTCCACCCGCCAGCCAAGGAGGCCGACTTGGGGGATGACTCCCTCCTCCCAAGTCACGCCCTCCCACCTGTATAAGGAGGGGCAGGGTTGCCCCTCTTCCTACACCTAACACACCCAAAACCCTAGCCCTAGCTGCCAGCCTCCTCCAAGTCGCCGCCGCCACCTAGGGTTCCTCCAACCCGCCGAGTTGGGGATTCCCCAAGCCCTAGCCACCAGCCAAGCTTCCCCGTTGGTGCCCTCTAAACCCTAGATCACCAAGGCCTCTCTCATAGTCCACCATACTCGCTCCAGCTTAAGGATAAGCCCTGCAAGATCTCCCCTCTACTTCTGGTACCACACCGTCGTGCTGCCGGAATCGCGAGGAGAGTGCTACAACCTCCGCTGCCTGCTGGAACAAGGGAGGGGAAGGTATTCATCGGGTACTGAACGTGTGACCGACTGCGAAAGCGCTGCTGGAACGCGGCGCCGGAAGGACCGTCTACACGATCTTGAGATCGGCAAGAGTACGACTACATCACCCACGAGAATCTGCTCTCGTTAACCGCTTTGGAATATTCAAGGGTGAGTTCCTCTATCGACTCGTTGCTACAATATAGTAGATAGATCTTGGCTTGTTTGTTTGCATGCGGTAGAAATTTTTTGTTTTCCATGCTACGAACCCCAACAGTGGTATCAGAGTCGTGTCTATATGTAGATCTGTTGCACGAGTAGAACACAATGGTCATTGTGGGCGGTGGTGCTTTTATTATCAATTGCTTTTTGTGTACTTTTCATCTTGCGGTATGATGGGATGAAGCGGCCCGGGCTAACCTTTGTCACATCTCAAATTTTAGATTTGGTCTTGCATATCATTCATAGCATTCATCATATCTTTCCATGCAAAACCGTCGAGTAGGAAGGTTCGGCGAAGCGCCATCGTCAAAACCCTATTTTGTTTCGCCCCAAGTTTACTGCGGGGAGCTCTAGTAAGACTTGCAACAACCACCCCTGTAGTTTCAAGTTTTCGCTCAAACTTCGACTGAAGGTTGTTCGCCTCGACGATACGAACCCGTAGGCACGAGAATCGCTCCAATCGGAGTTCGTATGCAAAAGACTCGGACGTTTTAGTAAACCGCCGGAAAACGGTCCGAAATTTCGGACCGATTTCCGAATCGGACTCCAACCGCGGACCGTTTCAGTTTAGGATTGTTTTTTTTTTCACGAGAGGGACCAAATAAAAGAGGCCCCGCTGCCTCGATTTCCGTGCCCAGCCCGACCCCGCCGCCTCCTTCTCCCGCACGCGCCTCGCTCCCTGGCGCGCCTCCCGAGACGCGCCATCGCCGCCGCCTCCCGAGCTCCTCGCCGCCGCCGTCGCCGCCACCACCACCGGGTTAAACGCCGTCCTCTCCGTTCCGCCGTCCGCCATCCGCCGCTTCGATCCCATCTGCGCCGCTTCTATCCGCGCCGCTGCCGCCAGCCGCTTGCCGCCTTGCCCGCCGCCGCCTGCGTCGCCCGCTGCCGCCGCATCGCGCCACCGCCCGCCGCGCCGCTTACCGCCGCCGCTACGCGCCGCTGCGCCGCCACGCTTACGCCGCGCTATCGCATGTACGCAAGCGCAGCGTTGCATGTCTGCGCGCATGTTATTTCATGCCCGCATACACGCACGACGCTGCCGCCGCTGCTATTATTTCGAACCGTAGTTGTCGGTGTACGCACCGTGCAGGAAAAGTCTCGACGGAACCGATCGTCGCCGTCCGGAGCTCGCCGCACCATCCGGGTTCGTTTCGACCGTTTCGGTAAGACAGCAGCCACCGCCGATCTCAGATCAGCGGCTTAGATCGTTGACTGGTCAGCACTCAGACGTTGACTAGTCGACGCCTTCAGACGTTGACTGGTCGTCGACGCTTGATCAGCGCCCAGTCATCACACACAGTTGACTGGGTCAATTTCGTTAATCCTATTAGTTGGCAGATTTTGGTAGAATCTTATAAATTGCATAGAAATTAAACCGCTTGGCCAAAAATTACAAATAAAATATGCACGAGTTCAGTGAGTCGTGTAGAATCTCGCTGTACCTTTGGTTCAGACTTTTACCATCAGGTTTAGTACAGTTTAATTAAATGAGTTAATGGCCTTTTCGGAGTAATAAATTCGTAGTAAAAGTTTTGTAGCTCCAAAAATCGCGTGTGATATGTCCCTGAACTCGTATGAACGAGGGGAATCTCATCGTCAAATAAAAAGATATGCTTACAGTAAAAACTTCTGCAGTATTTGTCTAATGTCTTTCTGCATTGTTTTAATTACTCGGGATGTTTTGTAACTCCTTTTTGAGTAATTCCAATTGGTACTGTTTCTTATCAGCGATGCCTATGCGGTAGAATTTTTCCAGGATTTTACGAACTGTTTACTACCGGTAGTGAATTATTTAAGTTCTAGCTCTAGTAGTGATCACTACTTTTGGTTAATAGTTTCCCTTGCGCCAAATCTATTTTCCATGCATGTATTCGGTAGTAATATGTATTAGTATTATGTGGTGCAGCTGTAGCACCAATTCACTTGCCGTTCTTGCATTCATGCATCATCTTTGTTGCATATGTTTGTGAATTGTTTGTTTATGAATGCAATTGTGTCGTGTAGATTGTGTGGAGTGCAACCCTTGCTCGTGTGTGGATTGTTCCTCCGACCGCTACAACCAAGGCAAATAGATGCTACTTTGTTCATGATATCGTCCTACTATTTTCAATGCATTGTCGTGTATTTTGTAGATGCATGTGTAGGATGATACTATCGCTATGCTATATCCTATTATGTGGTAGGGCTTTCCTTGTAGATGAACCACCGTTGTAGATGTGCTTAGCCATGCTATGTTGAACGAGGGCTGGGTTACATCATTGATACTTGTTTTCTCAAAGTATTGGTTTGTGAAAACTAAAACAACTTAATCAATGAACCCCCTGGGTGTGATGGTATTGATAAATTTTGGTGGTTTCATTGCGGAAAGGCACCCAGGTATCAAGAGAAATTGATTGGCTTCTTTATTGTGTAGCTTACATGTACAACCATGTGCCAATAATGAAATGGGCGGTTGGTTGGGCTTAGTAGGTTGTGGTAACTCGAACCCGCGTATCCAGAGATGTAGAATTTTGGTAGGTTGGACCGGTGCGCGTCGGGATTGAGAAGCTACTTCCCGAACAGTCTCTTCTTGGTCTTCTCCCTATCGTCACCCAAAATGAGAGTGATGGTACGAGCTGGGCTGGCCAAGTCACATGGGTAAAGTGTACTAGCCTCTGCAGAGTGTTTAATCTAATCGATTAGCCGTGTCCCCGGTTATGGACAACTGAGTTGCTTGATATTGATTCCATGACATGTTTCTCGCTCATTCTAATTTCATAATTGTTTTAATATTGTTGGGTTAACTTAATTGGGATCTTTTCAAAGAAAATTCAAAACTGTTTATGAAAGTAGGACAAAGTTATTTGCAAATGCAAGCCAGACACAGCTCCACTTGCCAAATATGCATGTAGATGTTAGTACTATTGTCTCCATTACTAGCTCTACTTGCCATACATTCCATGTATTGACCCTTCGGGGCTGCTACGTTTTATGTTGCAGGTTATTCCGATTCTGATTGATCGTTATAGGCCACGGTACTCCACTCGGCACTTGTTCACTTGTGGGCAATTTGAAGATTGGAGGATTTACTTGCTTTTGTTGCTACCTGAATACTTTGATCTAGCTTTATGCTAAGCTTTCATTGTAATAATGGTACTCTAGATCTTTGTAGATCATGATACACGGTTATTTTGCTATGATTATCTATCCTACTCTATTGTGGGCCAATGAACCGATCCAGGGATTGGCATGTCACATAGAGGCCACGGTCTTTTCAGAACCGGGGTGTCACAGGATGGTATCAGAGCCCGTGTGTCGACTGTAGGATCGTGACCTAGGATTGGATTAGGAAGCCATAGAATTATTAAGCCTATATTAACACTGTCTTTTCTCTTATGCCTTTCACCCTCGTAAATTCTTACCATATGCTATTCTCACACTTTCCTCTTTTACTTGATAGATGGGAGACGTGGGTGAGTATGTCACCATGGAGTCACCAAGGCCCTTTGCAAGGCGTTAGCTCAGCTCTCTCGTCATTGGGATTGCCACGCTATGTTCAAGGGAAGAAGGCTGTACACCTATGGATATGGAGAGGATGCATGGGAGATCACTACCTTCATATTCAGAGATGCCGCTTGCCAAACCCAGCACTTGGTATACACCAAGATATCGCAATCGGGGACTTGGAATCAACTTGTCAGTACATGAAGCCTGTCTCGCCAAGGCCACTATGTCCGACACCTAATGCCAGCAGATTCACCCTACCGTGATTATGGAAGGCGTGATGAAGAAGGGAACATTGTGATTACCCCGGGCGACAGGAACAACATGCCGCCCCGTCGGAGGCACATAGAGGACATGGAGAGGGAGAATGGAGCTCTAGCAGAGAAGGTGAGGATGTTGAAGGAGATAGCAGACTTTACTAGCAATGGAATGGTGGTCCAAGGACAGGAGATTGACACTTTGCATGAAGCTGTGGGAGTTCTGGAGACTGCCCTGATAGCCAGAGATGAGACCATAGCCCATCTTCATGGCACTGTGCAAGAGAATACCCAGAGCATACAACAGTTGCAAGGGACCGTCCAGGAAAGGGACCAAACCATTGAAGCAATGACAACCCAGATTGCCGCTCTCCAAGCACAGTTGAATCCACCCCCTGATGATGACAATGGAGGTGATGGAAACAATGGGGATGATGATGACAGTGGAGACGATGATGATGAGGACGAGGATGATGATGATGGAGACGATGATGGTGGAGGAGATGAAGTCTTGTCAGAAGCGGTGAGGATGAAGAAGAAGAGGAGGATCCGGAAGAGGTGGAGTTTGAAGTCTCAAGTGATGGTTCAGGAGAGGTGTACACTCCGCCATGGTTGTACCGCTTGAGCGCCAACGCATGACCGCAAGGACCTACCTCAATCTCTTCAAAAAGTAGATAGAAGTCCACCAGTTAGTCCACGTTAGGCGAATTCGTTAGGATTAGTCTCGATCATTGTGAAGCTTAGTTCGTGTTAGATTAAAAGTGTTTAGTTGCTTATTTGTGTACTCCAATATCCCAGGATTTATTTGTGCGAATTTTAATAAAAGAGTTATGGCAATTTGGTTACTATCTGTGTGTTTTTCGCTGCAGTTTTCTGCTGATACAGCAGTACTGCGCGATTTTTCATATTTTTCTGGTAACTCGGAAAAATCTGAAAAACATTGGGCTGATGCGAAACTCTCTGTTCCATATGCAAAAAAATTGGCTAATTTTTCTGACGAGTTTAAGTCAGGCAGAAAAATTCGTGAACGCTGCTGGACTGTTCTGGCAGATTGCTGATTTGGTCGATTAGATGATCTATTGTTTAGTTAACCATTGCTAACTCTTGCAAAACTATTTCAGTAGTTATATACTGCTAGGATAACACCTGGGATGTTGCTGGATCGCTTGTTTGTTGATGTGTTGCTTGCTTGTGATTGTCTGCTATTGTTTGTTGTTGTTTGATCATATGCATGGGTAGAATCCTATTGTCGTAGTTGATTCTTTCTAAACTTACCTATGCTGAACCGCAGATGCCTCCCTGCCGTCAACCCACTGAGATAGAGCAGCTCATGGCAGCTCAGGCACAACTGACCCAAGTGATGACCCAGTTCATGGCGAATCAGAACAACAACAATGGAAACAATCAGCCTCAGGGAGATGCTCTCACCAGATTTCTGAGGTTAAGGCCAGCTAAGTTCTCTACTGCAACGGAACCAATGGTTGCTCTAGACTGGTTGCGTTCAGTCAACAAGGATCTAGTGACGCTTGATGCACCGATGCCGAGAAGGTGAGGTTCCCGCTCACCTATTGGAGGGACCACCGCTTCTTGGTGGGACACATTTCGATCACCCACCCGCTAGATACCGTGACTTGGGCAATGTTTGAGGAAGGTTTCAGGACCAACCACGTGTCTTCGGAGTTCGAGCTGAAGAGGAAGGAGTTCCGCAACTTGCGCCAAACCAATCGCACCGTGGCCGAGTACATTGAGGAGTTCAACAACTTGTCCCGTTATGCACCTGAGGATGTTGACACTGATGCCAAAAGGAGGGAGAGATTCCTGGATGGCCTCAGTGACGAGCTTTCAGTACAGCTACTGGTGGTTTATTGCCCCACTTTCCAGGAGCTTATGGACAAGGCCAGAATCTTGGAGGGGAAGCACAAGCAAGTGTAGAACCGCAAGAGAAAGAACAACAATCACCACTCTGGTTCACACCACAAGACTCGCACTTCATATGATGGATACTCCAATCATGGAGGAAGTGACCATGGGAGCCATGACCGCCGCGATGGACATCGCCATGACAACCATAGGAGTAGCCACCACAACCACAAGGGAGGACACTCTCACCACTCTGGAGGACACGGTGGACATGACCGCAACCGTGATCGCAACTTCGTGAAGAAGGATCTCGAGTGAGGTGACGTGCTTCAAGTGCAAGCAAGGGACACTATGCGACAACTGTCCGGAGAGGAAAGGACTGAAGCCAACCAACGGTGAGAAGGCCACAGTGAACCACATGAATGTGGAGGAGATTCCAGATGAGCCTGACCTTGTGATTGGTAAGTTCCCAATCAACACTTACCCTGCACTTATACTTTTTGATACTGGTGCATCGCATTCATTCATATCAAGGGCATTTGTGGATAATTATAAGTTACCTACTGAGTATATGAAAAGGTCTATTAGAGTGAGTTCACCTGGAGGAGATATGATAGCTAGTGCGGGATGCCGCGACTTGACTGTGAGGATTGGAACACACAACTTCATCGCACATCTAGTAGTGTTGGATTGACAGGGATTAGATGTCATTCTGGGTATGGATTGGATGTCTATGCATGGGGGACACATAGATTATGCACATCGAGCTGTTTCACTCAAAACCCCAGATGGTAAGAGGATTAGATTCAAGTCAGCCGCACGACCAGGAAGGTGTAAGCTGAATTCTCTTAAGGGGGTTAGCATGGATACTGTGCCAGTGATTAGGGATTAACCTGACGTGTTTCCGGAAGAGCTGCCAGGGATGCCACCTGACAGAGATGTAGAGTTTCTTATCGACCTGATGCCGGGAACAGGACCTATAGCAAAGAAACCATATAAGATGGATGTCGATGAGCTGAAGGAATTGAAGAAACAGTTGAAGGAACAACTGGAAAAGGGATTCATTCAGCCTAGTGCGTCATGGGGAGCACCTGTCTATTTGTGGAGAAGAAAGACGGCACCAAGAGATTAGTGGTAGACTATCGCTCGCTGAATGAAGTAACCATTAAGAACAAGTACCCTCTTCCGAACATAAATGACTTGTTTGATCAACTGGAAGGAGCAAAGGTGTTCAACAAGATTGATCTGCGATCAGGCTATTTCCAATTGAAGATCCGAGAGGAGGATGTACCAAAAACCGCCTTCACCACTAGGTATGGTTTATATGAGTATACAGTTATGTCTTTTGGACTAACAAATGCCCCAGCATACTTCATGACCATGATGAACAAGGTATTTATGGAGTATTTGGACAAGTTCGTGGTGGTGTTTATTGATGACATACTGATATATTCCAAGGATGATGCCGAGCATGAGAAACATCTGAGGATGATTATGGAGACAACCATGAAATGCCGAGCGTGTCTATTCAAAGTAGTTGTAATAGTTGGAGCTGGTGGACGACAACCATGAAACGGCGCCATTGACCTTGACGCTATACCGGTGATGATGGAGATCATGTTCGTGCTTGAAGATGGAGATCGAAAGCACAAGAAGAAAGGCCATATCATATCACATATTATGAATTGCATGTGATGTTAATCCTGTATGCATCTTGTATTGCTTAGTTAACAATGGTAGCATTATAAGATAATCCCTCAAGCACATAAATTTCAAGTTTTAAAGTGTTCATCCTTAGTAAGCACCGTTGCTAAAGCTCATTGTTTCGAAGCACCATGTGATGATCGGGTGTGTTAGATTCTGCGGGTGTATACAATGTGAGCAAGCCAGATTTGCTCATGCGGAAGCTAAGGTTTGATCTTGACGAGCCTAGCATGTACAGACATGGTCTAAGAACACGGATCACCGAAAGGTAAAGCATGAGTCATATAGTAGATATGATAAACATGTTGATTGTTCGCCATTGAAGCTACATCAACTCTCGTGATGATTGTTTTTGATGTGGTGGATTTGGTTCGTGTGATCACTAAAACAATGTGAGGGATATTGTTTTGAGTGGGAGTTCACCTAGATTAATTTAACTATTAATTAGAACTCAATTTGTCATAAACTTAGTCTAAACTATTGCAAATATGTTGTAGATCAATGGCGGCCCCTACCATCAATTTTAATACGTTCCTAGAGATATAAAAGTTGAAAAACAATGGAAGCAACTTCGCGGATTGGTTCCGCAATTTGAGGATTGTCCTCAATGCTGTTAATTTGACCTATGTGCTGGATGCACTTGGGGTGACTCCTTTTGCATCCGATGCTACCGATGAAGTAAAGAATGTTTACCTCACTCGGAAGAATCGACTCCATTCAGTGTGCTATCTTGTATGGTTTGGAATTGGAGCTTCAGAAAAGGTTTGAGAACCATGACCCACATGATATTGTCCGTGAACTCAAAATGATATTTGAGGCTCACGCAACAGTTGAGAGTTATGAGGCTTCTGAAAAGTTCTTTAACTGCAAGATGGAAGAGGGCAGCTCCGTCAGTGAGCATGTGCTTAAGATGTCTGGGCACGCAAACAAACTCCAAAGTTTGGGTATAGTGATTCCTAATGCTTTGGGGATTTACTATGTCCTCCAATCACTGCCACCAAGTTACAAGAACTTTGTGATGAACTATAATATGCAAAACATGAACAAGACGTTGCCAGAACTCTTCTCCATGTTGAAATCTGTAGAAGTGGAGATCAACAAAGAGCATCAAGTGTTGTTGGTCAATAAGACCACCAAATTCAAGAAAGGCAAGTCTAAGCAAAAGGGAAACTTCAAGAAGGGCGGTAAGAAAGTTGCCGCACCGACGAAGAAGACGAAGGCTAGACCTAAGCCTGATACTGAGTGCTATTACTGCAAGGGAGAGGGTCATTGGAAGCGGAATTGCCCAAAGTACTTGGCGGATTTGAAGAACGGCAAAATCAAGAAGAAAGGTATATCCGATATACATCTTATTGATGTGTATCTCACTAGTATTCGTAGTAGTTCCTGGGTATTTGATACTAGTTCAGTTGCTCATATTTGTAACTCGAAACAGGTGCTGCAGAATAAACGGAAGCTAGCGAAGAACGAGGTGACGATGCGCGTTGGAAATGGATCAAAGGTTGATGTGATCGCGGTCGGCACGCTACCTCTTTATCTAACATCGGGATTAGTTTTATACTTAAATAATTGTTATTTGGTGCCTGCGTTGAGCATGAACATTATATCGGGATCATGTTTATTGCGAGACGGTTACTTGTTTAAGTCCGAGAATAATGGTTGTTCGATTTATATGAGTAATATGTTTTATGCACATGCACCATTGATAGATGGTCTATTCTTATTGAATCTCGATTGTAGTAATACACCCATAAATAACATTGAGGCTAAACGTTTGAAATTGAGCGATAACTCGACCTATATGTGACACTGTCGTCTTGGTCACATTGGAGTGAAGCGTATGAAGAAACTCCATTCCGATGGACTTCTTGAATCACTTGATTTCGAATCACTTGAAAGATGCGAAGCATGTCTGATGGGTAAAATGACTAAGACTCCATTTTCTGGTATGATGGAGCGAGCTACGGACTTGTTGGAAATCATACATACCTATGTGTGTGGTCCAATGAGTGTAGCATCGCACGGTGGTTATCGTTATGTTCTTACCTTCATGGATGACTTGAGTAGATATTGGTATATCTATTTCATGAAACATAAGTCCGAAACTTTCGAGAAGTTTAAGGAATTTCAAAGTGAGGTAGAGAATCAACGTAACAAGAAGATTAAATTTCTTCGATCTGATCGTGGAGGTGAATATCTAAGTTACGAGTTTGGGGAGCATTTGAATAAATGCGGAATACTTTCACAATTGACACCGCCGGGAACACCACAACGTAATGGTGTGTCCGAATGTCGTAATCGAACTCTCTTAGATATGGTTCGTTCTATGATGTCACTGACAGATTTACCGTTATCATTTTGGGGTTATGCATTAGAAACAACCGCATTCACTTTAAATAGGACACCATCTAAATCAGTTGAAACTACACAGTATGAATTATGGTTTGGGAAGAAACCTAAATTGTCGTTCCTTAAAGTTTGGGGATGCGAAGCCTATGTAAAGAAGTTACAACCGGACAAGCTTGAACCCAAAGAGGAAAAATGCATCTTCATAGGATACCCGAAGGAAACTATTGGGTATACATTCTATCATAGATCCGAAGGCAAAATCTTCGTTGCTAAGAATGGATCCTTTCTAGAGAAGGAATATCTCTCGAAAGAAGTGACTGGAAGGAAAGTAGAACTCGACGAGGTTGTTGAACCTTCTCTCGAATCGTAGTAGCGCAAAGACCGGAAGTAGTTCATGTGGCGCCTACACCAATAAGAGAGGAAGCTAATGATGATGATCATGAAACTTCGATTGAAGTTGCTACAGAACCTCGCAGGTCAACGAGAACTCGTACCACTCCTGATTGGTATGATCCCATTATGAGTGTCATGTTGGTGGACAACACTGATGACCCTGCGACATATGAGGAAGCGATGATGATCCCAGATTCCAATAAATGGCAAGATGCCATGAAATCCGAGATTGGATCCATGTACGAAAACCAAGTATGGACTTTGGTGGACTTACCGGATGGCCAGAAGGCTATCGAGAACAAATGGATTTTCAAGAAGAAAACAGATGCTGATGGTAATGTTACTGTCTATAAAGCTCGAATTGTCACAAAAGGGTTTCGAAAAATTCAAGGAGTTGACTACGATGAGACTTTCTCACCAGTAGCGAAGCTAAAGTCTGTGAGTATTATGTTAGCAATCGCTGCATATTATGATTATGAGATATGACAGATGGATGTCAAAACAGCGTTCCTCAATGGAGACATTGATGAAGAGTTGTATATGATGCAACCCAAAGGTTTTATTGATCCTAAAGATGCTAACAAGATATGCAAACTTCAACGGTCATATATGTATTGAAGCAAGCATCCCAAAGTTGGAATCAACGTTTTGATAAAGTAATCAAAAGTTTTGGTTTTATACAAACTCATGGAGAAGCTTGTATTTACAAGAAAGTGAGTGAGAGCTTTGTAGCATTCTTAATACTATATGTTGATGACATATTGTTGATTGGGAATGATGTGGACCTTCTTAATAGTGTTAAGGAATATTTGAATAATAGTTTTTCAATGAAAGATCTTGGCGAAACAGCTTACATATTAGGCATAAAGATTTATAGAAATAGATCAAGACGCCTAATATCATTGTCACAAAGTACATATTTGGACAAAGTTCTAAAGAGGTTTGGAATGGAAGATAGCAAGAAAGGGTTCTTGCCCATGTTGCCCAATACGACCTTGAGTAAAACTCAAAGTCCTGCAACGGCAGAAGATAGAGAAAGGATGAGTAAGACTCCCTATGCCTCAGCCATAGGATCTGTAATGTATGCCATGCTATGTACTAGACTCGACATTACATATGCTGCTAGTTTGACTAGCAGATATCAAAGTGATCCAGGAGTGGATCATTGGACAGCGGTCAAAAACATCCTTAAGTACTTGAGAAGAACTAATGATATGGTTCTTTCTTATGGAGGTGATGAACAACTCGTTGTTAATGGTTACACCGATGCTAGTTGGAACACCGATCCAGATGATTCTAAATCTCAATCTGGATACATATTTACTTTTAATGGTGCAGCAGTTAGCTGGAGGAGTGCAAAGCAAAGCGTTGTGGCGAGATCTTCAACTGAATCGGAATACATAGCTGCTTCGGAGGCTTCACAAGAAGCGATATGGATGAAGGAGTTCATTACAGAGCTCGGTGTGGTTCCAAGTGCGCTGGAACCAATGTCTATCTACTGTGATAACATGGGCGCCATAGCCAATGTGCAACAACCAAGGTCACACAAGAAGCTGAAGCACATCAAGCTATGTTTTCACGCTATTAGAGAACATGTCCAAGATGGTGACATAAAGATTTGCAAAGTATACACAGATCTGAATGTGGCGGATCCGTTGACTAAACTTCTCCCGAGGGCAAAACATGACCAACACCAAACTGCCATGGGTGTTCGGTATATTACCATGTAATCTAGATTAGTTGACTCTAGTGTAAGTGTGTGGCGCCCCGCAAAAAAAACCACTACTAGAAAATCGCGGTGTTTTTGTGTTGCGCATCATCATGACCGCATGCTCATGTCATCATGCCACATTACATTTGGGCATCGTCGTGTCATCTTGCATTTGTTTGCATAAAACTATTTTCAAAAATCTATTTTTGTCTTCCGAACACCCCGTCTTTATTTCAAAATCCAAAACCCGGGTCTCCGGATTATTTTGTTTCGTCTACCAATGGATTTCAAACGCCCCGTTTTAAATAATAAAACATTTATTTTATTTTTAGGGGCAGCCGTACCGGGCCGATCCGACCCAGTCGGCCACCCCCAGTACAAAAACCAGCCTACCTAACCCCTTTTCCTACCCCAACCTAATCTACCCAGCCCCCTCCACCTCACCCCCTCCAATCCCATGTCGACACCTCACCTCTCCCTTCCCCCATCCAATCCCAGCCCGCCACCTCAGCCGGCGCCACCCTCTCTCTATGCGCACACCACACCCGTCCGGCACAGAAACCACCCAACCCCACCTTGCCGTCGCAAGCGACGCGCCCTCGGCTTCCACTCCCGTCCCTGGTCCCACCCGCACGACCCCGCAGAACCCTCCCTGGCCCCGCTACTCTTCCGCTCCATCTCCCAAGATCGCCGCCGCCTCTGTACCTCGCGGTCGACACCCCCATCTCCTTTTCTCGCCACCCTCCTTCCTCCTCCTCCCCGGCTGCTCCGGCTGCACGCCTTCCTCGCCACCTCTGCCTTCCTCCCCACCGCGGCCGGGATCCCGTGTGGTGCCGCCACCTAGGCCTCACCCGCGCTCGTCTGCAAGCCGGCCCCGCTGCCCCAACCCTGCGAGCGCCCTAGCGCATGGGCCTCTGCCCGGCGACCAGCGCCCTCCACCTTGTCGGCGGCCCTCTGTGTGCCGGCCCAAGATCTTCCTCGCCGAGACCGTCTGCCGCCGGCCGCCCTCTCCATCGGCCGCGGGCCTCTCCTTCCTCGGCTTCGCGTTTTGCCCGCGGCAGAGCTTCTCTGCCTCCTCGCGCCGAGCCCAACGGCCACGCGAGCTCCACCTCGGCAGGTGTCCCATGCTAGCCCCGCCTCCCTCCAAGCACGGTTGCCGCTGCGCCTTCCTCGTTTCCCCGTCATGCTCCTCCGCCGGTCGCTGCCTCCCTGCTCCCCATCAACCCGAGCATCCCGCCGCCCGCAGGAGCTTGCCTTCGGCCTCCCTTCCTTGCAAGCCTCCTTGGCCGAGCTGCCTTCTCCGTTTCCCCATCGCCAACCGTCAGCGAGCCTTGTCTCCAGGGCCTTCCGCCCTCCAGGGCTCCTTCCTTCCGGAGCGTGCCGCCTCTGAGCTCCCTATGCCGCCTCTCTCTCTCTCGGGCGGGCGTGCCACTTGTCGCCACCGTCGGCATCGTCCCTTCTGCTAGGTGCGCCCACGCCTTCGCTCACGCCCTACTCGGCTCCTGCCGCTCATGCCTGTCTGTTGGCACGCGTGTATGTCATGTCTGCGTTGTGTTTGTGCCACCCCTACAACATATGTTTGCTTGTGTTGAATCATGTACACTTTGTAACCTCCGTTGTTGTTGATCTGCTCGAGAGCTCGTGTCTAGGCCTCCAACCCTGTCTGTGGTGTCGCCGAAGCGCCGCAAGACGAGAACTGTCACAACGTCAAGATCATCCGAAGACCGATCCAAACTCGGCGCCGCGCCAAGATCTTCTTCCCGGATTTGGCTTCATGGAACCCTGAAGACCCCGGTGTCGAGCCCCAAGTTCGCCACCGATGATCAGGATGGTACCCCAAGATCTCCTTCCCGGAATTCGACGCCTTGATCCTGCGGATCCGAAGACCAAGCCCGAACCCCATCGAACCCCCCAAACCAAGATCGTCGAGCCCCTCTAATGTGTGACTCCTTTTTCGAGCCCCACATTTTTATAACATATAATATCTACCTGTTGCATATAAATGTTCATGCTTGCATACATATGGTTGTGGTTTGGGGGCATTATGCCAATTCATCTCATAATTAAATATGGAGTCTATATGCGGGATATCTTTGTCTTATTCCGGACTTCATTTAAATTGGCATAGCGAACCGAAGTGTGGCATCCCGCAAAACCCCTACTAGAAAATCGCGTTGTTGTTGTGCATTGCATCGTCATCATCATGCATTGTTTGTCTGAAACTATTTTCGAAACGCCTAGTTTTGTTTTCTAAATAAGCCCATCTTTATTTCAAATTAAAACATCGGTCTGTTCAGATCTTTTATTTGTCTAAAAAGTATTTACAAAATGTTTTACAAATAAAATAAATAATAAAAGGTTTTGTCCGGGGAGGCAGCCCGATCAGTCAGGCCAGAGGCCCAACCTGACCAGACTACCTACTACCCGACCCAAAAGAAAACCCCAGTCTAAAAATACCTAACCCTTTTTCCTACCTAATCCTAATCTACCCGTGATGCTCTAGTTTCCGTACCCGTGATATCCCGTGCAGCCTTATATTGCCTTGGATACATCTTATTACCTGTTGTTTGGTAGATACTTGGACTTGCACGTCGTAGTCGCTTGCTCAAGTGCTGTTCCGTGTCGTTAAGTACCTCAGTTGTTGGAATACTGACATATGATTTATGTTGGAGATGATCATGGCTTTAATTATCGTTTAATTTAATTATTGTGTAATAACTAAAATTGAAGTAGGTAAATGCAGAGGCACCGGTGGGTGATAGATAACATTTGGTTTCCGACCGCTCACTGGTGTCCCGTAGGACCCCGAGTTCTTGACACTGTTAGAGATCGAGCGCTAACCATGTGGGGAGATATGGGCCCCCCATCGATTAGTACCTGATTTCAAAGTATTGTACTGGGGGCCACAAACTAGTTAGAGGTTTTATTTACTATCATGTACTTATGCCATGCTTTACTGCTTTATTGAAATTGTGCGATGGATAGCACTGTCTGCTTAGGATGGACACGTTTCAGCTGTGTCGACAAGCCCGTTTTGGGTTCCTGATGTCACACCGTCTACCCAAACCCCGAGTCCGTCTCGAGCCCGGCCGACTTGCGGGTAGACTTAGTGGGTGCCCCGTGCTTGCTTTGGGTCTGGAAACGTCATGACTTAGGCCCCGCCGACATACCGATGGGTGTATGTCAACTGATCTGGCAAAAAGGGTCGAAGTGCTTGTGGATACTTTGGTGCACCCCTGCAGGGTTAAATCTTTTCGAGAAGCCGTGTCCGCGGTTATGGACGACTTGGAGCACAGTGCTTGATCATAGACAACTATAACTAAAGTTTACTGTTATAAATTGACTTGTATCCGATATGACTAGTAATCAGCTTCACTGCAACGGAATGGCTAAATAAAAGTACCAACAACTGCTGGGTTTTTGGGACATCTCATGCTAATTGTATCTGACTAGTAAGTGTTGCAACTATAACGGAATGGTTAACTAAAACGGCCCACTGCTTATTATATCAGGATGACTATCTATACCTGACTAGTAATTGCTGCAACGATAATTGAATAACTAAAACTGCCGACTGTGTGAGTTCCTCGGTTGACTTCCTCGTTTGGTCTCGAGGGGGAAATACCAGGATGGGTTTGTTTGGCGTTAGAATCAGGTTGGTTCCGAATAGGTCTTTCTTACCCCTCTCTGACAGCCGCCAGTTGTATCGAGTCTCTATAGGTTGTTTAGTGCATGCCGCGCCGCCATCCACCATACCTATGTAGGCGAGGACCGCCGAATTCTAGCCTCGCTGCATCGCCTCGATCGACCGCTCTCTTTTCCTTTGCCCTTTGTCGCACCCCTTTGTTTAAGGGTTTTGAGATCGACGTCGTTAGCGGTTACCCTTCCGCTTGGCCAGGCAGGTTATGGACGCCATTGGTTATTCTTGTGGCTCTTAGCCCCATTTGCATCTTGTCCGTAGTCGGACGCTCTATCGCTTTCAAGGTGATTTGGATCTTTGTTAGATATCTGTATTCTTGACTCATTGAGTCGTTATATATATTTGTTATGTGGGTCCCATCGAGGACTGTTGTGTAATGTTATTACTGCTTTCCACCCGCACGAAAGTGCTGGTGGGCACCTTTGAATCGCTTTCGGCGGTTTGGTGGGTTTCGCTAAAACTTGCATAGGGTCGATTCTCGAGGGTGTTCTGAGTGGTATCGAGCTCATAGCTGCGATACCACAAGTCCAAATTTCAGGATAACCTAGCTAACGGCCAAGTAGAGTGTCAAAACTATTTTTGCAAAATCGGTTGGATAGTTACGATTAGGTTTTACTTTTACCTTACCCCGCCGATCTCCTCTCACCTTTGCGTGTTTTGAATCCGCTCTTCTTTCTCTTGAGTCCAGGATTTCGTGATTGGGTTCCGTGCATCTTCGGTTTTGCTTCCTCCTTTGATAACGGTGTTCTACCATCCGTGTTCATCTTTCACGAGGAATCCGTTTACTGTGGTACCATTCTTTGTTCCTTGTTTGTGCCTTACGGTGTTTTCCGACGCGACGACAACATCCATGCCAGATCCGATGCAGAGTCTGCATCACTCCTTTGTTCCTGAACCTCGATTGTCGAGATCTTCAGTCTGATTCCGAGAATGGTTGCACGCTTTTCTACTGATTGTGCAGAGTAATAGTTTGGGTGCGTGATGGATTGGCCCCCATGCCGACTACCCTTTCTATTCGCTTTTGTACATTGAAGTGGATGAGAGTGCATCGGTTCCCTCTTTCCATCGAAGCTAGAGGTGGCTTTAATTGTGGATACCTCTACCTTCGCCCTTTGTTCCCGGAGTGTTCTCTGACGATCACGGACAACGACCTCTTGTTAGTGGTGTCGCGAGGATCTACACGAAGCGAGAAGACGCAGATCGCCGACCTTCCTTCCTGTACCATGAGGCAGATCTCGAGGGCGAGATCCATTGTTAGTGGTGTCGAATTGTGGCATCCCGCAAAACCCCTACTAGAAAATCGCGTTGTTGTTGTGCATTGCATCATCATCATCATCATGCATTGTTTGTCTGAAACTATTTTCGAAACGTCTAGTTTTGTTTTCTAAATAACCCCCGTCTTAATTTCAAATTAAAGCATCGGTCTGTTCAGATCTTTTATTTGTCTAAAAAGTATTTACAAAATGTTTTACAAATAAAATAAATAATAAAAGGTTTTGTCCGGGGAGGCAGCCCGATCAGTCAGGCCAGAGTCCCAACCTGACCAGACTACCTACTACCCGGCCCAAAAGAAAACCCCAGTCTAAAAATACCTAACCATTTTTCCTACCTAATCCTAATCTACCCAGCCCCTCCACCTCACCCCCTCCAATCACATGTCGCCACCTCACCTCTCCCCAAATCCCCACCTATAGCTACCCGCCACCTCATCCCCACTCCCTCCCTCTCCCCACAGCCCCACCCCTGCCCTGTCTTGCACGCGTCCTCGCTCCCCGCGGGACCCACCCCGACCCAGCGTCTCTCTCGCGATCCCTCTCCCTGGCTCGCCCCGCCCTGGCCCACCACCACCAACCCCCCTCGCTCACCTTCCCTCGCCAGGAGCCGCCGCTCGCCCCAGAGCGCCGCCGCGCCCGACCCTCCCGCTCGCCTCCTCCTTTCGCAGAGAACCTCTCCCACCGCCTCGCTCCTGCAAACCCCGCCGCCTCGTTCCTCTCGACGCCACCGTGACGCCCCTCTGGTCCTCCTCGTCGACCTCGCGGCTAGCATCTCCCCCTCGACCCCACGCCCTCTATCCCAGGCGTGCGGCCGCCCCTGCGAGCCTCCCTCTCGGATGGCCGCCTCCTCGCCCGCGCCTCCCCGGCCGCCATCACCCTCGCCACCAACCGCCGGCGAGCCTCGCCTCCAGCGCCGCCCCTCCGTCTGCAACCAGAGCACCGCGCCGCCAAGCTCGGGCCGGTCGCCGATCGTCCCGGACCCCGCTGTTCGCGCCGCCCTGCTGACCCTTCTTCACCCCCCTGGCGCCGATGCCCCGCTATGGATCCCCTCCGGCCGCTAGCTCGCCCCTCCTCTACACCCAGTCGCCGGCCTTGACTGCGCGCCTCCCGTCCATTCCTCGTCGTAGCATCGCCCTTCTCTTGGAGCCCTGAGCGCGTCGGCCTGCGTGCTCGTCCTCGCGGGAGGGTGCTACCCTGGGGCCTCTGTCTCACACGCGCACTGCCCGTCTTTCTCCTGTTTGTGTTGTCCACAAGTCCTCGTCCCTGAGCCGTTCTCGAGATGTTTGTCCGGTGCTTGATCCGAGAGGACCCTGTCGAGAACCCGTGCGATCTGAAGACCGTACCGAACCCAGTGGCAAGTATGAACCCCCGACAAGATCTCCATCACGAAACTCCGATGCCTTCGACACAGGGCATTGAGGATGCCGTCATGGACCCGGAAGAATCCCCGGACCCCAAGACCGACATCGTCACCCGAGAACTCTGACAAGGACGCCAAGCTCGTCGGAATCCCAGACGCCAAGATCTCCTTCATAGATGCGGATCCGATGCCCCGTTCACGGAGTCCGAAGACCGATACCGCCGAACCCGAGCGCCAAGGTCGCCTTCCCGGACCCTTGAAGATCGATCCGAAGCGCCAGGACCCGAACCTGAAGAACGCCAAGATCGCCGACGCGGATACGCCAAGTTCTTCGCCCCGAATGCCAAGACCGACTCGACGGCGCGGACCCGACAAGATCTCCGCAACGACAAGTTCTCCTTCCCGGAAGCATTGACGTCCGTGCGACAAGATCTACTTCCCGGATCCGAAGACCCCGATACCCGATCCACTCAAGTTCGCCATCGCCGACAAGATCGACCGCTTGGCACCCAAGTTCTCCATCTTGTTTTCGAACCTCGTCCCCGTCGAACCCTGAGACCAACCCCGAACCCCTCGGAGCGCAAGATCGCCGAACCCTAATATGTGAACCTTTTCCCGAGCCCCTATTTTATAAATGCTATATATAAACTTGTTGCATATTAAATTGTCATACTCGCATGCATATTATCATGTGGGTTGGGGGCATTATGCCAATTCATATCATAATTAAATATGGAGGTCATATGCGGGCAAATCTAGTCTAATATTGGCTCCATTTAAATTGGTGTAGCGAACCGGTGCTATATTTTGCCATGTTAATACAACATTTAAATTGTGGGGTATCTAAACAACATGAACCTAATAATTAAATGTCGGGACCCCGGTTCCACTTAATATGGCCTAATTGCATCGCACCTTTGCCATGTCCTACATCATACATGCATCATGCCCGATTTTTTGTCATAGTATTAAATAGTCCATCCGGTGTTTCTTCTAGTGTTTTGGTTCTTCGCGGATAAGGCCGTTGAGTTGATGCGAGTGTCGACCCGATCGTCGGTTGGACCTTCAACAATGCTTTTCAGGCGAGCATCTCCCCCTTTTCTACCTATCTTACTTTTATAGTATTTATTCCCTCCTGTTGATCTATTGCTATCTGTGTTGAGATGCTCTAGTTTCTGTACCCGTGATATCCCGTGCAGCCTTATATTGCCTTGGATACATCCTATTACCTGTTGTTTGGTAGATAGTTGGACTTGCGCGTCGTAGTCGCTTGCTCAAGTGCTGTTGCGTGTCGTCAAGTACCTCAGTTGTTGGAAGACTGACATATGCTTTATGTTGGAGATGATCATGGCTTTAATTATCGTTTAATTTAATTATTGTTTAATAACTAAAATTGAAGTAGGTAAATGCAGAGGCACCGGTGGGTGATAGATAACATTTGGTTTCCGACGCCACCTTTGGTGTCCCGAGACCCGAGTTCTTGACACCTGTTCCGAGATCGAGCGCGCTAACCACAGGTGGGGAGATATGGGCCCCCCATCGATTAGTACCTGATTTCAAAGTATTGTACTGGGGCCACAAACTAGTTTGAGGTTTTATTTACTATCATGTACTTATGCCATGCTTTACTGCTTTATTTAAATTGTGCGATGGATAGCACCTGTACTGTTTAGGATCGGGACACGTTTTCGCGGTGTCGACAAGCCCAGTTTTGGGTTCCCAGTCGTTCACAACCGTATACCCAAACCCTGAGTCCGTCTCGGAGCCCGGCCGACTTCGTTGCGGGTAGACTTAGTGGGGTGGCCCCCCGTGCTTGCTTTGGGTCTGGAAACGTCATGACTTAGGCCCCGCCGACATACCGATGGGTGTATGTCAACTGATCTGGCAAAAAGGGTCGAAGTGCTTGTGGATACTTTGGTGCACCCTAGGTTAAATCTTTTCGAGAAGCCGTGTCCGCGGTTATGGACGACTTGGAGCACAGTGCTTGATCATAGACAACTATAACTAAAGTTTAATGTTATAAATTGACTTGTATCCGATATGACTAGTAATCAGCTTCACTGCAACGGAATGGCTAAATAAAAGTACCAACAACTGCTGGGTTTTTGGGACATCTCATGCTAATTGTATCTGACTAGTAAGTGTTGCAACTATAACGGAATGGTTAACTAAAACGGCCCACTGCTTATTATATCAGGATGACTATCTATACCTGACTAGTAATTGCTACAATGATAACTGAATAACTAAAACTGCCGACTGTGTGAGTTCCTCGGTTGACTTCCTCGTTTGGTCTCGAGGGGGAAATACCAGGATGGGTTTGTTTGGCATTAGAATCAGGTTGGTTCCGAATAGGTCTTTCTTACCCTCTCGTGACCGCCAGCTTGTATCGAGTCTCTATAGGTTGTTTAGTGCATCTTTGCCGCCACCGCTTGACCATACCTATGTAGGCGAGGACCGCCAATTCTAGCCTCGCTGTCTTGGCCTCGATCGACCGCTCTCTCTTTTCCTTTGCCCTTTAACCGGCACCCATTTTGTTTAAGTAGGTTTTGAGATCGACGTTAGGTGGTTACCCTTCCGACTTGGCCCGGTGGTTATGGACGCCATTGGTTATTCTTGAGGCTCTTAGCCCCATTTGCATCTTGTCCGTAGTTGGACGCCTATCGCTTTTCAAGGTGATTTGGATCTTTGTTACGATATCTCGTATTCTTGACTCATTGAGTCATTTATATATATATCTGTTTTGTGGGTCCCATCGAGGACTGTTGTGTAATGTTATTACTTCGTTTTCCACCCGCACGAAAGTGCCTGGTGGGCACCTTTGAATCGTTTCTATGCGGGTTTGGTGGGTTTCGCTAAAACTTGCATAGGGTCGATTCTGAGGGTGTTACACGAAGCCATGTTTTGTCTTGCTAATCCAACATTTAAATTGCGGGTATCTAGAACAACTATAACCACATACTTAATTGTCGGGACCCCGGTTCCGCTTAATATTGCCTAATTGCATCGCACCTTTTCCATGTCATACATCATACATGCATCATGCCCGATTTTCTACCGTAGTATTAAATAGTCCATCCGGTGTTTCTTTCTAGTGTTTTGCTTCTTCGCGGATTAGGCCGATGAGTTGATGTGAGTGCCGACCCGATCTTCGGATGAACCTTTGGCAATGTTTTCAGGCGAGCACCTCCCCCTTTCTACCTATCTTACTTTTATAGTATTTATTCCCTCCTGTTGATCTATTGCTATCTGTGTTGCGATGCTCTAGTTTTCGTACCCGTGATATCCCTTGCAGCCTTATATTGCCTTGGACACATCCTATTACCTGTTGTTTGGTAGATAGTTGGACTTGCGCGTCGTAGTCGCTTGCTCAAGAGCTGTTGAGTGTCGTCCGGTACCTCAGTTGTTGGAGTGTTGCCGCATGTTTAATGTTGGAGTTGATCATGGCTTTAATTATTGTTTAATAACTAAAATTGAAAGTAGGTAAATGCAGAGGCACCGGTGGGTAATAGACAACATTTGTCTTTTAACCGCCCACTGGTGTCCCGTAGGACCCCGAATTCTTGACACCTGTTCCGAGATCGAGCGCGCTAACCACAGGTGGGGTGTATGGGCACCCCCATCGATTTAGTACCTGATTCCAAGTACTGTACTGGGGTCACAAAGTAGTTTGGGGCTTTATTACTATTCTGTACTTATGCCATGCTTTACTGCTTAATTTAAAATTGTGCGAGGAATGCACATGTACTGTTTAGGGAAGCGGAGTGTTTTCATGTCGACAAGCCAGTCACACTTTGGGTTCCTGTCGTTTACCACCGACGCAAACCACGGGTCCATTTCGAGCGGCCAACTTCGCTATGCGGGTAGCTTAGTGGGTGGCCCCGTGCTTGCTTTGGGTCTAGGAAGCGCCGTGTCGAAACCCGTCGACATACCGTTGGGTGTATGTTTTGTGATCTTGTACCTACCTGATCCGACAACAAGGGTGTAGGTGCGTGTGGAAACTTTGGTGCACCCCTGCAGGGTTAAATCTTTTCGAGAAGCCGTGTCCGCGGTTATGGACGACTTGGAGCATAGTTCTTGATCATAGACAACCATAACTAAAGTTTACTGTTATAATTTGACTGGTATCCGATATGACTAGTAATCAGCTCCACTACCACGGAATGGCTAACTAAAAGTACCAACAACTGCTGGGTTTTGGGATATCTCATGCTAATTGTATCTGACTAGTAAGTGTCGCAACTACAACGGAATGGTTAACTAAAATTGCCCA
This sequence comes from Avena longiglumis, assembly GCA_030063025.1. Taxonomy (NCBI): domain Eukaryota; kingdom Viridiplantae; phylum Streptophyta; class Magnoliopsida; order Poales; family Poaceae; genus Avena; species Avena longiglumis. Next base: position 31,168,130 of record CP125976.1, read on the forward strand.
CTGCTTATTATATCAGGATGATTATCTATACCTGACTAGTAATTGCTGCAACGATAACTACATAAATAAAACTGCCAACGGTATGAGTTCCTCGGTTGACTTCCTCGTTTGGTCTCGAGGGGGAATCACCAGGATGGGTATGTTTGGTGGTAGTATCAGGATGGTTCCGGATAGGTCTTTCTTATCCCTCTCTGATAGCCGACAGTTATATCGAGTCTCTATAGGTTGTTAGTGCATGCTGCGCTGCCGCTCAGTCCACCATACCTATGTAGGCGAGGACCGCCGAATTCTAGTCTCGCTGCATCTTGGCCTCGATCGACCACTCTCTTTTTCCTTTGCCCTTTGTCGGCACCTTTTACGTAAGCGGTTTCGAGATCGGCGTCGTTAGCGGGGTTACCCTTCCGGCTTGGCTCAGGCAGTTATGGACGCCATTGGTTATTCTTCGTGGCTCTTATCTCAATTTGCATATTGTCCGTACTCGGATTGTATTGTTTTCAAGGTGATCGGATCTTTGTCAGAATCTGTATTCTTGACTCTTTGAGTCGCTGTTGTATATATATGTTTTGTGGATTCCATCGAGGACTATTGTGTAATGATATTACTTCGTTTTCCACCCGCACGCAAGTGCCTGGTGGGCACCTTTGAATCGTTTCTATGCGGGTTTGGCGGGAAGCGCTGAAACTTGCATAGGGCCGATTATGAGGGTGTTACAAAGTGGGAGACTGTTGAAGATATGCCCTAGAGGCAATAATAAATGCAGTTATTATTATATCTTTGTTTTTATGATAAATGTTTACATTCATGCTATAACAGTATTAACCAGAAACATTAATACTTGTGTGATTTGTAAACTAAATTAGAGTCCCTAGTAAAGCCTCTTTATAATACTAGCTTGTTGATTAACAGATGATCATGGTTTCTTGATCATGAACATTTGAGATGTTGTTAATAACAAGGTCATATCATTAATAGAATGATATGATGGACATACTCCTATAGATAAGCGTAGCATAAAGATCAAGTCAATTTAATAGTTCAATTGCTATAAGCTTTCTGATACATAGTAACTTAATTCCTTCGACCATGAGATCATGCTTGTCGTGGGAATGGCCACGGCAGAATCGGGCAGCCGAGTAGTAGAAACGAGGGCAAGGCGGCCACCATCTGCGGTCGAGATGAGGCGAGACACGAGGTTTTACCAGGTTCGGCCCCAGGTAAAGACCTACTCTGCTAGATTGTATTATGGATGTGTTTACAATGGGCGAACTCGGACTAGGCGGCGAGTTGCTTGGGTGTATGAGGCGTGTCTCTACTCACCCCATAGGGAGGTTTATATAGGCTCACCTCCCTAGGGTTTACATATCTCAACCGATTGATTTACAACTTTGGTAATTTAACCTAGTCCGATGGGCCTATCTACTACTTTGGGCCTTCAACTTCCGATGCCTTGATTGGGCTTTGATCCACTCGCGTTATGCAGGCCACTCGCCAGCCCTTGGGCGATCGGAACGTCCCGAGTATACCCCAAAGAGGCGTATCCCCATCGATGGTCCCCGAGGCCGTCGTTGATTAGGCGTGAGTGGCTGCTGGATCGAGTGTCTGGCTTCAAGTAGGCATCCGGTCGAATCGTCGGGCTCCTCGGCGAAGGAAAAATCCGGCGAACGAATCGCGTCTTGGCGAGTCGAGCCAGCAGACGCGGTCTCGGCGAGTGACTTAGCGAGCAGTGGTGGAGTTGGACCGTCGTAGTCAAACTAGCCGTTAAGGTAACTCAACGGTAACTTTTGGCGTAATCATCGCGATAACGGCCCCTAATTTGGCGGGCAACTCCGCTATATAAGAGGAATGGTAGGCTATCGCAAAGCCAACCGCCCACCATTTCTTCCGTGCGCATCTTCCTTCCTTCGCTCGCGATCCAATCGACCAAATCCTCCGATCTCCAACCAACCTCTCGACCATGGCCCTCTCCACCGAACCTTGGGGGCAGATCCAAGTGCACAGGCGCAGCTAGCCTCCTTGAGGAGGAATCCTGCGGGCTTGGCTGGCGTATCCTCCGGAGGAGAAACGACCGAACCCGCGAGAGAGAGTTTGTCTCTTTCACGATCATCTCGGCGGGGTTAGGGTTTCCCACGTCCTTGTTCTTCCGTGCGCCTATTACGATCCAGCCTCGGATCTGGTCCCCACAAGAAAGCAGCTCGACATCTTCGTGGCGTTCTACGAGTGCTACTTGGGCTGCCGGCCCTACTTTCCCTTGTGGCAAGATCTGCTCCATGGACGGATCACCGCGGCGAAGCGACCCAATGCTAGCCGTGGGCTTGACATTCAACTCAAGTCCAAAGCTTCCTTCTTCGACCGATCTTTGCCAAAGCAAAGCGAATCGAAGAAGTCATGGTTCTATGTGACCGAGACGCCGCCGGAGGACGAGGCGGCGATCCCGCGGTACTCGGCCAACCGTTCCGAGCCACGCCACCTCCAGGTCGGCAAGCTTCCCGACAACCAGCGGATGGTCGTCGATGAGATGCTCCAGACCATCCGTGGTCCAAGAAGAAGGGCTCAGACGATAAACTTGTACAATTTTTGGCTTGGGCGGCTTCGTCCCGCTTCAACGCGACCATTACATGTATCATTGCGGGTCGGGGAGACTCGACAAAAGCCTGCCTCGACGAGTGGAAGCTGGAGGACTACCTCCCAGCATTGAAGAAGATCACCCAGGCGGTATATCCGGATGCGCAGGCCGGGGTCGCCCCCTACACCGTGAAGCGTCCGGCTCCGACGGTAATTTCTTTATCTTGTTCGCAGTCGCAGCATATGCAGTCGCGGTAATTCTAACTCCGTTTCGTACTCATTGCAGCTGTTCCAAGTGGTGGAAGGGTGGCTCCCACCCGCCGACGACGAGAGTCCGGGGTCGTCCGCCCAGGATACAAGCGAATCGCCACCCGCCAGGGGCAACGAGGATGAAGAGGATGAGTCCGAAGAGGACATTGCCCCACTGGTCCGAAAGACCCGCGGGCAACGTCAGCGTGAAATCGAAGCGAGCCGGAGCCTCGAGCGTCATGATGATGACGACGAGCTCCCAGAGACCACCTCGCGCCGCCGAAGCTCCCCAAGAAGAAGAAGAAGAAGGAAAAGGAGGCGAGGCCCCGAAGAGGAAAAGCGAAGACGGCCTCGCGCCCGCATTCAACGAGCAGCTACGATGCTCACGACGGCCGGCGACGGTGCGACGACAACCGCTACTGGATGCGCCATCTGGAAGTGCCGCTGGCCTCAATGCCCCGCCATTCATGCCGGTCTCGGGCTAGGAAGGCTGTGGCGACTTCGCCTCGCAAGGAGGTCCCGAGCGTGGCGGTCTCGCCCCGCAAGAAGGCTCCGGCCGCAGCGGCTCCAATTCGCGAGGAGGCCCCCGCCGAAGGCGTCCCAGAGGCGCCAGCCGCGACCTCAACGACGAAGAAGCCGTCCGTGTCGTGGGCCCACGACGTCCTAGAACTGGGGCTTAGTCGCCAGCTGGGCCCCGAGCTGGAAAAACCGGCCGGCCTTCGTACAGGGCTGCGTTTCATTCCAGTCGCCAAGTGAGCGCATTCGGCCTTCTCTATTTTCTATAAGTACTTCGATTGTCTTTTATTGATTTGATCTGATATGCAGGACCGGAGTGAAAAAGATGGGCCACCCGACCGTGGCCAAGGTACCCTCCGCCGCGAGCGAGGAGGATCCTTCCCGCAAGAGGAAAGTGGACGAGGTCGCCGTCTCCAGAAGGCAAGAAGGCCAAAGGCGGCGTCGCCGTCACATCTCGGCGACACGGCCGCCGGACCCGGACCAGTGGAAGCAACCGCATCTACAAAGGATGGCGTTCCTTGCCTAGACCGGAAGCGACTTCCTTTGGGCGGGTGCCTCGATCGCTACCTTCCGCCGTAACCAAAGCGGCCCGCAGCGCGGGCTCGCCCCGAGCCTCGCTCGGGGACCACCGGCTGAAGTCGACCAACGTCGCGGGCACACGCTGGCGCTGCGTCGTGACGCAATACAACTCCATGGCATGCTTGGTGCAGCCATCCGGTACCTCCGGTCCCGAGGATCGGTCGGTGCTTAGCGGCGGCTTGATTCTTATAGTTTCGTTTGTACTTTCGCATCCGGTCCCCGTGCGCGGCGCTAAATTTTAGCGGTGGGCACCGAGCAATTTTCGATCGCCGGTCCCGAGTGCGCTTTTCGCTAAATTTTAGCGGTGGGCGAGTAATTTTCGTGTTTGCTGACTTTGATGATGTGCAGGTTCTACATCTGGAGTCGGCGGAGCGAGTGGCTGCGAAACAGCGTGCTGAGAATGAGCTGGCCACTATCCAAGAAGTAAACAAGGAGCTTCAGGCTGTTGTCACAGCGGAGGGTGGCTCGCCAGAGCTTGTCCCTGGTGGTGGTGGCGGCGATCTGCGTTAAGTCTTCTTGGCGAGGTCGCCGACCTCGGCCTTGACTGGGAGGCAAAAGAAGAAGCAAGCTCGGCGAACGGGCGAGCTAAGGCCGCCATTGCGGCCGCGGAGGAAGACCGCAAGGTGTCGGAAGCCCTCGTTGTTGGGCTTCAGGACGATTATACGTCGCTTTAGTGCTTCATCACGGGACTCGCCCGCCCGTTGCTTGGTGAGTGTGTCTTCCCTGTCTTTCAGTTGTATTGTTTGTGGTTTCCATGGTACTCATAATTGTCTCCTTCTCGCAGGTCGTGTTATTGGTAGCCAAGAAGAAGCGAGCTCTCTTGACGCGAGGGAGTGCGTAAGCATGCTCGTCGACTCGGCGACGTGCATCCGCGCCTACCTTCAAGAGATGTCACCCACGGAGGTTATTCCCAGTGACCTCGTTGAGGTGTGGGAGTACTTGGAAAAGGCGCCCGCGGTCGTAGAGTTCATGACGCGGTCGGCATTTCGGCGTGGAGCGTCGACAGCGCTGAGCCTTGGACTCGCCCACTTCCCCGAGGACTTCGACCTCGACGATGTGACGAGTGGGTATCCTTCGTCGACTGGCGCGGTGGATCTGTCCGAGGTTCTCAAGTTGCAAGAACGTCGCGCGTGCTCGGGCGTGTCTGCGATGGGCGACCTCCTTCCCTACCGAAGCGGTCGTCGCGCCAAACGACCCGAGCCGCCGCATCGTGACTTCAAGGTTGAGCAACCTTTCCGCTCGGCGATGGCGGAAGCGACGACGTATCCGTCAAACCCGTACCGCGTTCATCCGTGGCCGGGATTACGGCGTCGTCGTCGAAGCCTGCGAATAGGGTAGTTTGCCTAGATGTTAGCAGCGATTACCAAGCGGGCATAAGTTATAACATAAGACAATGCGATATGCGATTGAATGGGACGTTGTGTCCATTTTGCTATTTGTTTGTGTGTTTTGGATTGATTTTGGATGAGTCCCCGAGCGCGTCCGCCCTTTGTGGGGCTCACCTTGTATATGATATTTGTTGTTATCGTGTGTTTTGTTAGTTTAGTCGACTCGCCCGAGCTCGGAGAGCCAGTCGCAAGGCGACTCCCTTGAGTGCTCTGTACTTTACCGTTTTCCGTCTGCGAACGGGTGTGGCCGAGTCCCGGCGTGGTACTTGGTAGTTCAAGGCGCGACTCGAGGTGGTTGAGGACTGGCGTTGGTGTGGCGTCACTCTGCCTGGCCGGTGGGTCGATCGCGTGGCGAGTCTGGCATGCTCTCTTACTTGGCGTTTTCCACGACCGATCGCGATGACGGTATTCAGTCCCCGGCGTGGTACTTAGCCGTTCGAGTCGCTACGCCGAGGATGCGGAGGACCAAGGTCGCTGTGAAGCGAGGCGATTGTCTTGGTTCGCAAAACCAGTCAAGCTAAGCGACTCAATGGGGCTCCGGTTGGCGTTTTAGTGGGCGACACAAGACCTGAAATGACTCGGTGCTCTTACATCGCACTACTTAGCCGTGCCATTGCTGTACCAAAGGTTGACTTCTGCATTTAGCATGACGCTGTTTAGTACAGTCACGAGTGGCACAAGGCATGGAGAGTAGACGAAATTTGCGATAACCGTTTCTTTTATTTCATAGTTGGAGAGTACATGTGTGGGGTTCTAGGAGTAGAACTTCCGAGGAGATTTACATTCCATGGCCGCTGACGTCGAGTTCGCCATCCCGCGGACGTCGATGAGGTAGTAGGCGTCGTTGCAGTCTGCGCCCGATAGCGACGGGCCTTCCACGGAGGAGAGCTTGTGCATGCCCTTCTTGTCTGGATGAGGCGTAACACCGTGTCGCCTTCTGGAAGGTGCGGGTTTTCACCCGTCGGTGTGGTGGCGAGCCCTTAGATAAATGGCTGACGCGATCGGCGAGGTCGCGTGCTTGGCCGTGTTGGTCGAGCCCATCTTGGCGGGCCAGCGTTTCGCGACCTCCGTATAGTGGGACCAGCGGCGAGTCGTGTTCGAGGTCGGTGGGCATGGCTTGCCGTAGACCATGTAGAAGGAGTGAATCCCGTCGACCTGTTGACGTGCGGATTCCCGGATGACGGGTAGCTCTTGACCCGGCATCCGGTGCGCTCGAGTGGTACTTGAGGTCGCGGCAGGCCATGGAGGATGCTTTGGTTGGCTCGTTCCGCTGGCCGTTGGATTCGGGTGTGCGTTGACGCGAGGTCGAGCGGATGTGGTGCTCTTCGCGATTCGGCCATTGCTCCCTTGGCGAAGTTTGTGCCGTTGTCCGTGATGATCTTTGTTGGGAACCGTAGCGGTATATGAGCTCGTAGGAACTTAGTGGCTGTCTTCCGTCGCATTTCGGACTGGCTTGGCCTCCACCCACTTCGTGAATTTGTCGCGACTAGCAAGTGGGTGTAGCCAGAGGGGGCCTTCTTGAAGGGGCCTACCATGTCCATGCCCCACACAGCGAATGGCCAGGTGATGGGGATTGTTTTGAGCGCCGAACTTGGTACGTGCGTCTGGTTGGCGTACTTCTGGCACCCGGCGCATCGTTGGACGATATCGACAGCGTCGGCGTGTGCGGTGGGCCAGTAGAAGCCGTGTCGCATAGCCTTGGCGACCAGGGAGCGCGCGGCGGCGTGGTGGCCGCAGTCGCCTGAGTGGATGTCGTGTAGGATTTTGCGTCCTTCAGCCGGTTGGACGCAACGTTGGAACACGCCGGTGACGCTGCGCTTGTGTAGCTCGCCGTCGATGATGGTGTAAGACTTGCATCGGCGAGCAATCATTCGAGCGCTTGTCTCGTCTGCGGGCAGGGTGCCGGTCTCCAGGTAGGCGATGTAGGGCTTGGTCCAGTCGTCTGGCTCGGTGATGAGTGCGACCAAGGCTGCCTCTGGTTGGAGTGGGACTCAGATGTCGATCTCCCTCGGGAGAGATGGTTTGGAGATTGTGTCGAGGAACACGCCGTGGTGGTGCGAGTCGAGCCGACCCGATGCGAGAGGCGTCGGCCTCCTCGTTTTCCGCTGTCGATCCACTTTCGTGAGTAGCGATGAAGTGGCGCCCAACTTATCCACCTCTTGGCGATGCCGCCATGGTAGGGAGATGGCGTCGCGGTGCGGCAACTTGACCGCAACTAGATCGAGTCTCCGTAGCATCGAAGGCGATTGACGCTCATCTCCTTGCGGCTCGCATGCCGTGGAGTAGGGCCTCGTATTCAGCCATGTTGTTGGTGCGGGCGTGAATTGGCGGAGGATGTAGCGGAGCTTGTCGCCTTTGGTGAAGTCGGCACTATCCCCGCTCTGCACCGTCCGCGTTCTTGGACCCGTCGAAGTGCGAGCTCGATAATGGAGGTGCGGCTTCTCGGCTGGGGCCTCCTCCCGATCGGCGATGAAGTCGCGGTGCAGGACTTAATCGCCTTCGTGGCTCGTATTTAATGTTGTGGACGCCGATCTCGACGGCCCACTTGGCGACCCGGTCGCCTCGCGATTCGCGGATGATGTCTTGTAGTGGTGCCGAGGAGGCGACCGTGATCGGGTGCTCCTGAAAGTAGTCGGCGGCGCTGAGCTGAAGACCGCGTATACTAGCTTTTGATCTGTGGGTATCGGCGCGCGATTCGGTGAGGACCTCGCTGATGTAGTACACCGGCCGCTGGACGGGCGCCTTTCCTTCCTCTGGTCGTTCGACAACCATTACGGCAGATCGACGGGCTTTCGACGCCGCGACGTAAACCAGCATGGGCTCTTTGTCGTGGTGCGGCGGTAGTGGTGCGGCGAGTAGCACCTTTTTAAGGCCGCGGGCGTCGTCCGCCTCCTTGTCCCATCTTGGAAGGTGGGATTCTTGCGCATCAGGGTATAGGGGCATCGCCTTTCGCCCGGCGGGGATGAAGCGGCCGAGAGCCGCTACACGCCGGCCAGCTTACGGGCGTCACGCAGCACTCGGGTTTGCGGCAGGCGATCGTGTCGATCTTCGTTGGGTTTGCCTCGATCCCTCGTTTGGGCAGACGTACCCGGTAGTTGCCGGGTACCCGAAGGTGCACTTGCATGGGTTGAGATTTCTCTTGTCCCTCCTCAGATTGGCGAAGGTCTCCTCTAGGTCTTCGAGTAGGTCTCCTTGGTGAGCGGATTTCACGACCACGTCGTCGATGTAGACGTGGATGTTGCGGCCAATTTGGCTCGCGAGGCATTCTTGCATGCACCATCGGTAGGTTGCCCGGCGTTCTTGAGGCGAAGGTCATGGCGGTGTAGCGAATGCTCGAATGGCGTGATGAACGCCGTCTTCTCCTCATCCTCGGCAGCCATTTTGATCTGGTTGTACCGGAGTAGGCGTCGAGGAAACATAGCGACTCGAACCCGCGGTTGAATCGATTATCGATCGATCCGCGGGAGAACTGCTCCTTTGGGCGCTGTTCAGGTTTATGTAGTCGATACACATTCTCGGTCCCGTTTTCTTCTCGACCAGGACTGGGTTTGCACCACTTGGAGTATTTGATTGGCGGATGAAGCCGGGCAGCGCTGCACTTCCTCGGCGATTGCTCGCGGCGTTCTTCATTGAAGGCCGTGGCGGCCTTGAGTCGCACTTTGGGGTCGGCGTTTAGTTTGTGCTCAGCGAGCTCCCTAGGGACACCAGGCATGTCGGAGGGTTTCCATGCAAAGATGTCCCTATTCTCATGAAGGAACTTCGATGAGCGCCTTCCTATCTTGGGCTCATGCCTGTCCGATCGTCACCGTCTGGTGGGTCGCTCGGACCAGCTCGGCAGTGCGGGTGTGCGTCGTGGCCTCAAAGGTTGAGGTGTTTGTGCCCTCGAGTTGGGCTTCTTGAGTATTGTGGGGTCGTCATTGTTGACCCTTTCGCGTGTTGGCAAGCTCGTCGGCGTGATTAGCTTACCGCGCGATGGCGTCGGCGAGTTCGGCTCCTTTGGCCTCGCATTCGGCCATGTCGGGTCGCCGTTGATGGTGATGACGCCGCATGGCCCGGGAGCTTCATCGCGTTATGCAGCGTGGTGGCGCCGCCATGAATTTGGCGAACGTCTGGCGCCCAGGGGCCAGCGATGGTAAGGGCTGTCGAAGGCACCAGCTCGAAGGCGATCCGCTCGGTGCGGAAGTTTGCCGTGCGAAGGTGACGGGTAGCGTGACTTTGCCGATCGGGTCGCCTTCCGACCGGGGCGATGCCGTGGAGCGTGGTGTGGGTTGTCTCGATCATCATTGTGGGAGCCGTAACCGCTGAAGGTGTCGAGGTAGAGGATGTTGATGGAGCTGCCGCCGTCCATCGGTGTCTTGGGGAGCCGAGTCGCCAACCTTGGCTTGACCACCAAGGCGACTCCTGGTACTCGATGCGTGGCGAGTGGTCTTGCGGCTCGGTGATGGGCTGTTCCGACCAGTTGAGGAACCGGGGGCGTCTGTTTGGGCCACCGCGTTGGCGGCAGCGGCGATGACCTTCTTCTCGCCGTGTTGAAGCACAGTGAAGGTGTGGGCGAGCGGCTACTTTGCGAATTTTCCGCCATTTGGCGGGTCGTTGTCGGTGTCCTCCGCGCTGCGTGCCTTCTCGATTTCCACGAGGTGTGGCGATCGGCGGTGGTGTGCGTGGCGGGCTTTCCTTCCTGCCGTAAACGCACATGGTTGGTTAAGGAGGGCAGCGGGATCGAACCTTGGCTTGTTCTTGTAGTTGCCGCCATCGTCGTTGCCCTCCGTCATGGCGCTAGCTCTTGGGCTCGCGTTATGCGTGCCAGCGTTGGACGAAGTCGACTCGCCCGTCGTTCGGCGCTTGCACGTGAGGGTGCCGCTATAGCGTAGGTCGGTTCAGCGTCGCCGTCGTTGCGCCCGTCTTGGCGTTGCCCTCTGACTCGTCGTCGATTTCTTGGTTGGGGTCCTCCTCGGCGTCCGTTTGGCGATCTCGAGGAGGTCGGGGATGTTGTCGAGTGTGCGGGCGTGTCGCTTGAGCTTGGCGACTAGAGGCTCGTGGCGACACGAGGTCTTGAAGCAATGGATCGCGGTGTCGGGTGGATGCCGACCGCGTTATGCGAGCTCTTGCCACCGTTGGACCCGATTGCGAGTCGACTCGCGAGGTCCCTCGACGCATCGTTCAGGTCCTCGATGGTGGTGGCGGGTGTAGGAGCACTTTCGAAGTGCACGAAGGCGTCGCATTTCCTCCCGAGTCGATATTGTCACGGGGCGTGTTGATCCATTGCTTGCACGTCCCTCCATCATCGATGGGAGGTAGCAGGCGAGTAGGTCAGTGTGACCCGCGATCCCCATTGCCATGAGGTATGTGTCGAGCCAGACTGCGGGGTCGTACGAGGAGTCGTATTTTTCTATCTCCTTTGGCGCCTTGAAGTTTGGCGGGTACTTTTCGCCTCGGATCATTGGTCCGAAGCACTTAGGCCCTAGTCGACTGAGCGACCCCATAGGCTCGCCATCGCGGCGGTTAGTTAGGGTGTGCCGCAAGTCGTCGGGCTGGCGTGCGCGCCAGTTTTGGTTGTTGATGATGTGAGTGCGGGCGTCGATGGGTTCTCCGTTAGCGGCGACGAAGTTGGTCGCCGGCCTGGGATCGTTGGTGGAGAGTGCCGCGTTCACGGGTCGGCGTTGCTGCGATGGCTGGTGGCGGCAATTGAGGGTGTTTGCCGCTTGGGCGCCGCTTGAGGCCGCCTGCTTCCCGAGGCGCAGTATACTCGCCTGCGGTCGGCGCCCGCTCTTTGCTGCTCCACCTTTGCGAGCAGGGCCTTGACGCATTTGGATTTGTAGGCGCCGTCGCGGTGGCCGGATGCTATCGGCTGCTCGGCCCGCCACGAGGTTGTCCATCGGTGGAGAACAGTGGGAGGCCGTTCGTCTCGCTCCGTGAGGAGACGACTATCCGCTGCTGGTCCACAGGAGAGTGCGGTTGGGTGGTGGTGGGGCACCCATCGCCGTCGATCTGGCGGGGCGGCGCTTCCTCGGTGGCGCGTTTCGCGGTCGCGCTCGGCTATGCGAGCGGGTCGTTTCGTCGTCGAAGTTCAGGCGCGCCTGAGCGGTGGGGTCGGCGTGACTGATCCGGCTGCTGGTGGTAGCGTGGCAGTTCTGCCTGTCACTTGCTCGAGGCAAAATTTTCGCGCTCGGCTGCTCTTTGCGTCGCCTCCGCCAATTTCAGGTGAGTTCCTCGACCTCCGTTGCCGTGGCGTTAGGAGGATTGGGGTGGAGAAAGGATCCTCGGCGGATCGGCGCCATGTAGGTCGCGGCATGGCGACGGTTCCGTCGTGGAAGTCGGCGGAGTTTTCCGACCGGTCGGTCGAAGATCCAGGATGGAGGGTCTCGAAATCTCGCGTTGGAGACCTAGGCGATGGAGCCGCGGACGAGGCCGCGGTGATGGATCCGGCGAGTGACCAGGGTCGCCAGTCGGCGTCGTCGGTGAGGGCCATCTTCTGCGGCGCTGAGTTCGGCCACGTTCGTGGGCGAGTTGTACTCGAGGCGGCGGTGGATCGTGCGAACTGGCTTTCGAGAGCCGATCGCGTGGTGGCGACTTCGCGGATGCGGCCGAGTCCTCCGAGGTGATGGCGTCGGTGAGGCCGGCGAAGAGGCCGATCGTGCCGATTGGCGGGATTACGTTGTCGCGTGACGGGTCGCGCCCGGCGTAGCTGCTCGGCAAGATCTGGAGCATCTCGCCGATCGCTATCATACGGCCGGTGGCGACCGTCTGATGATGGGCAGATTGGATCTCGCCGCAGAACCGGCCGACGGCCAGGCCCACGGTGGGCGCCATCGTGGGAATGGCCACGGCAGACTGAATCGGCGAGTAGTAGAAACGAGGGCAAGGCCAGCCATCTGCGGTCGAGATGAGGGCGAGACACGTGGTTTTACCAGGTTCCGGGAGGGTAAAGACCTACTCCTGCTAGATTGTATTATGGATGTGTTTACAATGGGCGAACTCAGCGACTAGGCGGCGAGTTGCTTGGGTGTATGAGGGAACGTGTCTCTACTCACCCCATAGGGAGGTTTATATAGGCTCACCTCCCCTAGGGTTTACATATCTCAACCGATTGGTTCTGACTTTGGTAATCGTTTAACCTAGTCCGACTGGGCCTATCTACTCGCCTGGGCCTTCAACTTCCAGTCGCCCAGTACCTTGCTGGGCTTTGATCCACTCGCCGTTATGCAGGCCCACTCGCCAGCCCTTGGGCCAGTCGGAAACGTCCCGCTGAGTATACCCCAGTAGGCGTATCCCCATCAATGCTTATCACCATCTCTGGATGGATGCTTTGATGACATCAAACACCACACCGTAACTGGGTGGCTATAAAGATGGCATTGAGTGTTCAGAAAGTATGGGTTGAGACACATGGATCAAGAGTGGGATTTGTCCATCCATATGACAGATAGATATACTCTAGGCCCTCTCGGTGGAATGTCATCCAATTAGCTTGCAAGCATGTGACTGTCTCACAAGGGATCACATACCACGGGAACGAGAAAAGAGTACTTATCGATAACGAGGTTGAACTAGGTATGCAGAAATACCGACGATCAAAACCTCGGATAAGTAAACTATCGTGAGACAAAGGGAAATTGGTATCGTATGTAAGTGGTTCATTCGATCGCAAAGTAATCGTAGAAATATGTGGGAGCCATATGAATTTCCAGATTCCTCTATTGGTTATTGATCGGATAAGTGTCTCGATCATGTCCGCATAATTCACGAACCATAGGGAGACACACTTAAGGATTCGATGTTGTTGAGTAGTTATGGAATGATGAGAAAGAGACCGAATGTTGTTCGGAGTCTCGGATGGGATCCGGGATATCACGAGGAGATCCGGAATGGTCTAGAGAATAAGATTCATATAAGGAAAGTCCTGTTTCGAAGTTGGGGAATGATTCCGCTATTTTCATCGGGAATGTTCTAGAAGGGTCTGGAAGGTCCGGCACTCCGGAGGGGAAGGGTACATGAATGTGTCATGACAATATGGAATGGTTGCATCATGTACTAGGTCACTTGGCTGGGCAAAATAAAGGGAGAAATCAAATCCTAGTTTGAAAGTCAAACACCAATTTGAAAAAGTCAAACGACAAGTTTGCTTGGTGGAGGGAGAGTAGGAAACCTACTTGGGGAGGAGTTCCTCTCCCTCCACCCGCTGGCCAAGGAGGCCGACTTGGGGGAGGACTCCTCCTCCCAAGCCGCGCCCTCCCACCTATATAAGGAGGGGCAGGGCTGCCCCTCTTCCCTACACCTAACACACCCAAAACCCTAGCCCTAGTCGCCGGCCTCCTCCAAGTCGCCGCCGCCACCTAGCGTTCCTCCAACCCACCGAGTTGGGGCTTTCCCAAGCCCTAGCCGCCGGCCAAGCTCCCCCCTTGGTGCCCTCTGAACCCTAGATCACCAAGGCCTCTCTCATAGTCCACCATACTCGCTCTGGCTTAAGGCGAAGCCCCTGCGAGATCTCCCCTGTACTTCCGATACCACGCCGTCGTGTTGCCAGAATCGCGAGGAGAGTGCTACAACCTCCGCTGCCTGCTTGAACAAGGGAGAGGAAGGTATTCATCGAGTACTTAACGTGTGACCGACTACGGAAGCGCTGCCGGAACGCAGCGCCGAAAGGATCGTCTACACGATCTTGAGATCGGCAAGAGTACAACTACATCACCCACGAGAATCTGCTCTCGTTAACCGCTTTGGAATCTTTGAGGGTGAGTTCCTCTATCGACTCGTTGCTACAATCTAGTAGATAGATCTTGGCTTGTTTGTTTGCATGCGGTAGAATTTTTTTGTTTTCCATGCTACGAACCCCAACAGGACGGGCGTTGCATGAACGAGTCTAAACATGTAACTTCAAGATATAGGGCATTGCAGATAAATAATAACAAGCATCCAAGTACTAAACAATCCTAGGCATGTGCTCCAAATATAGTCATACGTGCTCGCAATGAGAACTTGTACAACATATTCTATCCAGACAGCCTGTGGCAGCGGGGCCTCTAGGGAACTACTGGCAATTAATGTGCTCCTTTTAATAGAGCATCGGAGCAAAGCATTAACACTATGTGAACGCATGTGATCCTCACAACACAGCCATCCCCTCCGGTTGTCCCAATTATTGTCAGTTTGGGGTCTTTGGATCCGGATAATGATATGTGTAGACAACTTGCAGATAAGATCATAAACAATACTATCATAATGATTCAATAATAAGTTCAGATCTGAGATCATGGCACTCGGGCCCTAGTGACAAGCATTAAGCATAACAAGTTGCAACAAAGTCAAATAGCAATAATAGAGATACTAGGCACTATGCCCTAACAAATCTTATTCGATTACATGATAGAACTCATCCAATCCCTACCATCCCCAAGCCTATAGCAGGGTATTACTCACTCATGGATGAGGGAAACATCGGTGGTTGATGGAGATGCGTTGGTGATGACGATGGCGATGATCCTCTCCAAATTCCCCGTCCCGGCAGGGTGCGAGAACAGAGTTTCTGGATATGAATCTTGGTTTCTGGTGGCGGCGGCGGAGCGGAACTCTTTCTGGAAAACTATCGAACCCCCCTATTTTTAGGTCAGAAGGCAACTTATAGACGCGGAGGGAGGCCAAGAAGCTGCCTGGGGTGGCCAACCCTGCCCAGGCGCGGGGTCAGTGGGCCCGCGCCTGGGGTGGGTCTGGGCCCCCAGGCCTCCCCTCTGTCTCCCCTTCTGGCTCCATGGATCTTCTGGTGAAATGTAATATTCGGCATATTTTCCGGGATTTTTCCTAATAGTTCATTTTCTGCACAAAAACAAGACACTAAGGTAATTCTGCTGAAAACAGCGTCAGTCCGTGTTAGTTGTATCCAAATCACACAAGTATAGAGGAAAAACAATAGCAAAGTGTTCAAGAAAGGAGATACGTTTTGGACGTATCAACTCCCCCCAAGCTTAGATTATTGCTTGTCCTCAAGAAATTCAGTTGAAAACTGAGTGCGATAAAAGAACTTTCACGAACACTTTGCTTCATATGATGTAAATATTCTTAGCACAGGAGTAGATGCTTAGACAATTCATAATAAGGAGTATGCAACTAAGTCTACTCAATAGTGATTGCAAGCTACGAAGAGAAACCAACTCAATAATAATGAGTAGCATGAAACATAAACATAAGCAACATTGCAATGCTCATAATAAGGTATGATGTGGTATCTCGCTTGCCTCTGTTTAAAGAGCACAATATAAATGCCAAGGCACCTCTAAAGTTCATATGAGGACTAGAAGTAAAGATATCAGAGATACAAGCATCAAAGTCATGACATAATTAACCAAGTTTTGGAACAAACACAAGAATGACAACTATGCTCTCAAGAAGGTGCTCATAGAATAAGTGGTGACTCAACAAGGTTGTGAAAACGGTTTTGTGAAGGTTTGAAAGGCTTCCTAATGCTGAAAGGAAGGTACTCATTAGCTTTGAGCTCTCATTGCCCCTATCATAGGCATCTTCATGTGGTTAAGGTGAAAGTGAGGTCCACTCTGAATTATATGCTTGACAGACCATGTACTGAAAATCCCAAGTCCCTTGAGTGCGAGGGCCACTCCGCATACTACTGAACTTTGGGTCCAAGCAAGTTCTTGTCATTGTAAGTATTTTCATATCATCGAGAACCGCCAACGGGGTACCCCTTGCATATGGTACATGAGCTTTCCCATAACCAAAATGACAAGGCAAGCAGACAATGAGCATCTCAGCAATCTTTTTATTTACTATATGCACAGTTTTTTTATTGAGGATGCTTGATAGATGACTCACTATGGTGATGCTGCGGCCCAGGCGTTTCTCTAACACATAATACAAACTCCATGGACTCACAAGTCCCCCTCTCATTTCACATCGTTGACATCCGCAAACAAAAGAGCAAGGTATCAATTAGATATAAATGTATCTAAAAGGTGTTGAAAGCGTTCCCCGTGACAACACGGTTCTGCTGACTCCCGACATATAATTTGCAAGCATATAACTTTCATGGACTAGTCACAATGGTTCAGGATTATTAAGTGCACGGAATAAAGTGTGCTATAAAGTTCGTGAGAGCTTTACTAACTAACTTTCTCAAAACAGACAAACATTTTATTTTGGAAGAAAACACGGCATATGGATATGCACTGAAATAGAAAATGATGCTAATAGGTAGGTATGGTGGACGCAGCTGGCAATATTGGTTTTGGGGAGTTGGAAGCACAGGTAGAGCACATATTCAGTGCAAGTGAAAGCTAGCAATAGAGAGGGAGCGACAAACGAGAGAGCAATAGCTGTCATAATCATGCTTGCAACAAAACAGGACTAACTATGGCATAAAAGTGATACAAGAACTCTGAGGCAAAATAAATCATCGAGGCTTACTGACTATTGATTAGTCATATGCATGCGTGAGCATGTGCCAAGTCGATTCACATGAACAGTCAGAGGAGGATACCACAATATCATACCAAAGTATGAATAAAACTATGCAAGCAAACATTCATATGACATGCTACAAACTATTAGTAAGTTGGAGGTGATCATAGGCAAGCAAGAACTACTAAGCATCCATAATGACATACACCTTACACAAATAGGCTAAGCATGCTCACAATGATGAGTATATGTACAAAAATGAAACAAATAGAGTTTGTTATCAGCCTCTTACCACACCTCAAGTTGTCTTAATCTTCCTTATTGCCCTTCACTTGTGTGACTTGAATAATTAACATGAAAACCAATATCCACTGAGGACGGCTAAACCCTGCGAAGAACTCACAAAACCAAAGAAGAAGAACAAATATTTTTGGTGTTTTCGATTTTTTTAGAAACAAGCAAACAAAGAAAAACCAAACAAAAACAAAGCAAACCAAACAAAGGAAAATCTTTTTGGATTTTTATTTTAAGGCAAACCAAAGCAAAGAAACAAAGAAACAAACCAAGAGAAACAACGAAAATATTTTTGATATATTTGGGTTTTTAGAAAGAAGCAACAAGAACCAAAAAGAAAGAGAAACAATGGATATACAAAGAACCGACTAAACATGATATATATATATATATGAGTGTGATGTCGGTGTACCTCCCCCCAACCTTAGGATTTTGGCCTAAGAGGGGATCAATAACGCGGATAGTAACCCCATGCTGGTGGGTCATCATAGGAATGATCATAGTCAGGTACCTGTGATGAAGAAGAAGACGCGCCCCAATTAAATGAGGGCTGCTGGTATGAAGACTCTCCTAAGTTGGATGGCTGAACCGAATTGTCTTAGGCATCCTCTTAAACATTCTCTTCTTGATAGGAGAGTTCCCCAACATATGTGTCAACCTCCTCCTCCGTAAGTGACCATCCTTGCCTGTTATCAAAGTTAAACAAAGCAGGTGCAGGCAAATAAACTATTTTCGCACTCCTACCCTTTCTCCGACCTTGCTGGACAAAAGATAGTTCAAATGGAAAACTTATCACATTAGCCCCCAAATAAACAAAACCATGCTGAATCATAGATTCAATATCAAGCCTCTCTATAGAGAACTGAAAATCTGAAAAGTGAGGCTCTAAACTATGGAAAGCTAGCAACCTAGAAGCAATGAGACCTCCACAAATTCCACTCTTCTCACGGTTGGTGGTGAGACGGTGAGCTATCAAAGCACCCAAACTATAGGAACTATTCCTACCCAGAGCAGCTGCAATAAAAGCTAGATCAAAAGAAGACAACTTTCTAGTAGTCTTTCTAGCAAGAACACACTTGGTAATGAAATATGCAAATTATCTAATAGCTGGGAGCTGGATGTTCCGAATTTTACCACTTTCCTTTGATAAGTCGAAACCTTGGCAAATCTCAGCATACAAATCAACAAGTGACTTGGGCCTCTCCTTGATCTTCTCACAAGATCCCCACTGAGGTACTCTATGTGCTGCACAGAAATCAGCAAAAGGCAGGTTGACAAAAATATTATATATTTTGTAATGGACCATGGGATTAGAGGTAGACCAAGTGAACCGGAAGTCCTGCACAAAATCCATGGTTAGCTTAACATATTGGATTGGTTCACCTTCAACAAAGTGCTCCAACCCTGCACTTGTAACCAAAGTTTGGAAATCTTGGAGGATCCCCGCGTCTCTCATAAATTTGTAGCATGGATATATGGAAGGAAAAACTGCCTCCTCACGATAAACCTTCATTGGCTCATGCACCATCAAGTCATATTGATTTAGTGAATAAGCACTCATCTTCCTTGCTGAAATTTTTAGACAACCATCAAACTAAGTGATTTCTAAGTTGATAAAATATGAGCAACTACTATAGGAACTTGCTAGAGGACTACACATGCATCAAAACAAAGTTTCTAAGCATAGAACAAGCATGCAAGCTCAAACAACCTGTCACCTACAGTAGCAAAATACTCAAGATACAATCTACCAATCACAAATCTAATTGGACAAGTGGAGGAGGCACATATCAAGGAGCAATCCCTCCTAAAATTAGCACTTGAGATGGGATGAACAAGGAGATCGAAAATCGCGAACAAGTACATCAAGAACTCGAGCTTGAGCAAGTTTTCTGGTGTTTTTTGGGAGAAATAAAGAAGGTGGCTTTCAGGAGGCAGCCTGGAGGGGCCCAGGTGGACCAGACCCCCCTAGGCGCCACCAGTGGTGGGCCCGCGCCTACCAAAGGTGTGGGGCCTAGGGGTGGACCCCTGGGTCATCTCAGGTGCCACTCTGCCCCTTTTTTCGAGGAAAAATTTATTTTGAATTTTCTGGAATTTTTCGGGAAACTTTATTTTGGCCAATTTTCAGGGTATGAAAATTGATTTTCTCGCAGAAACAGTTTTTCAGAAGAAACAAAAGCAAAACAAAAGCCAAACTAGAACCGTTCTAAGAAAACAAACAAGCAAACAACTAGCAAAACTAAAGCTAAATCAAAGACTAGGAAGGAGGAAGGAAAAAGAAAGCAAGTATAACCATAGTGGAAACATTATTTTGTTCATAAAAATTCTTTTGTTAACAAGGTTGATAAAGTCTTGTTACCAAAACAATATTATATGAAATAAAACTTTGCATTCCACAAGGTTATTATGTTACCTCATACTTGATAGCAATGGTCCCAATCATAATAGTTTCAATATTTTCTTGTGGAATGGGACAATATATTTCTCCAACCTTGATGCCTTCAATATTTTCAATGGAATTCAGGCAATAACTATTAACAACCTTCTTGGGGAAATAGACAGTGTGCTCTTTGTCATTAATATTGAATGTTACTTTTCCTTGATTGCAATTGATGACAACACCTGCAGTATTAAGAAAAGGTCTCCCAAGAATAATAGACATATTATCATATTCAGGCATTTCAAGCACAACAGAATCAGTTAAAACCATGCAATTATGAGAAACTTGAATAGGAACATCCTCACATATACCAATAGGAATATTAGTTGACCTATCAGCCATTTGCAAAGATATATCAGTTGGTATCAACTTTTCTAACTAGAGTCTCTTATAGAGAGAGAAAAGGCATAACACTAACTCCAGCTCCCAAATCACATAAAGCAGTTCTAACATAATTATTCTTAATGGAGCAAGGAATAGTTGGTATACCTGGATCACCAAGTTTCTTTGGAACCTTACCATTGAAGGAATAATTAGAAAGTAGAGTGGAAATCTCCTCATTAGTAATCTTCCTTTTATTAGAGACAATATGCTTCATATACTTTGAATAAAGAGGCAATTTAATAGCATCAGTCAAAGAAATTTGAAAGAATAAAGGTTTCATCCACTCACAAAACTTGTTGTAGTGTTCTTCCTCCTTTGACTTGTGTTTCTTACCTGGAAAAGGCATAGGTTTCTGCACCCAAGGTTCTCTCTTTACCATGTTTATTAGCAATATAATCTTCCTTTGTGTATCTAGTGTTCTTAGTGTGTTTTTCAGGTTCTTCCTCGACTTCCTCCTTATCATGAGACTCATCAATATTACCACTCTCAGTTTCAGCATTAGAGACAGATATACTATTAGGATCTACAGCAGGTTCAAGTGGTTCCTCAACTTTCTTATGTTTCTTTTTCTTCCTCTTACGAGGACTACCACTATCCTCACCTTGTTGGGAATCCTGCTCTATTCTTTTAGGGTGCCCTTCAGGATATAAAGGATCTTGAGTAGTTATACCACTCCTAGTTTTAATTCCATAAGCATGTTTATTTCCTGAGGCATTAACTAGCATATCCTTTTGCACCTTAGCAAGTTGATCAAGTTGGGTTTGAACCATTTGAAAGTTTTTACAAAGAATTTTAATATCATTAGAAGTTCTTTCCACAATATCTTTCAACTCATGGATAGCTCTAGAGTTTTCCAATAAATGATTCTGAACTTGTTTATTAAAGTGACCTTGTTTAACAATAAAAATGTCAAGTTCCTCTAAGCATTGATCAGGAGGCTTACCATAAGGAATATCACCTTCATCAAAGTGTTGGAGAGCGTGTACCTCAATAGTAGATGAGTGGGGAATTGGCTTACATAACTCTTCTATAGGAGGTAGATTCTTCACATCTTCAGCTCTAATACCTTTCTCCTTTAGACACTTTTTAGCTTCCTTCATCACTTCATCATTTAACTCAATAACTCCCCTCTTCTTTGTTGTTGGTGTTGGAACTGGTTCAGGAACAACTAGTTCAGGAGTACTAGGCTCAAGTGTATTCAACTCAGTTGAAGTCCAATCATCATAATTCTTGATTATCTTGTTCATTAATTCTTTAGCATCTGTAGGAGTCCTTTTCCTAAAAATACAATCAGCAAAGCTATCTAGGTAGGTCCTAGAATCATCAGTTAGTCCATTATCATAAATATCAAGCAACTCATTCTTAGGTAATGGACATCCAGTATATGAATGAATCAAGTAACATAATCTTTTCCATGACTCATGCAATTTCTCGTCTTCTTCCTGTTTAAAATCAAAACTACAAAGCAGCATGTCTAGCACTGGGAGGAAAATATTTATGAAAGAAAGAAGCAATCAAGCAATCAGGGCTATCAATGGAGACAGGAGGTAATCTATTAAACCAAGCCCTAGCTTCTCCTTTTAGTAAAAAAGGTAAGATCTTAGCAACAAAGTACTTGCGCATCTTAAAATCATGAGAGAACAAAGCACTCATAGTAGAAAGCTCATTCATATGAGCCACAACACTCTCGTTTTCAGTACCACAAAAAGGTTCTTTCTCAACAATATCTAAATAAGATAAATCAAGAGAGAAATCATAATCTTTATCTTTAATATCTATGGGAGAGGTGGCAAACTTAGGATCATAGGACTTCTTAGGTATAATAGTATGTCTAGCAAGGAGACTCTTAATAGCACTAGCACCATGTGTGTTTTGGCACTCTTCAACAAATTCATTAGTGAGCTCTATGTAACCATCATTAATATCAAAACTCTCACTAGACTTAGGTGGGATAACAGGTGTAATAGTGTATTCACTAGGGGTTTCGGTATTTCCTAGACTAGCAATAATAGCATCTATAAAAGGACCTAATGAACCACACGCATCAAGCATAGTAGAAGTAACATCATGAGTATCAAAAGCAGTTTTAGATTCAGCAGTAGTAGCAGTGTTTGTAGCATGAGCATGTGGTGGTGGTGTGACAAGCTGACTTATAACGGATGGTGAATCAAGAGCAACAAAGGTGTCCATACCTCTTCTTGTAGTGGATGGTAAAATAGAGAACTTTCCATCACGAGACTTCCCCATGATGAAAGGAGTAGCAGTGAACAATAATATATCCAAGTGAACTTACAAATAAAGCTATGCTCCCTGACAACGGCGCTAGAAAATAGTCTTGATGAACCACAAGTATAAGGGATCGCAACAGTCTTCGTGGGTAGTATTACCCAATTTATTGATTCGACACAAGGGGAGCCAAAGAATACTTGCAAGCCTTAACAACTGAGTTGTTAGTTCAGCTACACCTGAAAATAGTTCTTGCTCACAGAATTTTATCAGTAGCAACAGTTTGTAGTAGCAAAGCAAAGCAACAACAACAGTGAAAAAGGAGCAATAGTAACAGTAATAGTAACAATAGGATTCAAGTGCGGTAGGCATAGTGATGGATGGATGGGCGTTGCATGGACGAGTCTAAACATGTAACTTCAAGATCTAGGGCATTGCAGATAAATAATAACAAGCATCCAAGTACTAAACAATCCTAGGCATGTGCTCCAAATATAGTCATACGTGCTCGCAATGAGAACTTGCACAACATCTTCTGTCTAGCCAGCCCGTGGCAGCGGGGCCTCTAGGGAACTATTGGAAATTAAGGTGCTCCTTTTAATAGAGCACCGGAGCAAAGCATTAACACTCTATGAACGCATGTGATCCTCACACCACAGTCACCCCCTCCGGTTGTCCCAATTATTGTCACTTTGGGGCCTTTGGATCCGGACAATGATATGTGTATACAACTTGCAGATAAGATCATAAACAATACTATCATAATGATTCAATAATAAGTTCAGATCTGAGATCATGGCACTCGGGCCCTTGTGACAAGCATTAAGCATAACAAGTTGCAACAATGTCAAATAGCACTAATAGATATACTAGGCACTATGCCCTAACAAATATTATTCGATTACATGATAGAACTCATCCAATCACTACCATCCCCAAGCCTACAGCAGGGGATTACTCACTCATGGATGAGAGAAACATCGGTGGTTGATGGAGATGCATTGGTGATGAGGATGGCGATGATCCTCTCCAAATTCCCAGTCCCGGCAGGGTGCCAGAACGGAGTTTCTGGATATGAATCTTGGTTTCTGGTGGAGGAGGCGGAGCAGAACTCTTTCTGGAAAACTATTCCCCCCCCCCTCTGTTTTTAGGTCAGAAGGCAACTTATAGACGCGGAGGGAGGCCGAGAAGCTGCCTGGGGTGGCCAAACCTGCCCCAGGCGCGGGGTTAGTGGGCCCGCGCCTGGGGTGGGTCTGGGGCCCCCAGGCCTCCCCTCTGTCACCCCTTCTGGCTCCGTGAATCTTCTGGTGAAATATAATTTTCGGCATATTTTCTGGGATTTTTCCTGATCGTTCATTTTCTGCACAAAAACAAGACACCAAGGTAATTCTGCTAAAAACAACGTCAGTCCGTGTTAGTTGTATCCAAATCACACAAGTATAGAGGAAAAACAATAGCAAAGTGTTCGAGAAAGGAGATACGTTTTGGACGTATCAAGGATATGTTCTTCTCAACACTCAAATTTTTTGACTGTAAACTAGGAATTTCTCTATTCAGATTCTCAAGATGATGACTAATATTTTTCAAGATAATAGACTGTTCTTCCATAGTTTTAGTGAATATCTTGTTTTTCTCATATTGCATCTGCATAAAGTTCTTAGTGGATCTTTCAATTTCTAGAATCCTGTCTTCACTAGGCATTCTAGACCTACCATGATAAGTATTTCCATTAGGAGGATAAGGCCTATAATTACCATAAGTATTATTGCCAAAATTGCTGTTGCTAATGAAGTTCACATCAACTTGCTCTTCTTGAGCAACCAAAGAGGCTAAGGGAACACTATTAGTATCTAGAGGAGCTTTCCCATTAACAAGCATAGCCATAATAACATCAATCTTATCACTCAAAGAGGAGGTTTCTTCTACAGAATTTACCTTCTTACCATGTGGAGCTCTCTCAGTGTGCCATTCAGAGTAGTTAACCATCAAGGAGCTTTATTGCAGCACCCAAAGTGAGGCCCATAAAGGTACCTTCAGCAGCTGAATCCAACAGGTTTATTGAGGAGAAGTTCAAACCTGCATAAAAAGTCTGGATAATCATCCAAGCAGTGAGTCCATGAGTGGGACAATTCTTAACCAAAGATTTCATTCTTTTCCAAGCTTGAGCAACATGTTCATTATCAAGTTGTTTAAATTTCATAATGTCACTTCTCATAGATATAATCTTAGCAGGAGGGTAGTACTTTCCAATAAAAGCATCTTTGCACTTAGTCCAAGAATCAATACTATTTCTAGGCAAGGATAGCAACCATTCTTTAGCTTTTCCTCTCAAGGAAAAAGAAAAAAGCTTGAGCTTAATAATGTCTCCATCTACATCCTTATACTTCTGCATCTCACAAATTGCAACAAAGTTATTGAGATGGGCAGCAGCATCATCTGAACTAGCACCAGAAAATTGCTCTCTCATCACAAGATTCAACAAAGCAGGCTTAATTTCATAAAAGGTAGCATCAGGAGCAGGTGGAGCGATAGGAGTGCTAAGGAAATCATTTTTGTTGGTGCTAGTGAAGTCACACAACTTGGTGTTCTCAGCAGAGTTCATTTTGGCAAAGGTGGGCAAGCTAAAAGAAGCAGCAGCTAGAGCAGGAACTAATTTTTGTGTGTTCTTGAATAGGGAAAGCAAATCAAACTAAACTATTTTTTTTTGAGTTTTTGAAAAGAGGCTAACAAAACCAAGCAAAAGAAACTAAGCAAACTAAAAACAAAGTAAAGAGAAAGGAAGTGGAGGACTCCCCTTGTGAAGACGTCCTTAGCCTCCCCGGCAATGGCGCCAGAAAGGCTTGATGCAGCACTGAGTTGATGAAGGAGCGCTTTGTTGGGAACCCCAAGAGCAAGGTGTGAAGCTGTCACATCCCAAGATTTTCCAAATCTTGTAATGTGAAAAATAAATGAATAAAATAAAACTTTGTTGATTTTCAGGGTGAGAAGAAACTTTTTGATTCCAATTGGAAACCTTCAAACCTATTTTGATCAAATAAATCTTAAAAGGATTTAAAAAGATAAACAATTTAATGAAGAAAGTTTTAAATATTTGGAATCGCTATTTTTGGATCTTTTAAAAAAGATTGGTTTTTATAAAACAAAGGTAGAATTATAAATAAGGATTATTTTATAAAGCCAAATGAAAACTTGGCCAAGCTTTTAAAATAAAATATTTCTATTTGATAAAGAGAGTAAAGGTTTATTTAAATAAAATAATGAGTGTTTATTAATAAACCAAATTTATTAAAGTAAAGGCTTTTCCCATTTTAAATAAACATTAAAACTTATTAAATTATTTTAAATAAGTTTTCCAAGTGTTTATTATTTTCAAATAAAACATACTGAATGTTTTGGTACTATTTTAGATTTCAAATAGAGTTTTAAAAATAAAACAAACCCTATTTTGAATTAATAACTAAGGTCTATTTTATTTAATTATTAAATAGATCCTAAAGAGAATAAAATTATTATTTTAATTTGGATTTGGTTTGTGTTGATTAAACAGAACTAAACTCAATGCAAAGTGTGGAAGAAGTTTGTTGGTTTTGAATTTTTGAATTGTTTGATGAATTTCAAAACAGAAAACCAAAATAGAAAAAGAAAAGCTTTCAGTACAAAAAAAATGAATCAGACTTGACCCAATTAAGCCTAGCCCAACTTAAGCCCAGTTAGCCCACTCCCTCTTTCCCCGCGAGAAAACGCTTCGCACCGCGAAAGAAACCCACTAAGTCACTGACTCGTGGACCCCCTCTCCCTATCTCTCTTCCTCACTGACAAGCATGGCCCACCCTCCTGTTCATCGTCTTCAAGCACGACCCCGTCGCCCTGCCGTTGCAGCCAGTTACTCCGGCGTTGATTACGCATTGATGGAGGCTTTGATTCCTCCCAGATACCACTCCACCTTAAACGCCTCCCTCTCCTCTCCATTTCCCCTCTGTCGCCAGAACCTATATGCCCCCAGGCCTCTCCAATTAGCGCCTAGACCCCGCCCTGCTCCGACGAGCTCGCAAACCGAATTCCGGCAGCCCCGCGCCACCCCTTGCCCCCTCGAGCACACGGACGTTACCTCTAGACCTTGTGTAACCACTCAACCAAAAACCACCAAGCAAGTCCCTTTCCACCTAGGTGATTCATTAACTTAGTTGTTTTATTAAACAAAAACACAAGTCCTCAGACTTAGAAATTTTTTCATCATAGCATGAATGTATATATACCACCCTTGTTTTCTATTAGCTAAGCTAAGCATGATAGTAGTAGGAATCTTAACTTAGGAAATTCTACTAAGGTTTTCATCTACTAGGTTTTCCCATAGCATGGTTTATACTTAGCAAAACCATGCAAGTTTTACTTAGAAAAATCACTAATGCATAGTGAAAGTAATGGGACAAAATTATGAAGCATCACTTGCCTTTTTGGTAGAGGGTATAAGTTCACTCCTTGATCTTTGCAATGTTCACACACTTCAAGTCACTACAATTCAATCAAGCAAACAACATTTCAATCTACCATTCAAACAAAACATCACATAAAATAATAAAACAAAACAATACATGCAAGCATGCAAAAAGGATTGTTTTATTTGTAAAAGTGGGTTCTAATAGGTTATCAACATTTGGAAATACCTATTGTTCATTTTATAAAGTGGCAAAGTCATTTGCAAAAAGTTTTCAATTTATAAACCCTTTTTAAAACAAGGTATCATTTTATGTGGTGTAAAAATGTTTTAGTAAGTCATTTAATCTATAGGATTGTCACATCCCAAGATTTTCCAAATCTTGTAATGTGAAAATAAATGAATAAAATAAAACTTTGTTGATTTTCAGGGTGAGAAGAAACTTTTGAGTCCATTTGGGAACTTTCAAAACCTATTTGGATCAAATAAAATCCTAAAGGGATTTAAAAAGATAAATAAACAATAAACTTAAAAATATTTAAAATTACTATTTTTGGATCTTTAAATAAAAGATTTGGTTTTCAAAAGAAAAGGTAGATTTATAAATAAGGATTATTTTATGGAGCCAAAATAAACCTTGGTCAAGCTTTTGAAATAAAACATTTTTGTTTTGATAAAAATAGTAAAGGTTTATTTAAATAAAATAATAAGAATTTAATATCCAAGTTTGTTAAAAATAAAAAGGTTTTACTATTTTAAATAAACACTAAAACTTATTTATTTATTTTAAATAAGTTTTCTAAGTATTTTATATTCTCAAATAAAACCTACTGAAGTGTTTTGGTTTCATTTAGTTTTCAAATAAAGATTTTAATAAAACCAATCCTATTTGATTTAATAACTAAGGTCCATTTTATTTAATGATTAATGGACCCTAAAATAAAATGTTATTTTATTTTAAACAAGTTTTCCAAATATCTTATATTTTCAAATAAAACCTACTGATTTGGTTTTGAAAATATTTAGTTTTCAAATGGAGTTTTTAAATAAATTAAAACCCATTTGATTTATTAACTAGTGTCCATTTTATTTAATTATAAATGGACTCTAAAATAAAAATATTATTTTATTTTTGATATTGGTTTATGTTGATAAACAGAACCAAATCCAACACAAAGTATGGTGAATGTTTTGAATTGTTTGAATGTTTGAATTGTTGATTGAAATTCAAAACAGAAAATCAAAAGAGAAAAAGAAAAAGTTTCAGAACAGAAAAAAATAGAACAAGGACCCAGCCCAACAAATTGGCCCAACAAGACCCAGTCCAGCCCACCTACTCTCTCCCCCGGCGAAACGTTTTTCACCATAGACAGAACCCGTGGAGCAACTGACATGTGGACCCTCCCCCTCACTTCCTTTCTCGCTGACAAGTATGCCCCACCCTCCTGTTCATCGTCCTCACCGCAGCGACCTGTTCTTCCTCCTGACGTCGCCGTTTCTGGCTTTGATGTCGCGGCTTGAATTCGTCTTAACGCGGCCACCATTACTCGCAGTGACCATGCACATTTAAACGCCAGCGACTCTCCTCCATTTGCCCTCTGTTTCCTCCCCCAAGTGCGCCCCCAGGCTGTCGAATTTCGCTAGACACCGCCCACTGTCCGACGACACTCCGGCGATGATTCCGGCCGTGTCCTGCCACCCCTTGCCTCCCCGACCAAGCTCACACCTTCCCCACTCACAGGAGCATCTCCCTGTACCTCCCATTCAACCACGGGCGCCCCAGAACCTCGACTCCAACAACCACTGAGCGCCGCCACCGTCTGGTTGAACTCCGTGATGCCCTGTAGTTCGTCGCCCCTTCCCCTCTCGTTGATGCTCTCGCACGCTCCTCTCTCGCGCGCATCTAACACTGCTCTCCTTTTGCCTTAGCGCGCTCAGTAAGTTCATCTTCGACAGCACCAGAGCTCGCCCGTTGCCAGAACGAACTCCGGCTAAAGATTAAGGACAATCCCGTGCGCCCCTGCCCAGCAACAACAACGTTGAGAATCAGCAAGCTTCGGCGATTCTTGTGAGCTATCCCATTGTTCCTCTAACTCCCTGTATCGCCGGCGCCCTCATCGTCTGGCCGCTCCACCGCCAGTAGCCACCGCAGCGCCGCCCAACCATGGCTGGCACGCTGTACACTGTTAGATGATGATCCAAGCGCCACGATAGATCCTTAGCCGAAGGGGTACGGGTGATCCTGTGCCGCACGATCTGTTTAAAATCCAACGCGCCAGAGCAGTCGATCCAACCGAAAGGGTATTGACGAATCAGAAACAGCCACGTGGACTGGATTCGATTTAAAACAGATTTTTGATCTGATTAGAATGCAAATTTGTAATTGGTATAACTTTTGATCCACACGTCCAAAAATTACAAATTTTATATCAATGGAATCAGTGGAACAATACCTAGCCAACCATGCCATTTTTTTTAGTAAAAAGCTTCTCGAAAAATGGTTGTTTTTGCAGAAACATTTATATGCTTGTTAAGGATGTGAAAATTGTTTAAAATGAATTTGGGGATAAAATCTTTTGAAATTGGTGTATTTTGAACCTACTGACCATAGGAAACACTTTGTGGATTCAAAAATATATTTGGTGAAACAAAATAATGATTCTTTGATTTAAAACCATTTCTAGTCAAATAGAAATGTGGTTTTTTTATTAAAAATGGTTTTGGAAGAAAACTTTTGGGAAATGTTTTGTTTTAAACTCTCTGACCCCAAACACCAAGTTTTATGGTTTGAAAACATATTTGGTGAACCCTATAGATTAATGCCTTAGTAAAAATATTTCTATACCACATAAAATGATACCTTGTTTTGAAAATGGTTTTTGAAGTGAAACCTTTTGCAAATGACTTTGCCACTTTACAAAATGACAAATAGGTGTTTCCAAATGTTTATGAACCATTAGGAACCACTTTTTCAAATAAAACAAAGCTTGGCATGCTTGCATGCATTATCTTAGTTCTATGATTTTATGTGTTGTTTTGCTTGATTGGTAGATTGAGTTTGTGCCTTGCTTGATTGAATTGTAGTGACTTGAAGAGTGTGATTGTTGCAAGGACAAGGAGTGAACCTATACCCTCTACCAAAAAAGGCAAGTGATGCTTCATACTTTTTGTCCCATTACTTTC
Organism: Avena longiglumis; assembly: GCA_030063025.1. NCBI lineage: Eukaryota > Viridiplantae > Streptophyta > Magnoliopsida > Poales > Poaceae > Avena > Avena longiglumis. The sequence goes on from CP125976.1 coordinate 31,197,792, forward strand.
ACTGTGCATTAGTGATTTTCTCTAAGTAAAACTTGCATGGATTTTTGCTAAGTATAAACCTTGCTATGGAAAAACCTAGTAGATGAAATCTTAGTAGAAATCTTCCTAAGTTAAGATTCCTATTACTATCAAGCTTAGCTTAGCTAATAGAAAACAAGGGTGGAATATATATTCACACTATGGAAAAATTTCTAAGTCTGAGGACTTGTGTTTTTGTTTAATAAAACAACTAAGTTAATGAATCACCTGGGTGGAATGGTAATTGCTTGGTGGATTTTGGTTGAGTGGTTCACAAGGCCCATGTCTATGGTTTACCTTGTGTATCTCACTTGTGGATGGCCACCCGGGAACAAAGAGATTTGAGATGTCAAATGTTGAGAAGCTTCAAGTGCAGCCACTTGGCATTATGGGCTCTGCCTGGATCATATAGGTTGCAAGAACTTAGCCATATGGACAGTTGGTGGTAGAGTTTGATAGGTTGGAGCGCGTCCATTTTGGTCTAAGGGAAGGCTTCTGAAAGATCTTGTCTTGGGAAACCAAGTCTTGTGGGGAAAGTGCACCACCTCTGCAGAGTGAAAAATCTAAGTAATTAGCCATGTCCTTGGTAAAGGACAATTTGAGCATCAAGACATGGAAGCAATCAAGAATCTCATCATTCAAATTTTCTAAGTTAAAAACTTGTGGTTTGAACAAGGGTTAAAGGTTTTTCAATCTTTGATTGAGAAAAATGATTTTGTCAAGCAAAAACTTAGTGTTTTCAAAATGATAAGGAAAATCTATTTTGAGCAATGCAAGCCTCAACTCCACTTAGCCAAATGCATATAGATAATAGACGCCACTATACTACCATAGTATCACTTGCCAATACAATTCAAATGTATTGACCCTTTGTGGCTGTAACTTGTGATGTTGTAGGTTTGATTGATTTAGTGAAGTGTGTTGATTAGGATTACAAAGTCTACAACCAACATGTCTGCCTGTGGCACTTTGAAGATGAAGGACCCCATGCTTATAGATATTCTGCTGCAATGTAATGTATTAGCCAAATGAGCTAAGTAAGATGTAATAAAATTATGTTATTCCTAGTTATAAAGTTGTATTATGACCTTTGTTTCTTGATATTACATCTTAACTGTGGATGCTAGCTATTGATCCAGGGACTAGCATTGTAAACACAGGGGACTCTACCTTATTAAAGGTTGGGAACCCTACAAGGATTCACAAAATATGTTCTAAAACCATAAAACTTTGTGTTTAGGGTTAGAGAGTTTAAAACAAAACATTTCCCAAAGGTTTTCCTTCAAAACCATTTTTAATAAATAAACCATATTTTTATTTGACTAGTATTGGTTCAAATCAAGGATTCATTCTTTTATTTCTCCAAATACATTTTTGAAACCACAAAGTGATTCCCATGGTCAGTAGGTTCAAAAACAATCCATTTGCCAAAGATTTTATCCCCAAAATCATTTTTGAACAATTTTTATATCCTAAACAAGCATACATATGTTTCTGCAAAAACAAACATTTTACCAGATGCTTTTTACTAAACAAATTGCATGGTTGGCTAGGGCTTGTTCCACTGATTCCATTGATATAAAATTTGCAAAATTTGGACGTGTGGATTTAAAGTTATGGATTTTACAAAATCACATATCTAATAGATTCAAATCTGTTTTAAAACGAAGCCTCAGCCACGTGGCGCCTTTCTATTTGCTGATACCGTTTCGTCTGGATCACTCACTGAGGATCGTTGGATCTAATGCGAATCGCACGGCTCAGATGCTCTCATACCCATTCGCTTAAGTCGTTCTGTCTACGCCACAGGATGAGGATCCAACGGCCCACGTGTGTTTGACCAAAGGCTGGCGGCGCAGCGACGGTCGCTGGCGGCGGCGCGGTCAGATGGTGGCAGTGCTGGTGAAGCAGGAGGAGAGAGAGGCTGGGGATATGCTCACCGGGTTCGTAGGGCTGCGCTGATTCTCGACGTGGTCTCCACAAGTCCAGGGGCGCACGGGGTGAGGACAATGGCTCGCCGGAGTTGCTCCTGGCGACGGGTATGCTCGGGCGTCGTCGACTATGATGCTACATTGCGTACTAGGACAAACGGAAGACAGGGTCAGATGCGCACGGTCCTGGCGAAGATGCGTGTGTGAAGGGGAATGAAAGACGGTCGAGTTCTTACCGAGCTCCGCGGAGAGGAAGCGAGGAGGCGGCGGTGGTGGTCGTCGTTGCGAAGCCTACTGAGCACGTGTGATGGCCGAGAAGGCAGGGATATGCGCCAAGGTCTGGAGGTCACATCCGTGTGCTCGAGGGGGCAAGGGGTGGCGCGGGGCTGCCGGAATTCGGTTGCGAGCTCGTCGGAGCTGGGCGGGGTCTAGGCGCTAATTGGAGCAGCCTGGGGGCGTATAGGTTCTGGCGACAGAGGGGAAATGGAGAGGAGAGGGAGGCATTTAAGGTGGCATGGTCTCTGGGAGGAATCAAAGCCTCCATCAACGTGTAATCAACGCCGGAGTAACTGGCTGCAAAGGCAGGGCGACGGGGTCGTGCTTGAAGACGATGAACAGGAGGGTGGGGCATGCTTGTCAGTGAGGAAGAGAGATAGGGAGAGGGGGTCCACGAGTCAGTGACTTAGTGGGTTTCTTTTGCGGTGCAAAGCGTTTTCTCGCGGGGGGCGAGGGAGTGGGCTAACTGGGCTTAAGTTGGGCCAGGCTTAATTGGGTCAGGTCTGGTTCATTTTTTTTTGTACTGAAAGCTTTTCTTTTTCTATTTTGGTTTTCTGTTTTGAAATTCATCAAACAATTCAAACATTCAAAACCAACAAACTTCTTCCACACTTTGCATTGAGTTTAGTTCTGTTTAATCAACACAAACCAAATCCAAATTAAAATAATAATTTTATTCTCTTTAGGATCTATTTAATAATTAAATAAAATAGACCTTAGTTATTAATTCAAAATAGTGTTTGTTTTATTTTTAAAACTCTATTTGAAATCTAAAATAGTACCAAACCATTCAGTAGGTTTTATTTGAAAATAATAAACACTTGGAAAACTTATTTAAAATAATTTAATAAGTTTTAATGTTTATTAAAAATGGGAAAAGCCTTTACTTTAATAAATTTGGTTTATTAATAAACACTCATTATTTTATTTAAATAAACCTTTACTCTCTTTATCAAATAGAAATATTTTATTTTAAAAGCTTGGCCAAGTTTTCATTTGGCTTTATAAAATAATCCTTATTTATAATTCTACCTTTGTTTTATAAAAACCAATCTTTTTTAAAAGATCCAAAAATAGTGATTCCAAATATTTAAAACTTTCTTCATTAAATTGTTTATCTTTTTAAATCCTTTTAGTATTTATTTGATCAAAATAGGTTTGAAGGTTTCCAATTGGAATCAAAAAGTTTCTTCTCACCCTGAAAATCAACAAAGTTTTATTTTATTCATTTATTTTTCACATTACAAGATTTGGAAAATCTTGGGATGTGACAGAAGCAGCACAACAACAAATTTTCCCTCAGTAAGAAACTAAGGTTATCGAACCAGTAGGAGGAAGGAAACGTCACACAGGTGTTGCAAGAAACGCGGAGACCTGCACAACACAAACTCAAGACTTTGCCCCAACGAATCAGTGAGGTTGTCAAGCTCACCGGTTTGATATAGAAAAGGATTAAACGTATGGTGTGGAAGGTAATGGTGTTTTACAACAAGTAAACAGGTAACAGGGGAAGATGTATCAATGGTAAATATTGGATCGGGGTCCATAGTTCACTAGAGGTGCTCTCCTTAGATAAACAACATGGCATGAAGGGTAAACAAATTACATCAGGGCAATTAACAGGAACTGAGCTAGGCATAACAATGCAATACCAAGCAAAAAGATCCTATGAGGTTCGATTGGGCAATACAACAATATACATAGACCGCCATCCAACTGAATCTATGACTAGAAGTCCACCTTCAGGTTATCATCCGAACCTCCTCTAGTATTAAGTTGCAAGCAACAGACAACTGCTTTAAGCAAAGTGTGTAAGGTAAACAATCCACTTGTTCTATGAACAAGATACCACTGTTTTCTCCCTGGTGGCAACAACACATTTACAACCGAAGAGATTTATGTCACTTCCCTTGGAAACTAGAGGCATGAACCCACTATCGAGCATAAATACCCCCTCTTAGAGTCACTAGAAACTACTTGGCCAAGATAACTACTAACAACGGAGAGCATGCAAGATCACAAACAACACAAACATGATAGAATCATAAGACAAAACCATTGATCAATATGACATATTAATCTCAATATCCATCGGATTCCCACAAACACAACATGCATGATTACAAATAGATTAGATCTTGATTATGAACAGATCTCACAAGATCTATACATGAAAGCACAAGGAGGAGATACAACCAGCTAGCTACTACATGGACCCGTAGTCCAAAGTGGAACTACTCACGCATCATACCGGAGAAGAAGGCCTACAGGATGATCTCCCCTATAGCAGGGTGCCGGGAAAAACTTCAGATCCCCCCAGATCTAGGGACGATGGTGGCGGCGGCTACAGACGGTTTCGTGGAGTTTTGATTGGGTGCCTAGGGTTTCTGCATCAGGGGCTTCTTATAGGCGAAGGGGCGATGCTGGGAGGCGACCAGGGGGGCCACACCCTGCCTAGGCGCGGGCCCACCCTGGCCGCTCCTAGGGGTGTGGCGGCCCTGGCTCGCCTCTCCGTCTCTCCTCTGGACTTCGTGTCGCCCATGGTAAAATATTGACTTTGGCTTTTGTCCCATCCAATTCCGAGAATATTGATTTTTTGCCTTTCTGGAATAAAAAACAGAAAAACAAGCAACTGGCACTGTGGCAACTTGTTAATAGGTTAGTTTCAGAAAAATATAAAAACACCTCAAAGTGTAGACAAAGCAAAGCAAAGTAGATACTAAACAAGCATGGAGCAACAAAAATTATAGATACGTTTCCGACGTATCATCGGACCGGATCCCCGTGCCTCCGCCTGCACCCGCCGCCGGACCGGATCCCCGTGCCTCCACCTCTGCCTGCATCCCCCGCCGTCGCCGGACCGGATCGCCGTATATCCGCCGCCTGGACTCACGCACCCTGTGTCTCCTGGTTCTGCTCCTCCCGGCAGCGCCGCCCGCGTGCCCTACTTTCCCGGAGTGCCGCCGGTGCTCCTCCCCAAAGTGCAATCCATCTAGCCTATGTTTCTCTCCACCTCCCCGCCTCCTCCAGTCTTTTCCGTGGGCACTCCCTAGCATGGGCTCGCCTCCGGTAGGGGCGTCGCCCAACACCGCCCACTGCTCCAACCTTCCTACCTAGAAGACTTTGCTACAGAAGATCGGCGTTTTAGCTACCGCCGGCCATCGTCATTGCTATCGCCGGCCAGCGAATTTTCTATGAACGTAGCAACTGGATTTTTATGTTGGGGATTTTTTACTACGTCGCCGGATTTGCTACATACATTTTTTTGCTCCAACTATTGTGTTTTTTGCTATAATATTGTAAAACTTTTTCTACAACATGACATACCATAATCTCTGGAGAAGTCGTTTTTCTAGGTAGCAACTTTTTGCTACAAGTTCTCTGGCGATGTCTCCGGTGAAATCTATTTTTTTGCTGCATTAGCACATTTTTCTTGCTACCATCATTTTGTGGTTTTGCTATAATAGCGTAAAGTTTTTGCTACACGGTATCCGTCGAGATCAACTGGCGAAATTCTCCGGCGAGTCTCCGGTGGGGTCGGATCTGCTATATTAGCACAATTTTTTTCTACAAGGTTGCCGACGAGGTGTCCGGCGAACTCTCCGACGAGGCCCAGTCTATTTATTCTTTTTCTAAAACGAACCGTTTTCTGCTACGTGTAGCAAAAGCGGGACTATTTGTAGCAAAAGCGGGTATATTTATAGCAAAAGCGGGATTTAGGGCCTTTTTGGAGGACACGTATTAGCAGGAGGATCAAGGGAATTATGAGGAATTATCCCCAAGGGGATGCGTAGTACGACCCTTAAAAAACCAGAGTTAGAGCATTTCCACTCGGCTACCCAGGACGCCGATCCGGACGCCGAATTTAGGTTCGGACGCGGAAAATCGGCCCAATCGTATTTCCAGGAACCACTTTTCATCAGTATTTGGGCTAGCTTTGGTCCGGGCTTCCCAGGACATTCCCAGGATCTCGGGAACGCCCTAGGAATGCCGGACGAAGCGAAGCGGCGTGTGGACCCACCGAGTCACGAAAGCCGAGTCGTCGTCCTCCTAACCACGTGATGACCGATGGGCAATAACTGCTCGTCTCTTCGGCCACGTGTCGCCGAAATGCCGCGCCACCGCCGCCGCCTCGGCTCCCGCAACGGACTGGCGGGCACTAACTTCCCGTTGTTTTCCCTTTTCGTGCCCTCGCCGCTACACCCCGCCCTCGCCGCCCATCTCGCCCTATATAATCCAGCGGCATCGCCGGCTCATTTCACTCACCTCCAACGCTCCTCCACTTCCCCTCCATAGCTCCCCAACTCCGGCGAACTCCGAGTTCTCCTTCCCCGCACACCATGGGCGAAAGGTACCCGGGCGACCTCGCAGCGGCGAATGGCTTCGGCCGCCGCACCCTCCAACCTTAGAAGGTGTGCATGTTGTACGAGGCGGGCTACATGTCGCCGTCGGACATCCGCCTCCCAACCGGTTGGAAGCTCAGCGCCGGTGGGATCCCTATCCCACCGGAGCCGAAGCCTGAGGAGATCGACGAGAGCGCAACGGCCATCGCCGCCATGGATGACCCGGACCTCGCCGAGGAACCGTGAAACCGCGTGTTCTGGGAGGAGAATCTCACCGAGCGGCGGCAGCAGGCGCTCGCCCGCCAGGAGGGGCCGCCGGGCTCGCCGCCGCTTATGGAGTGCTCCCGGGCGCACACTCGTCGTCGTGCTGGAGCACATCCACGCTGGCAACGAGCCCCGCCTCTCCTTTCCCCGCAACCCCATGCCGGCGGCCAGGTCGGAACGGCGCCCTTGAAGGGAATATGCCCGAGAGGCAATAATAAAGTGGTTATTATCGTATTCCTTGTTTATGATAAATGTTTATTTTACATGCTCCAATTGTATTAATACGGAAACGTTAATACATGTGTGTTTAATAAACAAAAAGGAAGTTCCTAGTTATGCCTCTCTTATAAACTAGCTCGTTGATTAACAAGATGATCATAGGTTTCCTGATCATGGACATTGGATGTTGTTAATAACGAGGTCACAACATTAGTGTAATGGTGTGATGAACATTCATCCAAAGTATAGCATTACGATCAAAGTCATTGAGTTTATATTGATATAACAACTTACGAAGTGATCCTAATCCTTAGACCATGAGATCATGTCAATCACTAACACCGGAAGAGTTTCTTGATAACATCAAACGCGTCACCGTAAGCAGGTGATTATAAAGATGGATTCAGAACTAATAAAGTGTTATGTTGAGGCCCATGGATCGAGAGTGGAATTTGTTCATCCCTATGACGGATTGATATACTCTGGGCCCTCTCGGTGATATCACATTGATTAGCTTGCAAGCAAGTGATTTGATCACTAGAATGTTATATCACGGGAACGAGAAAAGAGTGCATGTTAGTACCGAGATCAAACTAGGTATGGAGATACCGATGATCGAATCTCAGACATGTAATATATCGTGAAACAAAGGTATTAATATACTAGCGTAAAAGGTTCCGACGATCACAAGAAAGTCATCGTTGAATGTGTGGGAGTCAGTATGGGTCTCCAGATCCCGCTTCTGATTATTGATCCGAGAGGGGTCTCGATCATGTCCCCATTATTCGCGAACCGTAGGGTGACACACTTAAGAGACACCGACATCCATTTGGAGCAAAAGTTTCATGCCGAAAAGAATAACAAGCGCAGGAATTTATTTCACTAGATACCGAAACGGGTTTTCGGGTGAAATTGCAGAAAGTGTTTCTGCATGTGAAATGAAATACTAGCAAGGGATTATATGTGAATGTTTGTCATTAAAGTAATTGACAAAATTCTGAATAAATAAAAGGAGTTTTATTTAATGAGAGCTTGCATTAAATTTGGTGGAAATTTAATAGGAATTTGAGTGGGTTTTTGAGTGGAGGGAATTGAAAGGATTTTGTGTGAGTGGAGTGTCCACCCACATGAATGAAAGGAGGGGAAGGGGCGTCCCCATGGCTGGGCGCATGGCCCCTTGGGTGCCCCCCTCTCCCTATAAAAGAATCCCCCCTCCCTCCCTCACACACACCTCCTCGTGAAGGATCTCTCTCCCCCTCTAGTATTTATTCCCATGGTCTCGGACTAGCGAGATACATGTTCCCGGTGGCTTTTAGGCAAGAAAGAGTTGTGCTTCCGCTGCATCGCTGGAGCGAGGAGGCGGAGGTTGCTCGGTGCCTCGAACGTGTGTGCGAGCACGGATGCGCTGCTGTTTTGCGGCGCTAGGACTTCCTCTCGATCTTGAGATCGGCAAGAGATCGTCTACATCAACCACGAGTTTGGACTCGTTAAGCTTTGTCGGTCTTCAAGGGTATGTTCTCTACGGATATACATCCGCCGTTGTTTGTATCTAGTAGATAGATCTTGGTACATAGTTGTTCCCGTCGTAGGAAATTTTTTGTTTTCTATGCTGCAAACCCTACAGCCCTCCGGCCAACTAGTCGTCGAGGAGGATGGAAAGCCTCTCCTTTTCGTCCTCCCACTCGTCGTGATCCGTGCCGATGGCTTCATCGATGCTCCGGCCCGTTAAGCGGGAGCCGGAGACGCTGGACCGGTCGCTGCCGAGGACCAGGTCAGGCGGCATCATCATCAACGAGGCGCGCGCTCCGATGCCGCCCACCGGCCGTCTCCGCCTTCGCATGCCGAAGCCGGAGCCGCAAGACTGGGCGGTCCCGGTCGATGAGGACGCGTTCGTCGTCAAGATGGCGATGGAGGAGTCCCTCCGGGAGGCGGCGGCGCAGCCGCCGGTGGATCCATCCTCGTCGGGCATCCTGGAATGGTCCAGGGAGGAGAAGGAGCGGCAGCGCGTCCACCGCCTGCAGCAGCAGGCCGAACGGCAGGCCTGGTCTGGCCGCGTTCTCACCTACCAGGGCGCGCCGCTCGTCGTCCTCGACGACGACGAAGCTGGCCCCTCCTACCAGCCGTGGAGGTGCGGCGACGCTGGCCAGGGAGCTCCCGCCCGCCACAGCCGCCGAGCGACGATGACGATGACAGCGATGAGGATGATGGTAGGACCGATCCCGGCTACACGTCCTTCTACGGCAACTTCGGAATGTAGAAGCGGCGACGACATCGGTGAAGGCGACGGCGGCGGCCTTTTTAATGTTTTTTATACGTAGTTTAAATTTGATGTAATCCGCCTATATTCGTCTATCTAAATTTGCTAAACTCATCTGAAATTTTGCCAAACGTGCGAACTCGGCCTGAAAACGCGGGTGAAAAACTCAGCGTTTCCATATCAAAATCAAATTTGGCTCGGATTTTGGTCTGGAATCGTCCAACGAGCGAGCGAGCGAGGATGCTTTTACATCCATAAACACTTACTGCAAGGTCAACATTCTAACAGGAGCACTTGGAGGAGTCGCGTCCATCTAAAAACCGAGTTGCATCTATTAAAAAAAAACGAGTCGCATCCATCTGAAGAAAGAAAGAAAAAAAAGAGTTGCATCGGTTTGGTGGGGTGTTGGTCTCACAGTCCAGATTGGAGGATTTCGAACTCCGAAGTCCGTTTGGGCTGTCAGCTTTGTGTGCTCCAGTTTGTTTGTCGAGTCCTTGTTGAAAATGAATTCGGCCCGGTTACTAACTGATGGATATAGATTCCCCGATCCATAAACTGGCGAGGCCGACCACAGCCGCAGGCTTCCTAAGTAACCCGAGCTCGAACTACGGAGAGGAGCAACAATCGATCCGGCGAGATCATGGCGAGCTTGTCCGAGGAAAGCGTGGTTCCTTTTGACAAATTTGCAGCGGCGACCCGAGTAAGCGAGCTCGTGAGGGTGCTCATGAAGATGAAGAATAAGGACTCCCCGAGGGCGGTGGCGTCCCGGGCGGAGGCACTGTCCCTGTCGCAGGCCCTTGGAAGAAACGCCGCCCGGATGAAGCAGGAGAGTTCCTCCACTGAAAATCCCCCCGCCGTGGCTCCGGCGGCGCCCGCTCCACGGGAAAAGGTTCGCCTCGAAACCTTAGACGACGCGCTGGCGATCGGAAAAGCCTTCTACGGTCTAGAGGAGACGCCGGAGAAGGAGAAGAAGTATAGGAGGGTGAGGCTCTCCAAAAAGGAAATCGAGGACATCCTCTCGTACAAGAGCAGCCCCATGCCTCATCCGCCGTCCAAATTCCTCACCGACGAAAAGCACATCCTCGACTGCTACCCGGTCCCCAAAGAGCAGATCGTGGACTATTTCACCCTGCTTTTTTCCGCTTCTGATGGCCCAGACGATGAGTTCTTGGAGGAGCAGAAGAGGGTCCGTGAGGAGTACGAGAAGAACGGCTACGCTTATGGATGGGTCACCGACGACGAAGACGAGGCCCCTTGGTCCCGGGCTCCGAGGAGGAGGGCTCGCCCGGGGGTCATGAAGCGCAAGGGTGGAACCTGCAAGAAGATCAACTGATGAGATTGCACAATGACACTAGTATTTTCCAGCTAGGTGATTGTACTGAAACTAGTGCCCGTTCCGTTGAATAAGCTGACTAGGCTTTATAGCCTATATATCTATGTACTACTATTAGAGGCTATGTAAACATGTTCTTAAGATGTAATGAAACCAGTTGAGTTTTTTTCGCGAAAACGCATGTTTTCGTTTCGATTCATTGATAGAAAAAGGAGAGTTCTGTACAAAATATACAACGGGTCAGAAAAGCCAACATCCCACGACACCACCCACTAGGACTACATGGCTGCGGGGAGCAGGGCCGGAGGCCAACCGCACCAGCGACAGCCCAGGCACGAGCCTTGGATCGGACCATGCTAAGAAGGTCCGACACGTGATATATTTGAAGTTCGAATTTTTAATAAAAGGCTGTGTGCATCGACCGATGCAGAGGCCGGGGTACATCCCCTTTTCGAACAAAAACGTAAGGCGACGCGTTGTAAAAAACAACCGCGTTCCGCTGCTTCCAGATCCACCACACTGTCAGCATGATCAGAGAGGACGTCCCCTTCGCAAGGCACGGGGGATAGATGAGGACGCATGCAGCCACCAGTCCACGAAGTCGCCTTCCCCATCCGATGGTGAGACCGTAGATCGGATCCAGGAGAGCACCTCGTGCCAGACCGCCTTGGAGAAGGGGCAGCCTACCAGGAGGTGGGTCATCGTCTCCTCAGATTGGTCACCGAGGGGGCAGCGTGGGGGGTGCGCGAGCCCACGTCTCGCAAGACGTTCTGCCATCCAGCAGCGATTCTGGCACACCAGCCAGACGAAGAACTTAACTCTAAGTGGCGCCCAGGTGCGCCAGTTCAGTTGCCAGGATCTCGAAGCGATGGAATCTTGATTAAACCAGTTGAGTTATGTGCCTTGCGGCAGTAATCACAGTGCGCATCACAAAATATAAAAAAAAATGCTTGTCCCCTGGATCTATTCGATAACAGCATTGCAATGCAGCAAAGGCAAATCTTGAGGATGAACCTACTGGACAGACTGGTAATGGTAGTAATGTGGGGCTGTCTGGAACTGGTGCTAACTCATCTTTAAGTGGGAACCTTTCTGTTAGAGAGGGGGGTCAGTCTTCTAAGAGGGTCAGGATGGCTACTGACTCTCCTAACAACTCTAGTGATGTGTTCCAACTGCTTGTGCAAAGAGGTCTTGTGGATGCTGAAGGTAATTTCATTTGGGATAGATCTCCTCTGGTTCCTGGTGCTGAAGAAGAAGCTCAGAGATTTTGGCTAGATGGTCAGTCTGAAGAATTGGAGTTCTCTCAGGAGGTAGCTAGGGAGTCCCCTCAGAGGTTGCTTGATCAAGTGGGTGCTCTCCCGGATGACATCATGCCTAGATTCAAGGAGTTGGTTGTGAGAGAAAAAGAGGACTTGTCTGTTTTCCAGAAAGCTGCCAAGAAACAGAAACAGTGGGGGCCTGTGCAACCAACAAGGCAGAGCTCCAGGGTGGATAGATCCAAAACCATTCTTGAGAAGGCCATGAATCTGAAGAAAGTTACTAATTTGGAAATCCCTAAGAGCATGAAAGGTATAATGTCTACAAATCCTTTCTCTGTGCTCTCTGTCACTACTTTAGAAAATTTAGCTGATAGTGTAGGAGTTGATATTCCTGCTGATGACTTAGATAGCTCTAGTGATGTTTTACATAGTTCACCTCTAGGTACAAACTCTTCTTTTGAAGAGGATGTGGCAGAGGGTTGGATAGAAGTCTTGAATAAATCTCGGGGCAAGCACCCCAAGAAAAAAAGCTATGATTAGTCTTTTTTGGAATAGTAGGAGCCTTAATGCTCCTGGTAGACAAAAATTCATTTCTGCGCATCTCTCACCTATTAACGAAGATTGCCTTGGTTTTCAGGAAACCAAGAAAGATAGTTTTAGCAACTCTTTTTTGAAGAATCTGGTAGGGAATAGAAATTTTGCTTGGAATTTTCTCCTTCTCGAGGAACCTTTGGTGGTATATTAGTTGGGGTCAATTTAGATCTTTTGATGTTGTGTCTTGGGATATTAGATCCTTCTCTGTTAGTGTAGTGCTTAAAAACAAAGTTCTGCTTTCACTTGTAGAATTACTACATCTATGGGTGCTTATGAGGAAAAAACAGATTTCATTTACGAACTTCATGATCTATTTATCATTGGGATGGCCTGCTATGATTGGGGTGATTTCAATCTTATTAGATCCTCAAGATAAATCCTCTAGGAATATAGATTATAAGTGGGTGGACAAGTTTAACATTTGGGTTGACTTGTGGGCCCTTATGGAGATTGGTCTAGCTGGTAGAGCTTATACTTGGGGTAATAACCAAGTTGAACCTATTATGTGTAAGCTAGATAGGATTTTACGCACTCTTGGTTTTGATAATCAATTTCCTTTAGCTAGTGCTAGAGCTTTGACTAGAATTGGGAGTGACCATACTCCTATTGTTTGGGATCCAGGGGAAAAAGTTCTACTGAAGCCTAATAGATTTAAGTTTGAAAAATGGTGGCTTAGTAGGCCTGACTTTAGACAGATTGTCATTAAAGCTTGGTCTTTAAAAGTAGAAAGTGATGATCCAATAGAGGTTTGGCAAAAAAGAGTGAGATTCTTTAGGAAATTGGCCAAAGGTTGGAACATTAACATAGAGGCTGCTGTTAGGAAAAATAGAAGAGAAATGATGGAGGAATATGATACTTTAGACATTAAGGCTGAGACTCAACCCCTGTCTGAGGAGGAGAAAAATAGACTAGATTTCATTTTTTCTGAACTCCATAAATATTGGATTTTAGAGGAGACTAAGGCTAGACAAAGGTCTAGAGATAGAAATGTGTTAGAAGGAGATAGAAACACTGCTTATTTTCATGCAGTGGCCAACCAGCGTAGAAGGAAAAAGTTGATTAATGTTCTTGATGGTCCTAATGGGCCTGTTACAGACATTAAAGACATGCTTAAAGTGGCAACTGATTACTATAGGGAGCTGTTTGCTTGGGAACCTAGGCCCAATATTCAGCTGAAACAGGACTTTTTTTCTGAGGAAGAAAAGGTCAATGAAGCTGAAAATTTGAACTTAGGTTCAAGCTTTTCTGAGGAAGAAATTAGATTAGCTATCTTTACTTCTTATGCTGATGGGGCCCCTGGCCCTGATGGTCTTTCTTTTATGTTTTATCAATCTTTTTGGGATATCTTGAAGTATGATCTTATTGCTATGTTCCAGTCCTGGCATGAAGATCAATTTAGTATCTTTAGGCTTAATTTTGCTATGATTACTTTGATTCCTAAAGAAAATGAAGCTAGGACCATGAAAAAGTTCAGGCCAATTAGTCTCTTGAACTGTTCTTTCAAAATCTTTACCAAGGTTACGACTAATGGACTTGCTACGTAATTGGTAGATTAATCTCTCCTAGTCAATGCTTTTATTAGAGGTAGGTTCATTTTGGAGAGTGTGGTTACTGCACATGAGGTTGTGCATGAGGTGCATAGGAATAAGGAGCAGGGCCTAGTGCTCAAAATAGACTATGAGAAAGCCTATGATAGAGTTAATTTGGACTTTTTGTTTGAGATTTTAGAGCTAAGAGGCTTTTGTCCTACCTTTATTAGATTTATTAAGCAGATTACTTTAGGGGGGTCTGTGGGGGTTAAAGTCAATGATTTTGAGAGTGATTTTTTCTTGACTGGTAAAGGTCTTAGACAAGGTGATCCCATTGCTCCTCTGTTGTTTAATCTGATGATTGATGTTTTTTCTAGGATGTTAATTAAGGGGGTTAGTTGTGGGGCCATTAAAGGTCTCTGTCCTAATTTCTTTCCAGGAGGGATTGTCTGCTTGCAATATGCAGATGACACACTCCTCTTCTTGGAGCCTAGTGAGTCAATAGCTGTTAATCTTAAATGGATCCTCACCTGTTTTGAGCAGATTTCTGGGATGCGTATTAATTACCATAAGAGTGAACTCATTCCTATTAACATGTCAGAGTCTGATACTAGACCTTTCCTAGACATTTTTGAATGTATTAGGGGTAACTTCCCTGTTAAATATTTGGGAATTCCTCTTCACTTTGAGAAGCTAAAAAGAGAAGATTTGCAGCCTCTGATAGAAAACCTGTTGAATAGAATCACAGGTTGGAGGGGCAAACTCCTATCTTATGCTGCTAAGAAGGTGCTTATTCAAGCCTGTCTCTCTAGTATTCCTATCTATTTGTTTTCTTTCTTTAAGTTTCCCAAATGGGCTTTGAAACTCCTAGATTCACATTTAGCTAACTTTTTCTGGAATGATGAAGAAGGTAATCATAGGTTGCATCTAGCTAATTGGCCATCAGTATGCATGAAGAAAGAGTTTGGAGGTTTGGGTATTCCCAATCTGCATGATTTGAATCTTTGCCTCCTTGGCTCCTGGATTAAAAGATATATCCAGGGGGAGGGGGCTCTGTGGAAAAAAGTGATAGATGCTAAATATAGGACTAAGTCACCTAATATCCTCTGTTGCCATGATGTCCATCCATCTACCTTTTGGAAAGGGGTGATGTGGGCATCTAGGGCGGTTGAGATTGGATATAAATGGCATGTGGGGAATGGTAAAACTATTAGATTTTGGGAGGATATCTGGTTTGGAAATTCTAATTTAGCTACCCGATTGGGAAATTTATTTGATTTCTAACCGCAAACTAAAACGTTAGTGAGTTATGGGATGGCACACACCTTAGATGTGACTTTAGAAGAACCTTCTTGAGGATTTAATGCTGCAATGGCATGATCTTACGGGCATTGTTCATCAATTAGATTCTCTGAACAAGATGATCGACTAATTTGGCGTATGAATCTAAGGGTAAATATTCCTCACGTTCTATGTATTCTCTGGTCAATTTTAGAGGTATCTCTCGGTTTATCTTCCTGCTTTGAAATTACTTATCCCACCCAGGATCCAGATTTTCCTTTGGTTATTTTCTCAAAATAAGATTCGACTAGAGATAATCTTAGAGCAGGAGGAATTCCAAAACCTTTAGAATGCAATCTCTGCAAAGAAATAGAATCTGTGCATCATTTATTTTTTGAATGCTTGGTCTCTAGCTTACTTTGGAAGGATGTGCATGATATTTTTGGTGTTAGTATTGTAGATTTTGAGTCCCTTGCTTCGAAATGGATTGCTAATAAGAAACATCTTCATTTGAATGTGGTTTCTTCTGCTGTTCTTTGGAGTATTTGGAACAATAGGAATAGCCTTGTCTTTAACAAGACAACTTGGATTAATATGAAACAGGTTTGGCGTCTGGTCCTTTCCTTCCTAAAGACATGGCAAAAACCATTCAAGGACCTGGAGGGGGGGGGGAAGATCGCCCTTTTCATGGAGAAGATGATCGACAGACTGAGAAACCCTCTAACGCTCATGGCGAGATGATCTGTACCGGCTTCGAGTGGATTTCCACTTGGAAGACTACTGCGTCATCAAGCTATGGAGGGAGAGCATCGCTGCAGCACCTCCAAGATCATCCTGATGAGGAGGAGAATGTTCATGTGGTGTTCTAATCTATATTTCGATTACTTTCCATGAGTTTTTTGGCTGTTAGAGATAGTTTTGTTGAGCAGCTGGCTTTGTTCTGAGCCGAAACTTTCTTCAGTCGTTTAGGTTTGAGCGTTTCAGAGCTCTTAACTGTCGTTTTTCTTTTTCTATTACTTGTGGAACTGGTCTGTTTCATTATTCTTAATGGAACAGGGGACAGAGTCCCTTTCGATCTAAAAAAAAAAATGCAGCAAAGGCATAATCTCTCGGAATCACACCACACCTCGATAGTTGATAGGAACACAAAGTAGTTCGTGAATACACGCAAAGCAATAACTTTGACATGCTCCTCATTTACAAGCATCACCAAATACAAAGGTCTCCCAAATATAATCTAGCAGATCAATAGTAACACCCAAAGTACACTAAGATAATCTAAGCTGGTTACAACAGAGTTTTAGAGCAGATTCAGACAGGGAAGCTCTGCTCATCATCCTCCATCAGTTGTGTCAGGCTCCACCGTGCATGTCCTGAGATATCTGTAGATTGGAATAATGCGACTGGTCAAGCTGATGAAGTTTGCACATAATCATTCAGTTCTATGACCGACGAATTCAAACTCAGAGGCACCCACATAGGACACGCATACAACAAGACTATGCTTACCACAAAGAGTATGCTTACCAACTAGGCGACTGTACTGAAACTACTATCAGTGAGTTAATAGCATAAAACCACCACTTTGAAAGCAAAATTTACTGATTGATACCACTTTATGGAAAAGATACAAAAAACCACCATAATATTCGTTAATTGTCTCAAAAAACACCAATTCGACGCTAAACCTGAATTGACACCGCTTCTGACCGGTCGGGCCCACCGTCGGTGACGTGGCACCGAGGCAGCTCAGATTAACAGACATGGGCTCCCGTTCCGTTGGTAGCATAAAACCACCACTTTTGTATTTAAATTTCAAAAAACCACCACATTTGAATAAAAATTTAAATGGAAAAACTTTTAATATGAAAAGTGCTCAGATATATTTGAATATTACTAATATAAATTTTATTTACTATTTCAAATAAGTAAAACATGATTTTTTTGCTTCTATTAGTAATGCAAACTTTGGAAATTCATAACTTCAACTATATAATTCCAAATAATATAAATAATATGTCTAAATTTATTAGAAAATTTTAAGAAATCCATTTCTAACATCCATCATGCATGATTCACATCTGTTGCTCTCGGGTATTACAATAAAAAAAATAAAAAATGTGTGTACTTATGTGATGCACGGCCACGACTCTGTTCCGATCAAAGCTAAGTTCTATTTTGACGAGCACGCAAAGGAAGGAGTGTCCCTATCCGTCCTTTTTGAATTTGTTTGCCCCTGGATATTTTCTTATTTCAGTTCGTTTGACGAGCTAGCTGCTCAAGTTATTTTTCCTAGCTTGGTGGACGTACCCCTCATGATGGGATTTCTTTTTCTCTCAATCTTCTCTCTCATCTCCAAGGAAAACCTCATCTAAATAGGTATATACACTCATGTAAAACATGTGATCGTTTGATAATCTATGATTATGACAGTATAGTGATACTTTGTCTACCACCTGAAACAACACTTGTGGTTTCTACATGTTCGCACATTGCCCAGAAGGTTTGCCAAACCATTATTTGGTTTGTATACACTATTTATTATGGTGTACAAGTATCAAACCTTGGTGTCCGTGATAGAAGTATTGTGATCTTGATTCATGTGTAGATAGCAAGACAAGATGTTCTTATTTGGATGAAAGGGTCGTTCGATGGGAGAGAGAGAGCGAGAGAATGCGATGATATGAGGATGATGTGCTATAAACATCGTTTCTTTCGTATGAATTTCAAGGTCTTAATATGCACTTGTATGTGTGATCTTGCTGAATGATGATTGCTGACTTATTTTTAAAAATGTGAGGGTGATTCATCATATAACTGCCGTGCCTTTGAATGAAGAACTTTGGCAATAAGTTAATGTGAAAATATCCATCTCTCTATGTTTGGTAGTACATTCCGTTTACAAAAAGTGCTAAAATGATAAATACACATAGTACATGTATGTGTGTGTGAGAAGATTAATATTATATAGTGACAGACACGCCGTCGATGGGTATTGTCACGTACGCAGTGCGTTAACTGGCAGCGAGCTAAGGTCTCTATAAACACCCGCACAAGGATCAGCACACACGCTTATTTTTTTATTTTTTTCTTGTAACCGAGAGGAACATATGTGAATCATGCATGATGGATGTTAGAAATGGATTCATTGATTTTTTCTAATAAATTTAGACATATTACTTATATTATTTGGAATTATATAATTAAAGTTATGAATTTTCAAATTTTCCATTATTAAAAGTTTTTATTTGAATTTTTTATTTAAAAGTGGTGGTTTTTCGAAATTTAAGCACAAAACTGGTGGTTTTATGCTACTGGGTCAACGCACCGTTAACGGCCGTAACGTCCGTGTCGGGAGCCGTCTGTCGGGTGCCACGTCAGCTCTGAAGGTGGGCCCGACCGGTCAGAAGCGGCGTCAATTTGAATTTAGCGTCGAATTGGTGTTTTTTGAGACAATTAACGAATTTTATGGTGGTTTTTTGTATCCTCTCCATAAAGTGGTATCAATCAGTAAATTTTGCACTTAAAGTGGTGGTTTTATGCTATTAACTCACTATCAGTTGTATAAACTGCCTAGGCTTTTCATTCACAAGCTTAACATGCGTCAATGCAAAAACTGTACATTGTACACACCCGAATCAACAGAAACTTAAAGGAAGGGAGCGACTTTATCAAGAACGTCAAGAAGAAACGTCACGAATGGCCTCTATTAGTAACCACAAAGTTACAGCGCCACAAAAGTGGCCCGACCAAAAGGAACAAAAGAAAAAGAAGCTAAATGTCTGAATCAGGAGGAAAAAGCTAACCATGATGCCAAGGCAAACATTTGTGTTACTTCACTGCCGGATTCCAGAGATCAAGATCAACACTCATCTTGTCGAATAGGCTTTACGCATCCAGCCTAGCACCAACGAAGACCATAGTTGCAGCCGCATTAGCAAACCGAGTCATAAACCCCTCCCCTGTTGTGGAACCAGACCCTGTTTGTTGACCAAGCAATGCACCTCCCTTCCAAATTTACTTCCAGTGTTGATCCTCAAAATGACCATTGACTAAACGATGACGACTTGGTTATGTAGCTCCCAGATTCAGTCTAGCGCTAAGCTAATCTTCTTATTTGTTGTTTTTACTCAACGGTAATGCCAACTAGTATTTTAGGAACGAACAGTGCAGCAAGCCTGCAGGCTTGCGACTGCACTCTCTCTTGTACGCCAATTATCAAACCTTGCGAGGACACTGACGAGGGTTCGACTCGTCAATGCCCATTGTTATGGGCTTAGGTTTTGGGGAAGGAGGGGACATTGGAGAGCGCGAAACGGCTAGCAAACAAGCAAAATAGGATAAAAGATTTACCTAGGTTCAGGCCCCCGGAGGAGAAATCCTACTCTTGCTTGTCTGCTCTCGATTAATGGCGAAACCGAAGGTTACATGGGTGCACACATGAGATCTCACATTGTGGATTGTCCTCCTCGCCGTGCCCTCCTCGTCTTTATATAGATAGGCTAGGTCCCGGGGATATGCCGAGTCGGTTACAAGTTAGGCCGAGACGGTTACAATTTAGAGACTAGTAAAACATTTGTTAAGACAAAGCTATCTTGGCTCAGGTTTTTTAAATGTCAGAACATTTGAGAATATGAAAGATAAGCCAAGACATCTCTTTTGTAAAATAGTTTTTGTTAACCATGGTTTGAGGTAAGGAGTGTATCCTCTATTACAAAATCAGTTACATAAGCACAAGCAAACAATCAAACAAACATCACAACACTTAACAAGAAAAGTTTTTGTTCCCCCTGATTTTTGCCTTTTGGACAATAAATCAGGTTTGCTAAAATTGGATGTTACAGACCTTTTCCCCTTAAAAGAATCTCATCCCGAGATTCGGGAGAGGTAGGGTTAGGTAAGAGCATCGTCTTAACAATTGTCGGCAGTGGAATTTTTAGATGAAAAAGGATATTACAACAAACAGGCTTGGTCATCTACGGGTCGAAGTTGAGTTGCTTCAGTTGAACGTTTAGGTTAAACTAGTGGAAACAACACAATCTTTTCCCCTTGGGATGATTCTACGTAGATTTAGCATCGACACTGTTATTTCTTCTAGGGACGAGACATCGAGTTGCGAGTTGAGCCTGCTTCAATTCTTTATCATTGAAGTCATATTTTTTGTCTTCTTGGTCTTTATATGCTGGGAGTGGTGGATTGGACGGTCGACTTTGAAATGAGGGACTTCCCCAAAGTACCTTTTGATTCTGGAGAGTTTCTCATTGCTGTCCTTACATAGGATCCACGAGTTTGCTTTAGAGGATGGTCATCATGTAACGATGACTAGGGGTCGAACTCCTGAGATGCTTCGGGTAGTGGTTATTCTAGTTTTGCGGAAAAGACGCAGTATTTCCCCATTAGAGCGATACAAAGGGTGCTTGGGAAATCGTAGACCTTCTTTCTTGGAGTTGTAGGATGATGCTTGAGGAGTGACGTTCCTTCGTCCGGAATTGGTATTTTCAGTCAACATGGTACATAGAGATTTAACATGTTGGGAGGACACCGTTTGTGGTTGGTTGTTGAGGAACGCGGTCGTATGGGATGCTATCGTTCTGGGTTAGGTCTGATGCAACGTCATGGGTAGAACACTCAAAGAAGGGCACATCAGACTAGCATAACATCCAAACAGGGTTCATACAAGTTAATCAAGTCAGAGCTGATAGGCGTCTATGTAGGGTTTTACAAAACAGGTTTCGGGGCGATACATAAATCTACCCTATGCCAGAAGGGCGAGTTGCAGGGTACGAAAGACTACTCCATGGGTGCTTCTTGAATCTTGTCATCGTCTCTGGGTGGATACTAACTTTGGTTACTATAATTTCTCGGGGGTGTGAGGGATATTTAGCTCTTCGACAATGAAGGTGAGGGTCGTGCCTTCTCCGGTGGCGGTTTCAACTGGTGGTTCTTCTCGGGGTGATGACTGAAAGATGGGTTGATAGTCGTAGAAGGACAATTCTTCATTTTTAGTCTCGGGGTTAGCAGATTCAGAAGTTGAGGTCCCTAAAGCGGCAACTTTCCTTTCCAGACGAGTATTGGCGGCTCGTAGACTCTTCTCCCGGGTACGGAGTATGGCGAGATCCATACGCATGAGGATGTTCTGACGACTGGTCTTATCAAGGTCTTCCTAATGGCGGTGCAGTAAGTATTCCATATTCTCTAGCTGATTCCTAATGCAATAGGTGAGCAAAGAATCAGTGGGAAGTCCATCCTTGTCGCGCTTCCCAAACAGGTGATAAGGGGTATCCTTCAGCTCTTCTTCGTGGATCTTGTAGAGGCGTGCCATGATGTTCTATATAGCTCTCACGACTCCATGTACCTAGTTGTGGCCGATGAAGGTGAAAATGATGGGATCGGGGTCGATTTCGCGAGCTGGAATGGTAGCCCTGATGACCCATTGAGTTATGCTTGAATCGCTGCGAGGAAGCTCTGCCCCTTCGATCTTGGGTGGGGATCCGTCGGAAGATTTTAGTAGGTCGTGCAGTTGCTCTTCAAAGGGCCAGAAGCTTTCTCCAACGATGATGCGCTCCGAGCGGGAAGGATCCATCTACATGGGGTTTAGGTTAGGAGTGAGTTTAGGCATAGGGATACAGGTTCATCAGGAATTATGGTTAGTATTATGCAAGGAATGGTGTTGTCTTAGATTTCCTAGGTTGCCATCCTGCTGAGAATAGGTCTCAATTTACGGGACAAGGATTTTTAGTGCCGGGATACACAAACAAGGTGGTCAATACAACATGATCGAATGTCCGAGGCAGATAAACAACACATTTCAAGCATCACATCGGCACATGACAAGAAAACAAAGTGTATCATAGGTACCAAGGAATGACTACGCGCCATAAGGGAAATCCTATATTGTGGATACTGATCCTAAGTGTGAAGATTACTGGAGGTATTGTCTTGTCTTGACATCTAGGGTCGTTGATGCCGCACTTGATCCATTGTGGGCAATGGAATGGTTCCGTTGGTAGAGCGATCTTGTAGTGTCTTTCGTCGTGGGTAGCTCCTTCGGTTTGCTGGTCTCTATTTCTCTTCATCTCGGGATCTCCGTCTTCATGGATTTTTAAGTCAGACTTGATTTTTTAAACTGTATTATTTGAAGGTAGATGAGATATAGAGTAATCCATTTTCAATTAGTTTGATAAGGATTGGGTAAGATAGGGAATCTTTCGAAAAGCTTTTGAGAAAATAGTTTTTGAAGACCGGTGTTTTCAGAAATAGGGGTTGTCCTGTCTAACGTTCATGCTAAATAAGGTCTCATACAGTCAGAATGGCTCTCATACCATGTCCGTGGGACCCCGGGTTTATGGTCCAAAAATCCCCGGTTATGCCTGCAATTCACGTTTCCATGATCAGTGAGCCGTGAGCATAACCGACGGTATCATTACAACATCCATAAATTACAAAGTAGAAGACTTCCATGATTTCCCTTAGGGCAGTATACACATTAGCAATGGATCATCCTCGAACTCAGAGTCCATGCCATGCCTTAACCTATAGACAGCTGACTGGAAAGACGACCTAGCTCGCATAGACGTCAGCATCTTCGTCCTTCTTACTTCTGAAAATTTAGCCAAGTAAATATCCAGGGAAAATGTCGGTGAGTACATTTGAATGTACTCGCAATACCATCGAGATAGGATAAACAAGGATACTGCAATTTCGGTTGTGGAGAGATGGCTCTAATCTACACTTGTTTTTTAAAACCCTAATTTGTCATCTCTATATTTTTGTTGAAAAAGAGTTTTTGGAAAACAAGCTTCCTTTTTGGTAAAATCTGGATATCACCATATCCTTTATAAAACCATTATAATTTTTTGGGAGTAAAACCCTTTTACTTCTTTTGGACCATCTCTGGTCAAAGCAAAACCCTAGCTTCTTACTTTCTATTACTTCTCAAACTCATCCCAAGGGTACTCCTAGCAATCATGTTTCAAACCATCCTTGACCATGGACACGACTATTCTAATAGATTATACTCTGCAGAGTTGGTGCACTTTACCCACAAGAACCAATACATCCTCAAGGATTCAACCACGACCCGTTACTAAAAGTAAACGGGGGTTTGAATAATCAAACCTAACCTTTTATCTGTCATCCCTAGCAAAGACAGCTTTCCCGTTTGGATTTGTTCTCCTTGCAACGAGTATGTGGCACTTCAGGGCCATAGTACTCCCTCCCATACACACACATATACCCAAACCGTAGCCTAGCATATACCTTAATTTGGTGACTCCACTTCCTTCTCCACTCCTAAGTCATATCATCCATGGGAGACCCAATTGTTGCACTGGCTCCTACCAAAGACAGTACGTAGGCTCCAAATCCGTAGACCTTTACAAGATCCCGCCCGGAATTCAGGAGATTTACCCCCTATAACACATGTAGGGACTACCCGGGCTAAAGACAACAAACTATGAGTTAAGCCCAAACTCCTAGGGTAACGTGGTTGCACAAATAAATTGTTCTGGTAAAGGCATAGAACATCCCTTTTCTTTCTCTTGTCCAACTTTCTTACTTCCCATCATCATTTATTTAGTAAAACATACACTTGGAAACGATGCCTCTTTCCAAGGATTTTTATATTTTTGAAATATTTGTAGTAGGGTAAACCCCAAAATAGTTTTATTCATAAAAAATCGGGGTTTCCAACGAGGTAGGATGGTACTCATCATAACCTTGATCTAAAGGGGAGGGTAGGTGTCGATAAGGTTAGGTGCCCTAATGGACACTCATTCATAACTTGGAGGAGCCAAGTTAATAACGTAATATTGTTAAAACAAAACATGCAAGTAGTAATGCAATTTATAAATGAGATACAAAAACAAGTAGTAAACAGGAGTGGGACATATATCGGAGTTCAAGAATGGTGGCTTTCTTGTGACTAGTAGTATGTCCCTGGACTTCTTATTTAGATAACCAAGAATACAGTAATAATAATAATATATATTCTTCTCGTTGTCAATATAATCGCCACTATCGTCGTTATCGAGCATACATGTAGACAAACAATACCACATTCAGCACAAGGCAAACAAGCATCAATACAAAATAGTAAGTAATTAAAGAGCACCTAATATACTTGGTTGGGGTCTAGGATATTGGATTGAGAGAGATGGGAGAAATGACTTAGAAGGATTAGTGAACAAATGCATGTGATTTAAGGGCCACGGCTACTTGGGGTAAGGGGTTTTTGAGCAAGGTCGGGTTATGGATGATACCATTTTATAAAAATGACACCACCAGATAGCTAATGATAAAATGAAACCCACAAAAGTGGTTTCACTATTTTATCAATTTTATTTGATTTACTATAAATTTTCTAGTGATAAAAGCTCCTGTTTTAGGAAATAATTCACACAAAAATATCTGTGGTTCCAAAAATTATTTCCTCTTAGTTTTAGGTAGGTATTTGTGGAATGGTCCAAGAGGAGTTTGGAATTACTCCAAAATATTTACCAGATTTCCCTTAGGAAAATCCCAAAGTTAGTTCTGGTAGATAATTGTCTTTTCACCAGATTTATGCTATAGGGGATTTTGATGTGATTCGATAGACACATGTTAGGTATTTAGACTACCTTTATGTAAAAATTGGAATCAATGTTTTTGGAGATATATAACTACTGGAGTGATTTTATTAGTGAATTAACCATACATAGAATAGTTTAATTCACAATAAATCAACCAATGCTTAATAAATTTTGGGTTGCTAGGATTTTAAGTTTATTATGGTTTATGAGTTTTGAGAGTTGGAATTAGGTAAATAACTTATTCGGTTTGACCTAGAGAATTTCCTAAAGGCTGAAATGGCTTGTTTTTGTTATTTTCACCAGGGGCAAACTAGGAAGAAAATTTGGGTTAGGCTAAGGTGACATGAAATAGGTATCCGATTTCGTGCAATACCATTTGGTTCCATGTCATTTGTCCTACTAAACTTTCTGCATATATTTAATAGTGTTTTGGATACTTTATGGAATTAAAATATCAGAAAATAATGAAATGACATTTGGGCAGGTGGTTTGTACTGCACGCTTAGGAAAACTACAGGGAACCTTTGGAAATTTAGATCTAGGTATTTGGTTATTTTTTAATTTCTTTGGCATTTAAAGTAATCAGCTAGATATGGATTTACAAAAATATATAAAAGCAAAAGAGGATGGGCAGTGCTGGGCTGGATCTAGATGGTCGTGGGCCGCTAAGCGCCAGTAGGCCCGCATACAGAGTTGTGAGCACGCGGTTGAATCTGGTCACACGGGGCGCAGTGGTCAGTCACGGCCAGGGGGCGAAGGGGTATGGGGCAATATGGACCGCCGGATCCAGTGGAGATCTATGGCGCTAGGTGATCTTCCACCTCTGTTTTGAACTGACGAAGGGGATACCCTAGCAGCGTTACCGGGGGCTTGTGGGTGTCCGAGAGGTGGCGGAGGAGAGGTGGCTCCCTGCAATGACTCCGATGATGGGCGGAAGAGGCCACTTTGGTGCAGATCTGTTGAATCCCGTGTCGGTTAGAGGGCGGCGGCTCCTATCTCGACCACAATAGCACTAGAGAGGGACCTAGGCAGAAAAGAAAGTTGGGTCATATGCAGGCGAAGGAGGAAAACTCAGTACCGTGACATGCAGAGGTAGGGAGCAAAGGAGGAGACCACCCGAGCAAGTTCTTGGCAATGGATGAGGTGCCTTTCTTCTCTTCTCTCGGGCAGGGCAAAGTAGGGGAGGAGGAGTGGTGCTCTGGGAAGGTAAGGGAGGGGTGAGGAAGCAAATGAGCAGAGAGAGAAGCGGGGGTGGTTGCTAGCCTCCCCACAACCTTAAAAAAATCCCAAATAAATCCTTAGAAAAATGACCAAGCAATGCACCTCCCTTCCAAATTTGCTTCCAGCATTGATCCTCAGTCTGACCATTGAACTATTGAAGGATGACGACTTGGTTATGTAGCTCCCAGATTTAGTCTGGCACTAAGCTAATCTTCTTATTTGTTGTTTTACTCAACAGTAATGACAATTATTATTCCAGGAACGGACAATGCAGCGAGCATTGCAGGCTTTCAATTGTGCTCTCTTGTACACCAATTACCAAACTTGCGAGGACGCTGTAAGAATATTAAAAGTTGGTGTAAAAATACACACTAAAGAAAATCGATTTTTATTAGAGCTCTGGACATCATCAGTAAGAATCACAACCAAATGAATTTGAAAAAAAGGACGTCATGGAATTCCAGAAGTAGAAATATAGCATATTAATTAAAAGTGAACATGATATTGGACATTATGCCGATATATAGTGTTCATTATTATCATTTCCAGATGAAACATATGAGGTTTGACTTGAAATATCGAACTCCCATGTCTTCGTATGATGAAATGTTGTCCATGCTAAGAGACATCAGGCCCCATTACCAAAGATGAGCTCTGATTTCGGTGCAATTATCAACACAGAGATAACATGCTCCATTACCAAGAGTAAAAACTTGCCCTAGCCAACTGGTCATATCTAAATCTAAACATTTCATAGCGACTTGCCACATTGACTTACGTGGAATGTAGTGTAGTGCAACTGAACGCACATAATCATCCACCCAAAAATGTTGTCAAGGCAGCATGCCCTGAAAGACAGTAACAACACTTTAAGCTACAATCAACTAAAGCAAACTGAATCAGCAACTTCTCTTCATTGGAAGATACTCCCCATGTAACAAAGGGAAGCATACCAAACTAAAACACCAAAGTGGGAAATGTTCAACCAAGGCAGGTGCTAAACACACTCCAAAATCTCACCAAAATTTTACTGTTACTGTTATACTAAGGTATTTGACTGTAAGGCTTGCTAATGTTTCCCTAGAACACATGAAAGGAATTAACTTCAGCAGTTCTGCCTAGAGTTGTTTAGCAACTGTCTCGTGTAGCACGAGAAAAACAGACCTCCTCAACATCTTGTAGAATTCCATCCTCCATCATCTCCTCAAGTCACAGCATCCTTGTCAAGAAAGGTACTCTTCTTGTCCTTTCTGGACAATGTAAACATCTTAAGATGCATGACCAGGAAATACAAAGAGGCAATAACAATTCCATCATACACAACTACATCCTCCTCACTTGATTCCCTGAAATGCAAGGATCACATCTGCCACACACAAAAACAAATAGATGAGACCAACACATCAGCTTCATAGGTTCAAACGGAAACATATATTCATAAGATCTCAAAGGTTCATGGCATTATAATTTTGAATGAGTTAAACAAATAAGCAACATAGTGTCAGTTGACATTAAATGTCCATTTCATGATGCAAAATATAGGTTCAAACCAGATAAAATACAAACATATAATACAATCTAGGCTAATGCTTCTTCCTCTCCTCCCATGTCCTCTTAATCCATGCAAGTCTTGCAAATGGTGTCTTCAAAGTGGTGAACACATCACGAAACTCCTTTTTATACAAAGTTGCGAGGCATAGAAATGCTCATCACTCGCTATCTTGGCCCCATCCTCAATGATCATCTTCATAATTCGCCTGATCTCCCATCTCACTGGATCCCATGTCCTTTCAATCCATTAAATCATTCCATCTTGTTTTGTAAAAATACTGAACATATCACGAATCTCCTTTTTCTTAAAGAGTTGTGTGGCATAGGAATACACAACGCTCCCTTTCTTAGCTCCATCCTCAATCACTATGTCCAACATTTGTGCGATCTCCTCAATCTCCTCAGAATCTTTGCATGAACTCCTTTTAATCAAGTCTAAAATATAGTGAAGGGAGGAATCTTTGTCACGCCTCCTCTTTGATGGTGTAGGACTAGGTGATCACCACATGGTTCTCTTCTTTTCAACTTTTCCATCAATAGATGTATAAGCATTACAACCAAACTTTCACAACCAGAACCAGCTTCATCTTGTTCAAGATGAACATAGGATGCTCCAACATCAGGTATTGCATCCGATACTATTGGTTGCTCATTTGTAATGATTCTCACTTTATATTCATTATCAAGTGGAGAATGTCTAAGTTTCACATCGTCTGGACATTTCTTTAAACAATATATACAAGAACTATTAGGAAATAGAAGAACTCATGTGAATGACATAAATTCTAAGGGCTACGGCATCCCAAGTTACTTTGCTTGACTCCTATTCTCAAGCTATGAACACATCACATGTAAAAAGAAAGCTATGCCATGCAAAAGAAATACATCACTACCTTCTTGAATAAAATAGCTAACATAACAAGTTTCTTCAGTGAATACAAGCTACGGAATTGATGAATTGTACATGTTAGAAGGTCAAGTTAACACACACCAAAAATCATAAAGTACTATATATTTCACACGACGGTATTCTGCGGTAGTAAACTAGTTGAACACATTCTACTTATCATGGAACTAGAAGTCAAGTACAACCATACATTTCATGGATACACTCAGGTAAACACATGTCTTAATTCCAGACCCAAACCCCAAATCTCGCACACTAATCTTTGTACAAGACATGAATATCAGCCAATAAGAAAGCAAAAGATAGGAAATCTCAACAGAATGTCATCCGAAAACGTGACAAGTAACTTTGCAACAAGAATAACAAATTGGTCCAGACTAACGGAATGGTTGTATCTAAATATGAGTGTTCTGGAGAAACCTGCAAAATTGACTTGTTTAGCATGTACTAGAATAATCGCAAGATACCTAGAATGATGTTAAGGTATCATACCCCACAAGACAACAAGAACGACTATACAAATAGTGGCGGACCTAGGATTTTACTAGTGGGTATGCCACATAAAAAAATTGATTGCCATCTATTTACAAATCTAATGAATAAGTAAATTTGCACTGTAGAATGGTATAAAAGAAATAAATAACATGTAATTAGAAAATTAAGTTCCAAATTGGCAGAAATTACCATGCAAATAATTCAAACACTAGGTAATAGTCTGAAATATGCATAAAATAAACTTATAGTCCTACTTGTTTATTTGTTTGGCCGGTGATGGGACATATCATTCAGAACTTCTTCAAGTACATTCTATTACTTCTCTTGTTATGTGTTCTTGTGCCACATTTTCAATGTTAGAAGGATTTGAAGCATCATAGCTTGTTTCTAAAAAATGTCTGCAATGTCTCCGTCTACCTTGAGAATATGCACAATCGTAAATATATGTTCCAATTTATTTTTGTTTAACTATTTAATTAATGCCAAGATGGTATATACGAATCTATAGCTCTAAAATTTTAGCTACTTAGATAATTACCTCAGCGCGGATGCGACTTGTGGCTATCGATTATCTGGTTTAGTTCGTGGCCGTGAGCTCGCGGCAGCCAAAAAAAAGAGGAACGGTCTCGCGGCGAGTTGGGGCAATCGCCTGCTGGGCTGCCGGCATCTAGAAAACGTCGTGTCCTACCGCTGTTCAGGAGCGTGCCAGGGTCTAGAAAACATGCTGCAGTTTAGATCGGGTGCTCCGAGCTGCTCGTCACCGGTGTGAGCGAGGGCGCAAGGGCCAAGGAACGGTGGTGGCATAACGCAGCGCATCTGGAGTTCTGGACTTCTGGAGTTTCGGTTTGATGAAATTGGGCTAGGGCGCGAGGAGCAGTGGCGGTGTAAGACCCTTAAATCCCTAAATAACCGCTTTTTTACGGATTCAAGGGTCCAAATCTCAAATCGTGGAACCCTTAGACCCTCAAACCCTAAAAAAAAATTGAGGGTCGAGCTTCCAACCCTTCCTCCGGCCTGTAGAATTGAGGGTTGGAGCCTCCAACCCGCCCCCCGACCCGGCCTCCTTCCGTTTCAGGGCGCCAACTATTTCTTCCTCTTCCCTCCCCGCGCCTCCTCCCACCTCGCGCCGCCGGCCACCTCCCCCGAGCTCCCCTCGCCTCCCCGTCCCCGTCCGCCACCTCCGGCGGCCGGATCGGCAGCCCCCGCCTCCTCCTCCTCCCGCCCGACCTTTTCCCGCCGCCGCCCGAGCTCCTCCCGCCCCGCATCGAGCTCCTCCCCTCCGCTCCGTCCCGCCCCGAGCCCACCGCCGACCCGGCCTCCTCCCGCCCCTCCTCGACGTCCTCCCGCCGCCTGAGCTCCTCCTGCCCCTCCTCGAGCTCCTCCCGCCCCTCCTCGACGTCCTCCCGCCTCCTCCTCCCCCATCCCAGGAGCTCCTCCCCCCGAGATCCTCCCGCCCCCGAGGTGTAACACCCTCAGAATCGGACATATGCAAGTTTCAGCGATTCCCGCCAAACCCGCATAGAAACGATTCAAAGGTGCCCACCAGGCACTTTCGTGCGGGTGGAAACGAAGTAATAACATTACACAACAGTCCTCGATGGGACCCAAAGAACAGATATATATATACAACAACGACTCAAAGAGTCAAGAATACAGATATACAGAACAAAGATCCAAATCACCTTGAAAAGATGGAGCGTCCGACTACGGACAAGATGCAAATGGGGCTAAGAGCCCTGAAGAATAGCCAATGGCGTCCATAACCCTGCCCAGGCCAAGCCGGAAGGGTAACCCTGCTAACGACGTCGATCTCAAAACCTGCTTAAACAAAAGGGGTGCCGACAAAGGGCAAAGGAAAAAGAGGAGCGTCAGTACTGAGGCCAGTACACGGCGAGACTAGAATTCGGCGGTCCTCGCCTACATAGGTATGGTGGACTGAAGCGGCAGCGACAGCATGCACTAGACAACCTATAGAGACTCGATACAACTGGCGGTTATCAGAGAGGGGGTAAGAAAGACCTATTCGGAACCAACCTGATACTACCATCAAACAAACCCATCCTGGCGTTTCCCCCTCGAGACCAAACGAGGAAGTCAACCGAGGAACACACACAGTTGGCAGTTTTACTTATTCAGTTATCGTTGCAGCAATTACTAGTCAAATATAGATAGTCATCCTGATAAAATAAGCAGTGGGCACTTTTATTTAACCGTTCCGTTATAGTTGCAGCACTTACTAATCAGATACAATTAGCATGAGATAACCGAAAATCCAGCAGTTGTTGGTACTTTTATTCAGCCATTCCGTTGTAGTTGCAATACTTACTAGTCAGGTACAATGTTCGCAAGCGACAATCCAAACAAGCAATTGTGGGCAGTATTATTTAGCCATTCCATTATAGTGAAGCCGATTACTAGTCATTATAAAGTCAGATTTATAGCAATAAACTTTAGTTATGCTTGTCTATGGTCGAGATACTGTGCTCCAAGTCGTCCATAACCGCGGACACGGCTTTCAGAAAGTTTTAACCCGGCCGGGGTGCACAAATAGCAACACACACTCGATCAACTTCGGAAAAACCAAATCAAAACCCAACGAGGCCTTCACGACAAAGCGATCACAGGATTCAGAAATATTTCAGGGGGCCACCCCATTGAGTAGACCATAGCGAAGCCGGTGACTCCGAGACGGACTCAAGGTTTGCGACAATGGCTGTAAACGACTGGGAACCCGAAAGTGTGGCTGTGCTTGTCGATACCACGAAAACATTCCGCTTACCTAAACAGTACAGTGTGCTCCTCACACAATCGTAAATAAACAGTAGCATGGCATAAGTACATGATAGTAAAATAAAACCTCAAACTAGTTTGTGGCCCCAAGAAATAAGAATGAATCAAGCTCTGGCTCAGGGGGGTCCCATAATCCTCCCGGATGTGGATAGCGCGATAAATCAAGGAACAGGTATCAAGTACTCGGGGTCCTACGGGACACAAGTGGGCGTTCGGAAACCAAATATTATCTATCACCCACCGATGCCTCTGCTTTCTTCAATTTTAGTTGTTAAACAGGAATTAAAGTGAACGATAAGTAAAACTATGATCATCTCCAACATCAACATGCGGCAATACATCAACAACTGTGGCACTGGACGACACGCAACAGCACTTGAGCAAGCGACTATGACGCGCAAGTCCAACTATCTACCAAACAACAGGTAATAGGATGTGTCCAAGGCAATATAGGCTGCAAGGGATATCACGGGTACGAAAAAACTAGAGCATCGCAACACAGATAGCAATAGATCAACATGAGGGAATAAATACTATAAAAGTAAGATAGGTAGAAAGGGGGAGATGCTCGCCTGAAAACATTGACGAAGGTTCAACCGAAGATCGGGGCGAAGCTCACATCAACTCAACGGCCTTATCCGCGAAGAAGCGAAACACTAGAATAAACACCGGATGCAATATTTAATACAACGGCAGAAGATCGGCATGATGCATGTATGATGAATGACATGGCAAAGGTGCAATGCAATTAGGTCATATTAAGCGGAACCGGGGTTCCAACAATTAAATAGGTGGTTCATGTTGCTTAGTTACCCCGCAATTTAAATGTTGTTTAACAAGGCAGAATATATCACCGGTTCGCTACACAAGTTTAAATGAGGCCAATATAAGACTAGATTTGCCCGCATAAGGCCCCCAAACCACATGACAAGATGCATGCAAGTATGACAATTTAATATGCAACAGGTTTTATTTCATTTATAAAATAAGGCTCGAGAAAAGGGGTCACACATTAGGGGGTCTCGACGGTCTTGGGGTTCCGGGGTTCGGGGTCGGTCTCAGGGTTCGACGGAAACGTTCTCGGATAGCGGAGTAGATATTGTCGTTCCGGGACGAAGGACTTGGGTCGGTGTCGGTCGCATCGGATTCGTTCTGGTCGCTGTCGTTCTTGTCGTCATGCAGATCTTGTCGGGTCCCACGGGGTCGAACTTGCCGTTGCGAGGGCCTTGTCGGGCCCGCGCCATCGAGTCGGTGTTAGCGCTCGGGAGCGTTCTCGTGGCAATCTTGGCGTCCTCTGCGTCGGGGTGGTCGATGTCGGGCTCGGATGGGTACCGGGGTTCATCGGATTAGGGTAGGAGGTCTTGGCGTCCCACGGTGAAGGAGTTCATGGCGTCCCAGGATCGGTCTTCGGGGACCGCGAAGGAGAGCTTGGGGTTTCGAGGCTTCGATTGTCGATGGCGAACTTGGCTTCCAACATCGGTATTCTTTGGGTTTCTCCTCGATCATCGGTTGTGGCGCCGGTTGCCGTGAACAGAAGTAGGCCTTGCAAAAAGGGATCACTCACCACAC
Source organism: Avena longiglumis (assembly GCA_030063025.1). NCBI lineage: Eukaryota > Viridiplantae > Streptophyta > Magnoliopsida > Poales > Poaceae > Avena > Avena longiglumis. The sequence goes on from CP125976.1 coordinate 31,231,198, forward strand.
TGCTACCCCAACCAGGCACACGGAAAAACAACGAAGCTAGGCAGAAGACGGCTCTGGTACTGGTGGACTGGTCAACCCGAGGCAAGGAGGAGGCCGGTCGGAGCGGCAGAGAACAGAGGCGGCGACCGGTGGCGGTTCCTGGGCTTGGTGGATAAGAGGAGGCCGGAGCTCGAGCAGGTCCGACGAGGTGGAGGACACGAGCGCCGTGCTGCGGAGGTGGATGGGCGGGGAGCGCGAACGGGGCCGAGCGGGGGCGGAGGCTGCGCGGCGGCGCCGGAGAGGGCGCGACAGCGGAGCCACAATGGAGAGGTCTGGCAGGCGGAGGCGGAGATGGGAGGTGGAGGCGGCGAGCAGCGGCATGAGGGGCCTCCGGCGAGAACGCGGGCGGGAACGACGCCGAGGAGACGGCCAGGCGGAGCTGAGGCGGGCGGCGGAGGTTGTCGGCGAGGAGGAGCTCATGGGTCGGAAGCTGGACGAGGCGGAAGCGCCAGCGAGGCTGGCGAGCGGCAGGCAGAGGCGACGCGGCAGGCGCAGCGGAGAGGAGGGTGCGGCTGGGGCCAGCGACGGTCGGAGGGAGAGGGGCCGGTGGGCTGGTCGAGGAGGAGGGCTCAAGGGCGGGCGGTGAGGAGGAAGAGGAGAGAGAGGCAGGCGGCCGGGCTGCGTCGGGGTGGGGAAGAAGGAACTGCGGGGGAAGAGGGGAGGGGGGGGGGGGGGTGGGGGGGGGGGGGGGGGGGGGGGGGGGGGGGGGGGGGGGGTGTATCTGGGAGAGGTGGAAAAAGAGGGAGGATGTGAGGCACGCGAGTGGGCCAGGGGAGAGGTGGGTGTGGCGGGCCAGGGGGCCACGCGGGTGGAGGGAGCTGTGTGCGTGGGTGCTGGTTGGTGGGGTGGGAAGTGGGGAGAGAGAGAGGGGTGAGGTGGCAGGGTTTTATTGGCTAGGGGAAAGGGTGAGGTGAGGTGGCGAGAGGGCATTGGCCAGGGTGATGTGGAAGGGGGCTGGTTAGACTAGGTGTAGGTAGTTTTAGGATTAAGGTGGACCGCTCGAATCGGTCTGACCGATTGATTGTATGGGGTGGCCGATTCGGCCCGGCTTAGTTGCCCATTAAAAATAATGTAATATTTTATTTATTTTGAATGCACCGTTTGCAAACCGATAGCATACAAACAAAAATATTCCGGCGACCCGGGTTTGCGTGTTGAACAAAGGCGGGGCGTTTAGAAAACAAAACTAGGTTTTTCCGAAAATAGTTTTATGCAAGCGAATGCAAGATGATGACGATGCTCAAATGCAATGTGGCATGATGACATGAGCATGCGGTCATGATGATGCAATGCACAAAAACAACGCGAATTTCTAGTAGTGGTTTTTGCGGGATGCCACACGACGAGTATCATCGCATTGGACAAGCTACAACCACGGAGACCGTCCGTAGGTTTGCAAAGTTGGTCATCCGGTTGTACGGTGATTGGTACCTTCGGGCACCCAACGAGGAATATACAAAGAGATTGATGGAGATGAATGAAAAAAGAGGATGGCCGGGGATGCTTGGTAGTATTGATTGCATGCATTGGACATGGAAAAATTGCCCCAAATCATGGCATGGAATGTATTGTGGCAAAAGCAAGGATGCAACCATTGTGCTAGAGGACGTGGCATCGGAGGACACATGGATTTGGCATGCATTTTTCGGTTTGCCGGGAACACTCAATGATATCAATGTGCTCAATAGATCTCCTTTGTTTGCAAGATTAGTTTCCAGGGATGCTCCAACTTGCAACTACAAGGTCATGAACAATAAGTACTCAATGGGATATTATCTCACCAATGGCATTTATCTCGAGTGGGCAACTCTTGTGAAGTCCATCAAGGAGAAAAATGGTGTGCCCCTAACCAAAAAAGAGGATCATTTCACAAGGGCACAAGAGGCAGCCCGCAAAGATATTGAGAGAGCTTTCGGTATTTTGCAAGCAAGGTTTGCCATAGTCTGGGGTCCAGCTCGTTTTTGGGACAAGGACACTTTGGAGAACATCATGAAATGTTGTGTGATTCTACACAACATGATCCTAGAGGATGAGAGAGGGTTAAACCTCCCTTGTTTCTATGACAATGTTGGCACCCGTGTGCAACCGCAAAGGAACCCCAATCGCGTAGAAGATTTTCTTGAAGCACATCGTGCGATTAAGAATGCAAACACTCATTGTCAACTCCGGGATGATCTTGTAGAGCACCATTGGCAGTTGGATGGGCGGCGCCAAGGCTCATGATGTGTCTTTGTTTCACTTTGCTATCTCCTATTTGCTTTGAACTGTTAGCAACCTAGTGTCTCTGTACATGTGTAATCGTGTGTAAAGTGTATATCAGGAGGACCGAGTCCTTAGGCTAGCATGATGTGAGTTAGTTAGATATGATGTATTGCCCTATATAAGTGTAACCCACTCATAATCAATACAAGTTGTGTTGCACGAACCTTTTCTCTGCCGTTCTGGTTCTTACATGGTATCAGGCTTCCCCGATCCACAAATTCCGCTGCCCCTCCCACCCCTCGCCATGATCTCCTCCTCTGAGCGCTCCTCCTCCTACGGTTCGGATTCCGACGAGGACTTTCACCTCCCGGTGGCAACACAGCCCCTCCCCACCCCCTGCTTCAAGGACTGCGCATCCGCGACCACGTCCTCGCCGTCCTCGACTACGAGAAGGAGAACTATGGCCTCTGGCGCCGCCAGTTCCTCCAGGCTCTGGCCAAGTTCAGGCTCACCAACCACGTCGACGGCTCCCCTGCGCAGCGTACCTCCGACTGGCTCCTCGCCGACTTTGCCATCGTCTCGTGGTACAACATCACCGTGGCGCCCTCCACCCTAGAAATCGTTGAGACCCGCAAGGACACGGCGCTCTCCCTCTGGCGCTCCCTCCGCCCCCTCTTCCGCAGCAATCGGGACACCCGCGCCACGTACCTGCTCGACGAGTTCCACAGCCTCAACCAGGGCGAACTATCCATCGTCGACTACACCTCCAAGCTCAAGCAGATGGCTGACACGCTGCGCGATCTGGGTTGCCGCATCCGCGATCGCGAGCTCGTTCACAACGTCCTTCGCGGCCTCGACGACCGCCTTCAGCACGCGGTGCCCCACGTCACGAACGGTAACAGCCGTCTCCCGACCTTCATCAAACCGCGTCCCTTTCTTTTGCTGGAGGAGCAACGCCTCAGTCGCCTCTCGCGGGTCACGGCTCGCAACGCCATGCTCTCCCAGGCCCATGCCTACTTCGCCGCGCGTCCACCACCACCTCCCCCCGCGCCCGCGGCTCCCGCCTTCAACCTGAGTCTGCTCGGCCCCCCTTCTTCGGCGCCGGCCCCTCCGCTAGCAGCGGCGGTCACGACAAGAAGAAGCGGAAGAAAAAACCGTCCCCCAATGGCGGCTCTCCCTCCGGCGGGGCTCCGCCCGCTGCTCCTGCCTATGGTGGCCAGTAACTGGGCCACTGTGCCCCGGCCACGACAGTCACGGGCACGTTCCAAGGGCTTCTCGGCCCTCGTCCGCCCGCACCACAGGCGTACCAGGCGCACCAGGCTGCGCCTCCACCACTCCCTGCACCGACACCCTCCTCATAGTGGGATCAGTCGGCGCTGATCACCGCCCTCAATCAGATGAACGTGCACCCTCCCGCCGCCTCTGGAGGCGAATGGGTGTTTGACAGTGGCGCTACTGCCCATATGGGAACTGGCTCCGGTATATTCCCCCTTCCTGTCCCTACCTCCTCATCTAATAAAATTGTTGTCGGAAACGGCTCCTCGCTGCCCATCACCGGTATTGGTTCCTCTGTTCTCCCCACCAATTCCCGCTCCCTTTCCCTACTCGATATCTTGATTTCCCCTTCTCTTATCAAGAACCTTATTTCTGTTCGAGATTTTACTCGTGATAATTCTGTTTCGTTGAATTTGACCCTTCTGGTTTCTCTATCAAGGATCTGGCCACCAAGACGGTCCTTCTCCGATGTGACTCCCCCGATGAGCTCTACCCGTTCGTTCCTCCATGACAATGTCTCACCATCGCCGTCACTATTGACCTTTGGCACCAACGCCCTGGTCATCCCAGCGCCGTCCTCGCCAAGGCCTCTTCCTATTTCAAATTCAGCTGTAATAAGAGTTCCATGACGCACTGCGATGCTTGTCGTTTGGGCAAACATGTTAGGCTCCCATTTTCTTCTTCTGTTTCTTCCACTAAATTTCCGTTCGAATTGTGTCATTGTGATCTATGGACGAGTCATGTACTCAGTGTATCTGGTTATCAATACTATTTAGTGATTCTTGATGACTTCACCCACTATGTATGGACCTTTCCCATTCGTCGCAAATCGAATGTTCACCGTCTTCTGTCTGATTTTTACACCTACGTTCGTACACAGTTCTCCCGTCCGATTCTTGCCTTCAAGACCGACAATGGTCGCGAGTTTAACAACATTGCCAATCGCTCCCTCTTTACGTCTCACGACACTCTTCTGCGGCTTACCTGCCCATATACGTCGCAACGGAACGGGAAAGCTGAACGTATCCTCCGTACTATCAATGACGGCATTCGTACACTTCTTCTTCATGCCTCCATGTCTCCTTCATGGTGGGCCGAAGCCCTCGCCACTTCCACCTTTCTCCTCAACAGACGCCCGTGTAAACCAAATCTCCTCACCACTCCATTCGAGCTCCTGTTTGGCCGCCCCCCGATTTCCGTCTTTTACGCGTCTTCGGCTGTTTGTGCTATCCCAATCTACTCGCCACGTCTCCTCATAAACTTTCGCCATGTTCCGTTGCCTACATATTCCTCGGTTATCCCGAAGAACGAAAAGGATATCGCTGCTACGTTCCCCTATCTCGACGTATCATTTTCTCTCGGCGCGTCACGTTTGTCGAATCTGTCTTCCCGTTCAAAACCACCCCAACCTTATCTCCATCCCCCTCTGATTCCGCTGCCGATCCCCCGTTTCCGGATCACGTCGATCCTGCATGGCTCCCCCCTCCCCCCGCGAATCCTGGTGCGCCACCTCCCTCGCTCCGGACCCCACCTCCCATGCAGCCCTCGTCGTCCGCGTCTGGGCCGTCTTCTGGGCCATCTCTTTGGCCCACTAGCTCCAGCTCCTCCCCCACTGATCCATCTCCGCCGCCATCGCTTTCCCCACCGCTTGTCCCTCTGCCTGAGCGCCCTCGCCATCCGATGGTCACGCGTGCGCGTCATGGTCTCTTCAAGCCCAACCCTAAGTACGCCCACATCGCCAACACCGCTCCCTCCCTGTTGCCCACCTCTGTCCGTGATGCCTTGCGAGATCCGCACTGGCGCGCCACGATGCAAGACGAATACGACGCTCTCCAGGACAACTCCACCCGGACCCTCGTTCCCCGTCCTCCTCGCACCAATGTGGTCACTGGCAAATGGGTGTTTCGGCATAAACTTCGTGCCGATGGTTCCGTGGAGCGCTATAAGGCCAGATGGGTCGTTCGTGGCTTCGCTCAACGTCCGGGCATTGATTTTGGTGAGACCTTCTCCCCCGTCGTCAAACCGGCGACCATCCGCACTGTCCTCACTCTCGCGTGCTCCCGTGGGTGGCCCGTCCATCAGCTGGATGTGAAAAATGCCTTTCTGCATGGCGTCTTGGAGGAGCAGGTCTACTGCTATCAGCCCGCTGGGTTTGTGGATTCCACTCATCGGGATCACGTCTGTCGTCTGTCCAAGTTCCTTTACGGACTGAAACAGGCGCCGAGGGCTTGGTTCCAGCGATTCGCTGGTTTTGCTGCTTCCATCGGCTTCACCGCATCCCGCTCCGACGCCTCCCTGTTCATTCTTCGGCGAGGCACCAATGTCGCGTACTTACTCCTGTACGTTGATGACATCGTGCTGGCTGCATCAACTGACGCCCTTCTTCAGCACCTTGTCGCTCAGCTGCAGCGCGAGTTTGCGATGAAGGACATGGGGAGCTTGCACTTCTTCCTCGGCATACGGGTTCAACGTTCCTCGCGTGGCTTCTTCCTTGATCAAGGCCAGTACGCGGAGGACCTACTTCAGCGTGCCGGCATGAGTCAATGCCAGCCCGTGTCCACTCCTGTAGACACTGCGCCCATGCTGGTGACTGACGCTGGCTCTCCTGTCGCCGACCCCTTGGCATACCGCAGTCTCGCGGGAGGTCTCCAATACCTCACGATGACTCGACCCGACCTGGCCTACGCTGTCCAGCAAGCGTGTCTGCATATGCATGTTCCGCACGATTGTCACCTCGCCATCATCAAACGGATTTTGCGGTATGTTCGCGGCACAACCGCATCTAGTCTGCTCCTTCCAGCCTCCTCCACTGCTGACATTGTCGCTTATTCAGACGCGGACTGGGCTGCACGTCGATCGACATCAGGGTACTATGTGTACCTCGGCAGTGCTCTTGTCAACTGGTCGTCAAAACGCCAAGCCATTGTTTTCCGCTCCAGCGCCGAAGCGGAATACCGCGCAGTTGCAAATGTTGTGGCAGACTGTGTCTGGTTACGCCAACTTCTGGGAGAACTCGGCTCCTCTCCTTCGAAGGCCACTGTCGTCTTTTGCAACAATATCTCGGCTGTGTATATGTCCTCTAACCCTGTTCATCATAGACGGACTAAACACATCGAGTTGGACATTCACTTTGTTCGTGAAAAAGTGGCCCTCAGAGAGCTTTGAGTTGTACATGTTCCAACTACTCACCGGCTAGCCGACATCATGACCAAAGGTTTGCCAAGCTCTGCATTTTAGATGTTTTGATCCAGTCTCTGTGTTTTGCCATGCAAGGACACATCGACTGCGGCGGGGTGTTAGCAAGCTAGTGTCTCCGTACATGTGTAATCGTGTGTAATGTGTATATCAGGAGGACCGAGTCCTTAGGCTAGCATGATGTGAGGTAGTTAGATCTGATGTATTGCCCTATATAAGTGTAACCCACTCATAATCAATACAAGTTGTGTTGCACGAACCTTTTCTCTCCCGTTCTGGTTCTTACACGAACAATTTTTTTAATTTACAAAAAACATTGTTGTAATAATTGGAACGATTATCTTGTGCTTGAGAGTACTATTTGGTGTTGTAATAATAACTAGAATGATTATTGTTTGCTTCATATGGTGATATTTGTGATATGAAACTGTGATAAGGGTTTGAGGGTTTGAGGCAAATACTAGAACCATCGAACCCTCAGTTTTAAGGGTTTGAGGGTTGTAGTGTTTGCCCTCGACCCTTAGATTTAAGGGTTTGACGGTTCCAGTAAATAATCCCTATTTTTCACACCCCATAAGTGCTCAAATATACCAATTCTCAATTAAAATTTTAAGGGTTTCACTAAATATGCTCTAACGGATCTAATCAGAGATTCGGTCGACGGGATCACGGGATCAAACTGATCGCACGAACGCACGCACGTCACAAGCTGACTAGTTTTGTACAACACGATCAGCTTCTTTTTCTTTCCCTACTAGTACTACGCTACACGGCAGTTTTCCTTGGTAGGAGTACGTACGATGGCCGGGCTCCAGAGTATTGCCGCGGCATACCGGGCATACCTTGTGGGTCTGTCACTGTATACAAATAGTTAAAGCAATAATAAACTAAGCTCAACTGAATCAGTAACTCCTGTCTAATTGGCAAATTATTTCTCGTATAACAAAGGAAGCATACCAATAGGAAAGGATATATTCTTTAAACAATGGAGTGTCAATCAGGGAATATTCTTTAAACAAACATGATCAAGTCATAAAGCCTAATAAAACAACAGGTGTAGAAGCTTAGCATAACATTCGACCCCATAAGTAAAATTAGCTGCTAGTTGCGGTGGTCAGATAGTAGATTAGGATTTTCACAATGGGGTGTCTCTTGGCTCGTTATCCTAGGTAGTGGTCTATCTTAAAAACAACTAGTACAATGGTTTGTATCTTAAGAGATATATCTATATTTAATGATTTTGGATACATGCATACATGTGATTAAGCTAACCATGTATTTTGCCTATGATACCGTGCAAAGCTTGTAGCTAAGCTAAGAGTAAGGTTAATAATATAGCCAGCAGCCGGCTATAAGGACATGCCATGTCATCTAAGAGTCATCATATAGCCAACCCATATAAGAGCAAGTACAATAAGTGACATCAGCTGACTATAAGAGATAAAATACTATATTTTGGCTGAGTTGGAGGAGAGAGAAGAGGAGAGAGAAGAAGAGCTGGCTGTAAGTTAAGAGCCAGCTACAACACGTGCTCCTAGGCACTTTGTGGGAGTGACATGTGGGTCATGTATTAGTAAACTAGTACATGTTTGTAGTTATCTATTGTACTTGTTGGCTATAGTGATGGCTATAGATGACATGGCAGTAACCTTATAGCCAACAATAGGCTATACTATTAAACTTGCTCTAATAGATGTGCTATTAGTTGGCTCTTAACTAGACACTAAATAATATTTAATTATTTAATGCATGTATACTATTGGTTTAGGCTACATGCAAGTCTCTTTTCCTTGATTCTTGTGCTATAGCAGGCTACAACATAAGAACCGGCTCTTCTCTCTTTCCTTCTTTCCCTCTCCTCCAACTAGTACTTTTGATGATGTGGCAAGTACTATAGCCTGCTGACTAGGCTTATTATACTTGCTCTAAGATACAACCTCACCTTCTCTCTTCATTAAGTATATTATCACATAAACAATTTGCCTATGATACGTTGCTAAGATACATCCATTGGAAAAGATCTTATGGACTTTTAAGGTAACAGAAAAGTATTGTCAGACCAATGCATACGAGCCGTCCATTTCCATTTGCTCCTCCTCCTCACTAGGCGCGTCCCGGTTTCGCGTTTCCCGCCTCCGGTCGCGCACAACAACTTTCGGCACCAGCTACCAGAGCAATCCGCGACGAAGCGTATCTGGATCGTCCAGTGGAATCAACGCCAAGGCATCCTACCCTTCCACGTCAGCGATCCGCGGCACGCACCACTCAACCAATCATCGCCCACCTCCTTCCTCCTATATAGAGCTTCCGCTCCCTCCTGGAATCCTCACATCTCATCTGCAATTCCCCACCTGTTCTCCCACCTTCCCCCTGCGAATCCCCACCACAGCCTCTCCTCTCCTCCGAGAATCTCCCATGGCCCCCAAGGCGGAGAAGAAGCCGGCGGCGAAGAAGCCCGTGGAGGAGGAGCCCGCGGCGGAGAAGGCCGAGAAGACTCCGGCGGGGAAGAAGCCCAAGGCGGAGAAGCGGCTGCCGGCGGGGAAGACCGCCGCCAAGGAGGGCGGCGAGGGGAAGAAGGGCAAGAAGAAGGCGAAGAAGAGCGTCGAGACCTACAAGATCTACATCTTCAAGGTCCTCAAGCAGGTGCACCCGGACATCGGCATCTCCTCCAAGGCCATGTCCATCATGAACTCCTTCATCAACGACATCTTCGAGAAGCTTGCTGGGGAGTCCGCCAAGCTCGCCCGCTACAACAAGAAGCCCACCATCACCTCCAGGGAGATCCAGACCTCTGTTCGCCTCGTCCTCCCCGGCGAGCTCGCCAAGCACGCCGTCTCCGAGGGCACCAAGGCCGTCACCAAGTTCACGTCTTCTTAGGTTGCCTCGCAACTGCTACTAGTAGTTTAGGACGCTTTCTCTGTCTGTTGGGATGATGTAAGATCAACTGCTATCTTCAATAGAAATGGTACTGCGTTTCCACCTCCGTATGATCTGTCATGTGCTTGTGCTTAACATCTTCTAGATGGAAATATGGAATGTGTTTGGCAACGTTGAGAAATTAGTATCGTGAAATCTGAATGATTACTAGGAACTGAAAGATCTGGAATTGCTTGAAGGATCATGTTTGCATTAAATACTCTACTTGCCTGCAGATATTATGGTATGTGAATATAAGATTTGTGTGCATTGAAATTTGTATCTGGTTGTAGTTTGTCTGAATTGTGAAGCTTCAGTTGTGTCTTACTATTGCATACTATCTCCTGATTTACATCGTTGTTGTAATTATAAGTAGAAATGGTACTCCGTTTCCACCTCCATATGATCTGTCATTTGCTTGAGCTTAACATCTTCTAGATTTAATGTCTTTTGACAATGTTGAGAAATTGGAATTGTGAAATCTGAATGATTATTAGGAATAGAAGGATCTTGAATGCCTAGTGTCATATTCATATTGCATACTCTTTGCCTGCAGCATAAGAACATTGTGCATTGAATTTGTATCTCTTTGTAGTTTGTCTGGATTGTGAAGCTTCAGATGTGTCTTACTTTTGCATACTATCTCCTAATTTACATTGTGGTAGTGATTGTAAATGAGTGTTCTGAGCAGAGTATAAATGTTTCTCTACGACTTGATTCAAAAATAATGATTCACTGGTACTCCATTTGGTTTACATGCATATGTAATGGTTCAGGAATGAGATAATGGGCTCCATTTGGTTTTCAGAACAAAATTTGGACATGTAATTACTAGAATAGCTTTTGTACGATTGTGAATCACACTTGGGCCTTGAAAGTTCAACTGATGTCTTTTGGGATGTTGTAAGATGAACTCCTATCTTGAATACAAACCATATTGCGTTTCCAGCTCCATATGATCCATTTTTTTTACCATTTTATAGATTGATTGTGTTTGATGGAGAGCGTTGATGAATTAGGATTGTGAAATCTGAAGCATTACTAGGAATTGTTGCCTGAAAGTTCACTTCCTCTTAGGCTGCTTTGCTTCTGGTAGTTTAATTAGGATGCTTTCTGTCTGTTGGGTTCCTGTAAGATCAGTTATGTGGTGTTGCAATCTCGAATATGAATAGTCCACCTCCATATGATCTGGCATGTGGGCTAATGATTTTCTAGATTGAATGGGTCTGATAGAGAATGCCGAGAAATTATTGTTGTGAAATCTGGCCGATTACTGATGTTTTTTGTTGGCAAATATAGTGGTCTGGGAACGTAAAAAGTTGTGCGCCATTACATTTCTGAGATCTTAGGCTAGAAATGAAATTAGCTGTAGTTTTCCTTGCATTTCTCATTTATCCAAGACTGCTGCAATTCTGCAAATGACATCTATAACGGAAGGAATAATTCTTGTGCCAACTTTCTTGTAAGTTGTTCATTGCTGTTCTGAATCTGACTGCCTTAAATTAGCTAGGGCTTCTCTTTCTCCTTCATGTTCTACTTTGTTTAGCATTAAATTTGTAGCCATCTGGACTTTGTAGTGACCTGAATTGTGGAACTTCAGAGGTGCCTATTACTATTTGCATCCTATCTCCTGTTTTTACAAATTTGTAGTGATTATAGATGGACAATGTTATGTGTGGAGTATAAATCTTTGTCAATGGCTTGATTAAAAAATAACGATTCTGGTACTCGTACAGATGTCCTGATTCAGGAATGAGATAACTCGTGCATCATTTTGGTTTCAAAATCTTTTTGGACATATGTATATGGTACTAGTAGTTGCTACAATTGCTATTGCTATTGTTCCATTGTGAATCACTTGGGGCTCAAAGTTCAACTGATATCTGAAGTTGAATTTGATTTACATTTTAAATTTAACTGATACTGTTGCAAAGCTCCGGGAACAGCCACTAACTGAAACATTGTACTATATAGCTTCTGATTGTTTTAGAATCACCTCTTGTGCCAGCTTGCTTCCCCACTGCTGTTCTAAATGTCTTGGATTCAGACTTCTCTTTGCTGCATCCTCTTGCCTGTATTTCCTGGAATGCCTCATTGAGTTATGCTTCCTTCAGAAGACTTCTCGTCCAGTAATTTCCCTTTGTAGAAAATGTATTTTCCTATGTTATTAGGTGTTTTGCTAGACTTGGATCCCTCATAGTATCAATTCTTTGAGTTTAGTCATCGTACCAACTTTTGATGCAATGGTCCAGATAGAATGCAATGATAAACCCAAATGCCCTAAGTTGAAAAGTAAGAGGGGATCTCTGCATTTGATCTTCAACAGAAGCAATTGTGGAATTACCAGATTCTTTGCTATGCCAGACCCTTATCATGTGGAGAACCCCGGATTCAGTGAACTTGTGGTTATAATAATGCCTTTTCATCATAGGGATCAGAGTCGTATCATGGGAAAATTACAGGCACATAATTGTAACTAGCATGTGTATATATTGATTTAAATCAATGCTCACTCCCCAGTCCACTGCCCCCTAAAGTATCAAGTGTTAATTCGTATTTAGAAACGACAGGTGCTGTGCATTTTGTTCATATGGCAGTTCATAAAGAATTTATGTCCCCAAGTTAGGGTCCTAAGGTACGCATTGTTATCATTTTATAAAGATAAATACGCTATTTCTGCACCTCACTGGAATGCTGTCTTGAGCTTTGGAGAATTCAGGTCCTTGGAATAACTGTAGAGAATTCGGCATATAAACAGCTGTTATGCTTTCTCTGGCCTTACGGTACTGTGATAATAGTTGATGAAACTGAATATTTTAGCAAAACAGCATTCTGCTATTTCTGCGCTCAGTTAGCTGAATATTTTTAACATTTACGTTTAACTGAGCAGCATAACTGTACTCTCTGTAAACTGACTATGCTATTTTCCAACTAGGCGATTGTACTGAAACTAGTGCCCGTTGTTATGTAAATATGTGCTTCATGCTGTAATGAAACCAGCTGTTTACCGAATATATGTGTTTTATGCCAGTAATCACGGTGCACTTCACAAAAGAAAACATACATCATACTAACGTACTTGCCACCGACCGATATATCTGAGAATACCAATGTAAGGCATAAACAACACATCTAGATACGAACACAGAAGTAGTTCCCGAATACACGCAAAGCAAGTGGCATACTCCTCATCTACAAGCATCACCAAACGTAATCTAGCAGTGCAATGATAACACACAAAGTGCAGTAAGATACTCCATCTAAGCTGGTTAGAACACACAGTTCTAGAGCAGATTCAGACAGGGAACCTCTGCTCATCATCCTCCATCAGTTGCGTCAGGCCCCGTCGTGCATGTCCCGAGACATCTGCAGATACGGATGACACTGGTCAAACTTGATGAATTTTCCCCCATAGATCCACTCAGTTCCATGAGCGATGAACATGAATTCCAGCAACACCCACATACGACACGACTCGTACGACAAAGACAGCAATGCTTACCAGAGACGGAGGACGTAGCCATGGATGTTGTCCTCCTGCAGGTTGGGCTGCAGCGGCTGGAGCTTGTACTCTTGCAGCTGCGGTGAGAGCTTCAGAGTCGTCATGGAGGACTCGGCTTCCTGGCCGTAGATCGGCTCACCGATATCCCACATAGGGAACAGCTTCGGGTTCATCATGTCAGCTGCCTGGCCCTGCCCCCTTAACTGATTCTTTTGACAGACACAAACAAATTCAAGGGTAAATAAATTGGAGCAGGCTGTTGTTGTTTCAGTTTGAATGAAAAGGAAACCAGGGCGGTGGTGGAGCACAAGTTCATCTGAGAAGAAAAATTAAGCGTACATGTGATACCATGGGGAACATGAAGTTGCTCTGATCCTCTGAAATGTGCATGTCCTATCAGAATGAATTAAACAGGAAACTCAGTTCATGAATCGAAGGTGTGATAAAGAATGGCGCAATGCTGAACCAATCGGTGCATCTTGTTTTGCATACCCTGTGGCGCATCCCGAGAAGCTGCTGGTCAATTAGCTCTTGCTGCAACAGATTGGTTAGGGTGTTAGCATTGGGCACTGAGGAATGCAGAGTTTTGTACAGAATAAAAGAACCTAGAACTTTTACACCATGTTGTTTGGTTGTTACCTTTTTCAGACGAACTTTGTACAGGGAGAAGTCAATCTGCTGCTCAAGGTTACTCACATCTTGCAGGCTCAGTGAACCCAGGTCCTCGCCCATGTACTGTCGCATGATGATCTTAAGCCTGTTGCTCTCATCCTTCATTCTTGTCATCTCATGGATGATTTTCTTCATGAAGAAAAATGAAGATTATTAGGTAGCACAAGTAAAATCTAATTTATTTATACTAAACTGGTGTACCTGCTGGATGTCCATCTCATCAAAGCGGGTGCTGGGGGCTTTCAGGTACCTGTCAAAGATATTTGCAATCCTGGCATACGCATAATGAAAACAAGCAGGGGTTACTTGATCATCATCAGTTCTTCATGAACCTCAAAGGGGATAACTTAGTACAAGTCAGTAACAAACTTTTCAAATTGAACCTTGATTTCATTACTAAAATGCCATTGCAGAAAATGCTGGAACCTTGCAGATTATGAACAACAGAAGTTCCCAACAAGAAGTTCAGAAAGAAGTATAAACATCGTGAAAAAATTTCAGAAGACTAACTGGACATGCAAAAGAACGTTGTCTTTTCTAGAACAACACTATGAGATCTGCACCGTATACAAAATTTCCACTTCCCCTCAAACCAAAACGAACAGATAGTGGTCAAAATGCAGAGAACATGCAATAGTTGGACTGGGGAAAAGATGTTTTACTCACCTCCATGGAGGGCTGGAGTACTCATACATCTTGCCACTTCCAGAGAAAACAATGACCCCAACCTGCGCATCACAAAGAATGGCTAGCTCATTTGCCTTCTTGAGCAGCCCCATCCGCCTCTTGGAGAAGGTAACTTGGCGGCTAGTCGTGTTCTCGATCTTCTTAAGCTCTACTTTCCCACGTCCCATTGGTCCAGTCCGATGGTTCTGTTCTCCTCTGCAATCTACCAGAAAGTGATAGTCAAATCATGATGCCAATGTTCTTCCAAGATGGGAACCAAGTAATGGTTTCAAACTCACAAGAACAGATGCACCAAATGGCTTCAAGTGCAGGAAGTAAGAAGGAGCAAATGGTTTGAAATGCAAAAGTTCAGAAGAAAATTCATATGAGATGGGAGTTCAGAGAGTTAAAGTTGAATCCAAAAGATTAAACCACCACCAAGATCAAGATGAAATGGAATCAAATGTATGAGATGGGGAAGAAAAAACTATAGACAGAAAGAGCATAAACCATGTTTTCCACTATGAACAGTAAGTGGTAGCATTTGCAAAACACATGTTCTTGCACCGAGTGTGTGCTGCAGAACAAGAGGGGCAGAAGACTAAGGAGTAGTGGCATTACCTGCGTGTGCTTCTTCAAAAGATGGAGGGGAAAGCTAAGGGGCCAGGGGCACCTTTATAAGTCTGGAAAGTTCTTGTTTTAAGCCTTACAGACTAATAGCATTATTCTGATCATCTCTTGTCAGGCTGTCCCACCATATACTAGACAGAAGTAACATATATCACACTATAAACGAAAGAGAACAAAGCAAATCAAGCAATGTAGCAAACTTAACTTCCTACAAATTATGCCCTCCATCAGATAACATGTGAAGACAGATTAGCAGAGTACCATCTATGTTACAGACATCTCCCGCGTAAAATACGCTATGTCCTTAAATTAGCACCATTAGGATAAGCATCCCAAATATGTGTGTGTTTAATGCATGCTAGTGGATTGCAAGTGTAATGTTGGGTGTGCACGAGAGGTGGCACCAGATGAATAAAAATGGTAATGCTGTGGACTGGTAACTGCCTCTTACTTAGCATAGAAAGTGGTGGTGAGCTTGCAGCACAGGCTTCTCCTGTAAGAAGACCAGCCTAGAATTGACCAAGACAGAGAATAACTAGGAGCAATAATGCTCTCCATAAGGTAGCTTTTGGTCCACACTACACCTAACGTACTGGATGTCAGGGAAGCATAGTCAAATGCATGACATATGTCACACACATATCCCCTGCCAATGTCATCAGTTTGTACTACCAAACAAAGCCCCCAGCTTACAAATGATCAACATACATCTCTCTGGCAAGGTGTTTCAGTGACTGCTTCATTGTAAAATGCACTTTCATAAAAGAACAAACACATCTAAATTTACAACGCTACGGTAACTATTTCACAGAAATTGCAATATTCTCACACCGATATTGAACATTCAGAATATTTTGATCTGATTTTCATTCATGTTGCAAGAAAAGAAGTGCTAAGTTCATTCCATTGCTCAGCTTTCATTTTTCTTGTGTAACAGATGGGGGTCTTGAAGTGAGAGTACCACAAGGCATCCAGAGCTCATTCATCAGCCGTGATCAAGAGCCAGCAGAACATGATGGCAGAAGATATGTTTTCTAAAATAGAGGTACCTCCAAGCGAGCCCCCAGGCACCATCAGACCGGCTTATAAGGCAAGGAAATTATGCTCTCCCTCTCACGAGGCAGTTGAGGCACAGAACTGGAGGCTCACACATTTGCCTGGCCTGTCAGCATCTGACTGTCTCTATCGTTTTTCTTGGTTTCTCTTGGACTATGAACCATGTTCACACCTGGTAAGGAATATAGTTGTTGCGTGTAGTTTTACACATACAAATTATTACACAAAAACAAGCTTTGGGTCACTGCCCTGAATTTTGCAGTGGTTATAGCTTCAAATGCTACCCCATTTCAACATAGCTGACAAAAATTGTTTATTCTCGGCTAATTAAACATGGGAGGTATGGAAGTACTACTCCATAACACTTTTATCACCAATATGAAGGAGGTTGTGACTTGTTCACATGTTTATATGACAAATCATGGAAAATTTGGCAAATGTACATCTTTTCGCTGGGATCCCAAATCAATCACAATATTTCTGGTCCAAGCCAAATCTCAAAATAACAGAGGTATAAATTGAGCTTGCTCGTTGAAACAAATTATTCAGCAGATTACAAGGTTCATGTATACAGTAAAGTTGGCACCCGGCAGATGGCAACAGTACTGAAGGACGCTACATGACATACATAAGATGGTGACATAAACCAAGGATGTCATCACAATTTGCTGGATGGTACACCAACACCAGAGACCCTGACCTTCTTCTCGATCACCTTTGAGAGCTCCTTCACTTCCTCCTTGGGAATGTGGCGTGGATGACTTAACCAAAGACCTCCATCGACCACCAATGTAGTCCCATTGACATATTTGCCTGCGAAACAGATTGTTGAATACATCAAATGGCCAACTATCCGACAGAGGTCAGCCATTACTTACTGATTTAAATGCTTTTGTAATATGTGTCAATTTCTGGGGATGATACTGACAAGGCAAGAAACAGTTTAACTGAGCCAAACTAGCAAACATGAAATAGCAGGGCTCGTTAAACTTATAGCCCTAGCGATATCAGTATCTTCCAAATGACCTCCAGGTAAGTGGATAATCAGCTTATTGAACTTTTACGGTTGCAAGGGCTTCTGGCTGTTTGGTTAGAGGAGAAATGAAGAACACAACTGACCTGCATCAGAGGCAAGATAGAGCGCAGCCATTGCTATGTCCTGTGTCTCCCCCAACTTAAATAAAGGCATCATTTCCCTTTTTCCCTTGGCCATTTCATCAGGTGCAAGCTTCCTTAGTCCTGGAGTGCCTCCGATTGGTCCTGGTGCAATTCCATTGACCCTAATTTCATAATCTGTTCCCCATTCGAGGGCCAGTGTTCTTGTGATACTATCAACACCTGCCTGTAGAAGCCAATCCCATCAGAAGAAGTCTACTACCAATTTCAATCATCTTTTGAAAGTGGTTCGAACATTATATAAGTACCTTAGCAGCGGATACATGAATTTGGTACCAAGACGCGGTGTAATGCAGTGTCGCACTTATGTTAATGATGAGGCCACCAGTGGAAGGACCTTTCCCTGGCCCACCTTTTTTCAGATACTTCAGGGCTTCATAGCACATTGTGTACGTGCCCACAGTGTCAATATCAAGAACTGCAGAGACAAAATTCAGTCAATACTGAACCCTCCAAAAGAACAAAATTACATAGCAAAAAAGTTGCCAGGGCAACACTGCTTGAGCTCACAGCCTAACACAATTACACAAACTAGCAAGACCAAATTAATTTTCAAACATCGTGCAGGAAAATCATCATGTAGCGCTGCCAATATTCACAAGATTGCACCAAGCAACAATTCTTAATAAGTAAACCAAAGATGATATGGTTTAACGAAGCACCTGTTCGGAATCCCTTAGGCGTCAGATCCTCAGGGGAGGCAAGGAAGTTGCCCGCTGCACCGTTGACAAGAATGTCAAGCTTGCCAAAATGCTCAACGGTGGACGCAAGCACCCTCGCTGCATCCTCCTGCTTGCGTACATCTCCCTGGAACCCAACAGCCTGCACACCACCGCAAGCTCATATTAATACTACAGACTAGGACTAGTTTATCCCCAACGCACAAGAGGATAGTTCATTTAGTCATGTTGGGCAACACATTTGTTTATGAACTTGGTTCCACAATACAAAGTCAAACGAGACACGAAGCAATGGTATGCCGAGCACTCTGATTAGTATAGCATGTGCTCTTCACTTCAGAAAATAATAAGGTAATCTCGTTTCATAGAGGGACACCCCTTCAACAGAGACGCTCACCGAGGTACTAGTACTAGCTGGTTTCTTCTGTTTTGCTTCTGAACTGGTCTGAGCAGCGTTTGCTGTCAATTTAAATCAGGTCGAAATGCCTAAAATAAATTCCTGCAACCGAGGCGCTCACCATCTGTACGCTTGCCTAACATTGCTAGTAACAAAGCTCAGATTGCCGTCGAACCCAATGAAGCAAACGCAACGTGCATACAGAATCGCAACGATTTCCCTTCTTATTCGTTCAGCAACTACTATCGAGTACCAAAATAATTCCCACCTAAAGACCGGACCAGAGAGGACCAGAGAGCACCAGATTTTATCATTTCAAGCAAGGGGGGGCCAAGGTGAAAACAAGGGTAGCGGTGGTAGGTAGGGTTGTCTAGAGCGGAAGGAGGAGGGGAGCAGATGAATCGGGGGGCACCGGGCACGCACCCGTAGGCCCTCTGAGCGGAGGGCGGCGACGGCCTTGTCGAGGACCTCCTGGCGGCGGCCCATGATGGCGACGCTGGCGCCGTGGCGGGCGAGCTGGGCGGCGATCTCGAAGCAGATGCCGGAGCCGCCGCCGGTGACCAGCGCCGCCTTGCCCCTCACCACGTCCGCCCGGAACGGCGACTCCGTGGCCATCGCCTCCTCCCAGTCGTGCCGGCGTACAAGGGAAGGTGGAGGGAAGAAAGATGCGTGTCCGTCGCTGAGCTGCTCGCTGCCGGCTTTGTTCCGTGTTTGGCCCTTTGTCGTCGACTGAATCCGTCGTCGACACGATGCTTGGCTTTCCACGTCAAGAAAAAGAAAAAGTCCCACTATACCAATTTAAACGCAAATGGTCTATTTCACTACGGAGTAGTACCAATTTCAAGTCGTCAATTCGATTCCGTGTTTGACTACTCCCTCTAATCCTCGTTCTCGCGGAAATAAGGGTTTACAATCCTCCACACAAGCCATATCCGAATTGTTTAAGGTAAACTAGTTAAGTGCCCGTGCGTTGCTACGGGATAACAATGACTATATTCGGTAAATATTTGTGCTAAGTGTAAAATTCTTAGAATTTTTCATGTCTATCGTATTTCTCACCTTGTACCTCTTCGATGATCAATATGTATAATTTTTTCTTACCTTCATTTCCTGCACACATAGCTAGTTTCTCGGCCGTTGCTTTCACTTTTCCACTCCGTACACTCAATGCTGAATTTTTGTCACATTGTAGCCTTGCATAGTTATATTGAATATTATCACATTATATGCAGAGATTGACGGTGGTGCTTTTATTAAATGTCTCACTATAATTGTATTGGCTAGTTGGTTGGTTTTTTTACCAAATTAATCCTAAATTTCTTATGCTCTAGAAACGGAAGCACAAAGTAACCTCTGTGTTATCAAAATAGCAGAATAAAGTTTTTGGCAGAATTTTGCAACCAAGACCAGTTTCATCAATCTCAGTGTCATCAACATGAAGCTTTTTTGATGAATTTGATGGCAAGGCCAGTTTCATCAGCTTCTCTTGTATTTTACTAATTATATTCATCAAATCAGCAACTCGTGTGTGCAAATGTATTGCATTTTCAACATACTTGAGAACCTCGCAAGATTAAAGCGGCATATAACATCTCTTCGACTTGAACATGTAATGTGACATAATATATAGTGCCATAGTTAGAAGCTAAGGGAAATGTCACCACATAAAAAAATTCTACAGTGATCTCCCCAGCAATAAATCACAAAATTAGTTGATATATTCTAAACCCGGAGGTAAGAACAATGTAGCATCGATAGAAAGATCAAACGGATATATAGTTGTAAACCTAGAGTAAAAATAGAAGCATTCTAGTTATCTAGAGAAAAATGATAACCAATTAGTGGCATCCTAAAAATGAACTCGTCACAAGATTAGTACTAAAGATCTGAATATATATAGCATGTTAATCCCTCAAAGCAATAGTCATCATATTACCTTATACCCAACCTAAACAGTACCCAAGCACCATAGCTCAATGGGAATCAAGAGTTAGATGTAATTTCTCTGGAAGGATCACGACAATGAGTTATGGAAATAAATTCTTAACAACCAGAAGAGCAAGCAAGAACCTGATGAACAAAAACAGAGGTAAGAACTACGTAGCATCTCTGTTATGAACTCTTCTATCCAGATAAAAAAGTTCTACTTATTTCTCCATTTGATAGTGCATGAAATAGATCCTTGGAGTAGCTTTAGGTGACGCATGCAATCCCAGAGGTAAGAACTACGCAGCGACGAACCAACTATGTGAGCCTTAGACTCCTTACGAACAACAGAGAGGACCTTCCCAAATCATCACCATTCCACAAAATGGCAGTATTGGTAGGCTCATTATATCGCTAATACCATTGTCTAACGCCTCCATTGCCCGTCTCTTTTTCATGGAAGGCTCATCCCAAATAATGAGAGAAGATGGATGATAAAAGCTTGTCCTAGCAGTACCGCTCTGTTTAGTGAAGCTACAAAACCCACCATCATCAATGCTCGGTGGTATCTTAAACTATGAATGAGTTGGTCTTCCTCCAAACATTATGGAAGCTACAACAATGGATATAGTTGTTGCTACAACAATGTTTTCCTGCCCGCATAAGTTTCCAAGAAAAGTCTTTCCGGTGCCTCTAGGACCATCCACGAAGAACAGACCACCCTCATCGCGATCAATAGAAGACATAATTTCATCGTATGCGGCTCTCTGATCTGTGTTATAAGTGAGTCTGATATATTTTTGTCCTCGCCATTGAGCTCGATGGTGGACTCCTCAAAGATCTCCCTTGGCACACCGGAGGCGCTATCAACTTCCTTATCGGATATCTATCAAGAAGAGGAAATGACTCTATGTTCTTGGCCGATATTGAACGAACTGCAAAAATAATGGCAGGACAGGAACATAAGAAAAATAAATAAAGAACAATATATTTTTTCTGTTAGTCTGCAACTTACTTTTATCTTTAAATAAAATTAACAATTCAAATTAACCTATACCTATGCATTTCATGATGTAGCAACTTCACGCATACTAAACTTCGCCATTTTTTTGTCATGTCCGTGTCTTGGTGCAACAAACATGTAGATTTTCTAATGTTCACCTAAATTGCCACACCTAGTAATTAGACTAATCTCCAAGAGATGATTGCATAATTATAAAAATAAAAAAATCTAAAATAATTATACCAAAATTTTAGAGAACTTTTGCTAGGCTGAATGTCATCAAATCAAATTCATTGAGATGCAACATTCTTGGAGCATCTGACACTGGTACATTCAGTACCAAAAATTATATTCCTTAATCCGAGCTCGACACATTGAAGACTTTATGCAATATCTGAAATTCTCAAGAGTTGCAGTATAGTGAGAGACACATTTAGTTGAGCAATAAGACGAAACTTGTTTTGAGCAATCTACAAGAGCCTGCATGAAAACACTACACACGTGTCACAACTTCTAAGTAATTCCGAGCCTTTCCTCCAATTCAGCTCTAAACATGGAGTAGCTATCATGATTCTTCCAAGCGAACATGCATATTACCCGCAAAACAACAGTACACAAAGATAGGAGCAGGTCAAAAACTTTTGAGGTGTGGAAGACAACAAAAACCTCCGTGAATTGCCTCGAGTCATGCATACTTGGATCAACGGATGGAATTTGCAAGTCATGTAACCATGTGAAAACATGATTATTTAATCATATGCAAAAGTTGAGTAGAAAAAATATTATTACTATAGTACTTCATTTAAAGCACAACCTGAGACAATTTATCAAAATATACCTATATGCACAAGTTGTTTTCCTCTGCCGACTTTGTGATCCATGAATTGTAATCGTGGTGTGAGTTGTCGACTTTGGATACCGAACTTTTAATAAAAGGCTGTGTGCATCAATCAATGCAGAGGCTGGGGTTTTACCCCTTTTCGGAAAAAAACAACTTGTTTTCCTCTTCAACTATCCATGTATACTTAAATTAAAGCATAACATGTCCAACAATGTTAAGTTCATCATGTATGCACCCACAAAAAAAGGTCCATTATAGAATATGAAGTATATTTAGTAGTTCAATCCTGCAACAAAACTGCTATTCAGCGGCATGCTCAAAATCACTCCTTGACTTTTTCCATAATAAAATTCGTGCATCCAACTAAGTATGTTTTTTGGCCTCGGCTGCACAAGAATCATCCATGTCAGTTTTTGAAACGGAAGACCCAAGATTCTGTTCACGACACTATACAAAAGTAGACTGGATAACATGTCAGGTTGGGGCAACAGATGGTGTTAAAATTTTCTAGGAATGTGAGTTGTCCGAACCATTCAGACCTAATGCAAATAATCCATTTCTTCCACACAGCTAGGACAATCAGATTTAATCACACAACTATGACACATAATCAGTGAACTCCTAGTCTTGTGTTCATTTATAATAGACAAATCTAGATCAAAGACGTGAATGAAAATATTACCAAACATAAGTAGACAACAGATAATAGGACATACCCTACAGCCCAAAGCATGGAGTTCCCAACACCTTGTATGCAAAACAAAACAAAAACGAGGCTCGTACATGAAATAAGATACAAAGGAAATAGCCGCGCCTTGTTCTAGCTTGCCTAACTCCTTCCTCTGCCTTCCCGTTGAGCACACCGTGCTGTATGGCACCTTTTCTCGCTCCCTCTCAGCCTTTACCACATACACGCCTAGCACCACCTGTCGCCGCAGCCAGCCCGGTCTTCGGCATTCTCATGAGTTAGCCATTTGCGCAAATTTTGATGCAATACTAACTGCAAAAATATGGCACCAAGATGTTAGGCAGCTATATGTGTACATATATATTAGACTCAGGGGCTGTTATCAACGTCGCATAAGGGCCCCACAAAATTCAGAGCCATCCCTGGACCAGAATTAAGACAGAAACAGTAGAAGCTTGATCAGGAGTTCTTGTGATGGAGAATCACAACAGAGGCATATCTCTGAACTTAGAAACTGCAGTATACAACTGACAACTCTGATCTATATGGTCTACTCTGAAGTCTTATCTCTTACTTTTCTGTATAAGAGATAAAATGGAGGCATGACATGGATTTAAAAATGCATCTGTATGAACCTTTGCGAGATAGCTTAACTACATATTAGGACCTGAAATTAGACCACATAATTGTCATTTTTCAGGAAAAAGCAGTCCTACAATATTTCTCGGTAGCAAACCCATTACCTATGACACTTTTCTGTATGATTCTCGTTCGACATCAGTCACACATGCATTGCTACCCAGACTGCCCTTGGTTATCCAACTCAAAAGAGGAATGGGAGAAGCAGAGCCGCCTTGCATCGTACATCCATCAGACAAAGAAGTGTCGTACGTCAAGCACTTCTAAATTCAGGGAAGTACCTGCACCAGGAGTATATCTTCTGGTCTACGTAGCTAAACCAGAACTAAAAAAACATCACGTTATTAAATACACATCATGACCTTTGTTAGGCTCTGGTTTTTTTATTCTTTTTTAAACAGTGTTATATGTAAAACATTTAGGAAATTTAAATAACTATTTGATGACCTTGCTGACCTCGCAAAATGGTCTTGTAGAAGGACCAATATCACAAACTTCTGATTTCAGGGAAGTACCTGCACCAGAGTATATCTTCTGGTTTACGTACCTGAACCAGAACTGGAAAACATCAGGTTATATTTATGACCTTTGTTAGGCTCTGGTTTTTTAATTCTTTTTCAAACCATATTATATGTGAAACATTTAGGAAATTCAAATGACCATTTGATGACCTCACTGACCTCGCAAAATGGTCTTGTAGAAGGACCAATATCACAAACTTGCAAAATGATTTAGTTAAGCATAGTAACACCTCGCTGGACCCAAGATTCAGACCCTAATCTTTACAACTATACTATTCTTACCGGAGATTTAGTATCTCCAAGGATTGCATTTAGCCTCATCGGTACAGTTAGTGCATGAACTTAAGTGGGAAAAAAAATAAAACCAAAAGAAATAATTGGAGGAAACATATATTAGAGGAATACAAAGTATACTTGTTGGAAATATGCAAGAGAAAATATAGACAACCCTGAAATACTTTTATTAATGTCATTAGATGCAATAAGATTTTTCATGTCAAGCCTCGGATTATTTTGAAAACTGGACTGAAATTACTTATAGTAAGTACTGTCACCTTGGTATCTGAAAACAAACCCTGTCACCTGCCTTCAATCCTCCGTCAAGCAAAAGATCTCACAGGCAAGAATGCATGACAATCCTTATTCCGATTAACCTGGTTCTATGCATCTAGTATAAAGCACGAACATTGGTGAGATCGCTAGAACACCCTGATAATTGCTAGCTGATGTACTCCGCATATGATTTATCTGTTCACAAATAACTCTCCAGCAGATGCTTAGGTTCTTGCGATATTAAAAATGAAGTAGAAGGCTTGCACATGATATCAAAGATTCGTCAGCTTTGCATTTCTTACCATGTGGTACGAAGAGTGCTCGTGGCAGAGCGTCCTTAAATCAGAAATCAGAGACAAGGGTGTTCCGCTGCCACCGATCTACGGGCGATTCATAGCAACCAAACCGAAGTACCTATGCGGATGCGAGAGGAGTGGATGCGTCTAGTTGGTGGAAGGTGGAGAAGGTGCAGCGGCAAGCGTCGCGATGGTGGACTCTGGAACGCGTCGGCGTCTTCATGGTCTCCTCCGTTGGCAGCGGCTAACGGAGACCGGATCGATCGATCCGACGATCTCGGTAAACGATGATTTGCCTCACCAATCGAGCCGAGGATATGGGATGAGCGGTGAGGTGGTGACATGGCGACTGGTTGCCATCTCCTAGATCACGAGCTCGAGCGACCGACCCTCTCCGTGAGCGCGTGTTCTCGATGTGCTTGCACTCGGCCTCTACCAGGCCCAAAGTGGCGGTGGCGGGGTGTCGGCAAGCGGGCGGCGTCGTCCCAGATCGTCTCGAGCGCGGATCCGTGGATCGGTGACCTTGATGAGGAGGTTGGGTCGAGGTGCCAAAACTTGCACCTTGATGTGGTAGTGTTGGGGAACGAGCAGGGGCGGATGTGGAGACGAGGATCGAGGGGACCTCCCATTGGGTGTAGATCGATGAAGACCTCGGCACTATCGCTACGGCCTCCGAAGATCGTGATCAAGCAAACTCGATTCCGTCTTTGAAATCATGGATGAGGTGGTGCTGGGGTACGTGCAGGGGCGCAGTGTGATGGGGATCAAAGGAGGCGGCGGTGGAGATGGGGATCGATGGGGTGGCAGCGGGGGAGGCGAGCGGTGGTGGTGGCGGGCGGCGGAGGTGGAGCGGGATCGATGGGTGGCAGCGGGGGGCAGGCGGTGGTGGTGATGGGATTCAGGAGGTGGTCAGTGTACTGGGAGGAGAGGTCACGGTCGCCGAAATTGGTGGACACAAGAACAAGAACGTCGTGCAATGTCATTCCGTAGTTTTGGAGCGTCGGATCTTATCGATCGTTCGGCTGAGATTGATTGTTCCTGCCTAGTCGGAGGAAACCGAGGAAATTCGTTCTTTTTAAGTAGTAGAGATGGCTGGTCCTAATGAAAGTACTATATATTGTTATCATGCATGAAAATTCATTTTTACATTATAGAAGAAAACTAAAATACCGTGAGCCCACCGAGTTTTGGCCCATGAGCACCAGGGTATAGCGCCTCCCAAAGTCCCAAGCCCAACACGCGCGGCCCGGCCTTACATGCACGTGCTGGAACACTGTGTTTTGGCAAGCGACCTGCGTGTGACAAAGATTCAGGTTCCATCATCAGATTGCTCAAATGTTGGTAAAGAGAATACAGAGACATATACACACCGCGGTGAGAACACTGCATGGTCATTAAGGGGATAGCATTGAAGAATTCCAGGAGGTGAGAACATTAGTGCACGAACGGCGAGTGGCTAATGGAGAAGCGCATCAGTCTAGCTAGAACAGCGCGCGAATACTTTTAGTTTTGGTAGACATGTGTGGTTCAGTGATCCGATCCCCGAGCTAGCTAATCTGGGAATCCCTGTAAACTCTCCGTTAGTTGATCGATCAATAAAGCCTGCCGTTCTACAAAAAAAAAAAAAAAGAGCCACTCGCTCGGTCGCTCGGATGACTCGGAGCCACGAACACCAAGTCGGAGCAACATCAAAAGGCAGGCACAAAGTAACGCCAAGAACTCTGAAAAACTAGTGATCGATAGGCGCCCCTCCGAATCCGATAAGCACATCGTGTTCGTGCGCACCCAGTTTCCGTAGCTAGTCGCTGTCCACCACACATAGGAAGATCCAGCAGATATTCGCCCACTCGCCGATCGACGACGACCACGACAGCACGTACGTGCTCTGAACAAGTGCAACGGTGCGGCATGTTTCTCTCGCTCGACTTTCCCGATGGACGACTGACTCCTGTAGCTCGGTGGAAAAGAAAACGTCCGCCGTCCATCAGCGTCGTCGACTCTGTCGTTCCGGGTAGGCTGAGTCGGACAGATAATGGAGCGCAGCCACACGCCAACGTCTGCTGACCTGACCCGCCGGCGGATCGGAACCGGTGCCCAGGCGAGATCGACGGCGCAGCCACCACATGTACAGGAAGGTTGAGCCCTGCACGACTCCACAGTACTCCACACGTACTACGTCTATCTGCACGTACGCGAGATAGGCTTAGGCTAGCTGCCTCCAAAGGTTTCGATCCGACTAGACTGCGAGGCAAGCGCGAGTGTTCCGGCCGGAAACGAACCTAGTAGTAGTAGCTATGTACCACGCAGAAATGCAACTCTAGCATGCACGCTTAAGTCTGGTATATCTGAGACGTCCATTTCTTTGTTTTCTTTGAGATTTGTATAAAAGAAATCTTTACGTCGCGTAGTCTGACATCTGACAAATCTATGACACTCTCTCTCCCACTCCTTTTAACTCTTAATACTAGATTTAAAAGAGTCATATAATTTGAAATAATTATCTAATTAAAAATCTTTTTGAACCAGCGTATTTATTTTTATTAAATCTTTTAAACAAGCCCAAAATTAATAAAATTGAAAATTTAAATTTCGAAACATAATGAAATGTCATGATTCACAATGAAACATATTGTATTATTGGTTTCTTGTTTTTCTTTAATATATTTTATTTTTTCAACTCGAAGGATTTTGTCAACTATTTTCTCATTATGATGGAAAAAGTTTGAAACATAAAGAAAGAGACTGTTTTAGCAATAAAAAACCACCAAGTTTCATATATTTTTTTTTGTTTTATCAATTTTAAAAATCAATTTTTAAATATTGTCAAAATATAGTTAATATTAGTTTTATTTTGAAGCTCTCTCCGTTAAAAATCCAGATGTGCAAACGGTTTTTAAAGTGAACTTGTAATTAAAAATCTATAAGCGTTTTAAACTGTCTGTAATATAAAAGAAAATGGGTAATTCATGTAAAGTTTGTAAATGCAGAGGAGAGAGAGTGTAGGGCCATGCACGCTATATAGCGTGCACGCCAGAATCGCCGCTTTGTATGTACCATGACGTTGACACAGCACCTCACCTCGCCCCATCGTGGGTCTTGTGTTCTGTCGTAGCGCGATCGATGGCATGCAGAGACGATCGATGCTGTGGCCAAGATCCGCACAGAGCACGGACGTGTAACCACCACAGTTATACGCTCTCCGTCTTTCGACGCAAAATAAGTGAACCTACACACAGACATATAGTCCTCCAAGCTTCGTCAGATTGGTACAGGAAACATGATCAGATCGACCAACAGTCAGGGAGAACATCCACCACCTGTGTAATACGGTCTCGATCTGCACTTACGATTTCTCCTGTCTTCAGAGCCGCGTCCAGAGAGGTGTGTGTTTGAGAGAGAGATTAACGACTCGCTTTCCCGCGCATAAATTTGCTTTCGACGACAGATGAACCGGACAACAGGTGCAGGTACACGTATGCTCGTCCGTACGTTTAATTACAATACAGATGATTAATTGATGGTGGGACGTCGGTGCGGGGTCCACAATAATCCGACCGACTAGTTGAGCTGGCTGCTAATCGGTGTCCCGCGCCTAACATGCACTCATGCATGGTCATACTCCCTCACAGTTCAACGATGCAAGTTCTTTGAGATATTGCAAAGTAAAATAGATACACTCTAAAATAAGTGAAACAACACATTAAAACATGTTTAAATGTTTTTTTTATAAAAAAACTAGGTTTACATCAGTGAACGGAGAAAGTACACTTATTAACGTCACATCGATCATAGGAGGACGACACTTTTCCCCACCCTGCACCAAGCAATCTGTTTACACTCGTTGTTTTTGTACTACCTGAGATGTGAGTGTCGTTCCCGTCATATTTTATCTATTTTCATAGATTATTAGATAATATATATGGAAAATCACTCATATTTGCAACATTATGTACCTAGCTAGCCCTAATAAGCTATTTATTTCTGCCTAACAGCAAAATGTATTTGAAGTTTCTGGAGCAACTTTCGAAAAGCAGCAACCGTTATGAACATGTTGAACAGTTGGAGGACTCTAACTCAACCATAGCGCCTAGAGTCTCATCAATCAATATAATTCAAAGTCTGACCAGGTGCACTTTGCTGGAGTTCAAGAACTGAAAACGTCCATGTACACACGATGATTATAACCGGTTAAGGCTGCGCGAAAGAAAAAAAAGGGTAAGGCGAAAGCGACCATAAGGTATTGTGTGCTTGCCACATGTTTCTTTCGATTCCCTCGGCTGATCAGTGCGTAATGATGTGACCCATCGTTAAAATGTTTTTGTTCCGACATCGTGTCCACTACTCATATAGCCTAAATCGGCCATATCTACTTAGATCAGTGGTAATCCTGGTAGCTAGTGATGTACAGCTAAGGTATATATATAATATACATCTAACTCATAAATTCAAGATATATGATGCAGAATCAGTGAAAGCATGCGTGTAGGAGTGTATATATAACAACAACAGCAGCTGCAAAGAAGACGAAAGGAACGCTGGCTCAACAGGTACTGTTGTTAAGGCTTAGGCCTTGATATATGGTATAGAATGAACCGTGCGTGATAACTGATAAGCATATATATGGTGGTCATCCAATCCACCCCCTATGCACCCCTATATATTCCACTCCCCTATCATAGGTAGTCGATCAGTGTCCGCACATGGTCACTCGCTGATGACCACGACACACCACGCACTCACTTTTGAACTCTCTTGATCTCGATCTCCATCGACGACTGACTACTGTAGGTCCATCGCCATCGGTACAGTGCCGGGTGCTGTTCGTGTCGTCCTTGTTTTTGGAGAGAGTGAGCGCAGCCACACGCCCACGCCTGCAGGGGCCGGGGGTGTTCGGGGGTCCAGATCGAGCCCAGGCGGCGGCGCAGCCACATGTATTGTCTGCCGCGCGGGACAAGTCCATGTACGTCGTCGTGGCACTATAAGACCACTACGTGGCTGCAAGCTCTGAAAGTATTCGAGACTAGTGAGGGCTTACCTGAAAGAACTATATCTGACGATGTTCGGAACAAGTTTAAGGAAACCAATCTTGTCTTTGTGGGATGCGTTCTGAGTGTTCTTGACAACAAGCTATTTGATGTGTATATGTACATTAAAGATGGAAAAGAGCTTTGGAAGGCACTGGACGTAAGTTTGGTGTAGCAGATGCTGGTAGTGAGCTGTACATCATGAAGAGCTTTCATGATTACAGGATGGTTAACAACCGTTCTGTAGTTGAGCAAGCTCATGAGATACAATGCTTTCTTGAGCTTGAAATCCTAAGTGTATCTTACCCGACAAGTTTGTGGTGGGTGCATTATTGCAAAGTTGCCTTCTTCATGGAGAAACTTCACACAACTCTCAAACACAAGAGACAGAGATATCGATTGAAAAACCGATAGCGTCTCTTGATGTTGAGGAAGGCTCGCTAAGGACGTTCTTTGAGAGGAGGCGAAGTCGGTCTAGCGCCTACATGGCGCAGAAGAAGACCTTCGGCAAGAACAAAGAAAACTATAAGCCCTCGTTCAACAAGCCTGAAAAAACTACAACCTTCAAGAAGAAGAAGAAGCTGGACAAGGCCGAGCTACATTGTTATTCATGTGGAGAGCTCAACCACTTTTCCAAGGACTGTCCAGAACGTGCAGATCGCAGAGGGAAAGGTGGAAAGACTGTCAACGTCGTGACCGCTAGCAACACTGATGGGTACGGTAATTTATTTACTGTTCTTTCAGTATTTCAATCACCATGTTAGTTGATTGATACGGGTGCTAATGTTCATGTGTGTGCTGACATCTCTATGTTCACTTCTTATCAGGTCGCTCGGGATTCATCCGTCTTAATGGGGAATGGTTCACATGTTTCTGTTCGTGGTGTTGGCACGGTGGATCTGAAGTTTACTTCCGGAAAGATCGTGCAACTGAGGAACGCGCAACATGTCCCTACTATGAACAAGAATCTCGTTAGTGGCTCCCTTCTATGTAGAGATGGGTTTAAGGTTGTGTTAGAGTCCAATAAAGTCATTGTTTCGAAACATGGACAATTTATTGGTAAAGGTTATGAGTTCAGAGGCTTGTTCCGGTTTTCGATTTCAGATTTTTGTAATAAATCCGTGAATCATATTTGTGGTGATGTTAATGATGATACCAGTGTTTGGCATTCTCGTTTATGTCACATTAAATTTTGGTTTGATGTCTCTGATGTCCAGTATGAGTTTAATTACGAATTTCACTATTGCCAAAGGTTCTAAGTGTCATAGTTGTGTGCAATCAAAGTAACCTCGAAAGTCTCACAAGGCTGCCGAGGAGAGAAAGTTGGCACCTCTAGAACTCATACATTCTGATCTATGTTTACTTGTTGCAAACTAAAGATGAGGCTTTA
The DNA here is from genome assembly GCA_030063025.1 of Avena longiglumis. Taxonomy (NCBI): domain Eukaryota; kingdom Viridiplantae; phylum Streptophyta; class Magnoliopsida; order Poales; family Poaceae; genus Avena; species Avena longiglumis. The sequence goes on from CP125976.1 coordinate 31,262,484, forward strand.
GACTACTTTAAAATCTATAAGGCCGAAGTTGAAAATCAACTAGAGAGAAAGATCAAGCGTCTTAGGTCGGATCGTGGTGGTGAGTATTTTCCCAAAATATTTGACGAATTTTGTCAGGAACACGGAATAATTCATGAGAGGACGCCTCCCTACTCGCTCCAATCTAACGGGGTTGTCGAGAGGAAAAACCGCACGCTAACTAACTTGGTGAATTCCATGTTAGCCACTGCTGGTTTATCAAAGGCATGGTGGGGGAGGCTTTGTTGACTTCATGTCATTTCCTGAATAGAGTTCCTAACAAGAATAAAGAAAATACCCCTTATGAGGAGTGGGCTGGGAGAAAACCATCACTTTCGTATTTGCGCACTTGGGGGTGTTTGGCAAAGGTCAACATATCGATTCCCAAAAAACGCAAGCTGGGACCTAAGACAGTGGATTATATCTTTCTAGGATATGCTCCACGGAGTATAGGCTATAGATTTCTAGTGGTTAAATCTGAGGTACCTGATATGCGTGTTGATACTATAATGAAATCTCGTGATGCAACATTCTTTGAGACTATTTTTCCTATGAAAGATATGCATAGAATTGATAGAATTTCTTCTAAAATACTTCCTGAATCTAGTGCATCTATTGAGAATTTTGAACAACCACATGAGGAAGTCCTTGAGAAGGATGACGATGAACCTCTCACGAGGAGTAAGAGACAGAGGATTGCAAAATCCTTTGGTAATGATTTCATCGTGTACCTTGTGGAAGATACTCCTAGATCCATTGCAGAGGCATATGCATCTCCTAATGCAGATGATTGGAAAGAAGTTGTCCAAAATGAGATGGACTTGATTCTTTCTAATGGAACTTGGGAATTATCAGAACGACCCTATGGTTGCAAACCTGTGGGCTGCAAGTGGGTGTTTAAGAAGAAGCTAAGGCCTGATGGTACTATTGAGAAGTACAAGGCACGACTTGTAGCTAAGGGCTACACACAGAAAGAAGGCGAAGATTACTTTGACACATATTCACCTGTCGCTAGACTGACGACCATTCGAGTACTACTGTCCCTGGCTGCCTCTTATGGTCTTCTCGTTCATCAAATGGACGTGAAGACGGCTTTCCTTAATGGAGAGTTGGAAGAGGAGATCTACATGGATCAGCCGGATGGGTTTGTGGTAAAATGTGAAGAGACAAAGGTGTGCAAGTTATTAAAATCTTTACATGTCCTGAAACAAGCACCTAAGCAATGTCATGAGAAGTTTGACAGAACTCTACTTTCTGTTGGCTTTGTCATTAATGAGGCTGATAGGTGTGTTTACTATCGCCATGGTGGGGGCGATAGCGTTATATTATGTTTGTACGTAGATGATATTCTGATCTTTGGTACAAACATGAAAGTGATAAATGAAGTCAAGTCTTTCCTGTCAAAGAGTTTTGATTTGAAAGATCTGGGAGAGGCTGATGTGATTCTGAACATCAAGCTTATTAATAACGAGAATGGGATTACTTTAACACAATCTCACTATGTTGAGAAGGTCTTGAGCCGATTTGGCTTTGCTGATGGCAAGACTTCTCCAACACCTTATGATCCTAGTTTGACATTACGAAAGAATAAGAAGGAACCAACAGATCAGCTGAAATATTCATAAGTTGTTGGTTCTCTCATGTACTTATCAAGCGCTACAAGACCTAATATCTCTTTTGCTGTGAGCAAGTTAAGTAGGTTCATGTCTAACCCGGGTATTGATCATTGGCATGCACTTGAAAGGGTCGTGCGCTATCTATGTGGTACAATGAGCTATGGGATTCACTATTCAGGATACCCTGCTGTGCTTGAAGGATATAGTGATTCGAACTGGATCTCTGACGTTGATGAACTCTACGCCACGAGCGGGTATGTGTTTACCCTTGGAGGTGGTGCGGTTTCATGGAGATCCCGTAGACATACCATATTGACGAGGTCAACTATGGAAGCAGAGCTTACTGCTTTAGACACAGCCATTGTTGAGTCAGAATGGCTGCGTGAGCTCTTGATGGACTTGCCTGTGGTTGAGAAACCTGTGCCGGCAATCCTTTTGAATTATGACAACCAAACTGTGATTGTCAAAGTGAACAATTCTAAGGATAACGCGAAGTCATCAAGACACGTGAAGAGATGTTTGAAGTCTGTCAGGAAATTGAGAAACTCCGGAGTAATAACTGTTACGTATATTCAAATAGACAAAAACCTGGCAGATCCCTTTACAAAGGGACTATCATGAAATGTGATAGAAAGTGCATCAAGGGAGATGGGGTTGAGACCCATGGATGTCACACCTAGTGGTAACCCAACCTATGTGATCGGAGATCCCGTGAATTAGGACCTAGGAAGAAAAAACTAGTGGGTGGACCGAGGAGAGTATTTTGTAACCCTCTCTATGTGAAGATGCATACCTCTCATAATCTGTAAGGCAGGTTGGCAACACGCCTTAATGTGTTTCTGTTTGCTTTAACTAGCAAAGATGTCGTCCTACAGGGCATTCTTGAAAGAACACACCTATATGAGCTCGACTGTAAACGTCGCGGTCTATGAGACTTGGGTGATCTCTAGTAAACTCATGAAGAGACCAGGGAGTATGACACATATGCTCCAACCCGCGGGGTAGGCTACTGCCAGCCAGGTACTAGTTATGATTTTGAGTGAAATCTATTGACACCAAACTTGCAATTCAAGGTTCGTCCATTGTTCAAGTTGTTGATAGACGTAGTTCAAGATTCTAGGCGGAAGTTCAACTTAACAGTCTCTGCTGAAACACTGGTATATAAACTGTAGGGATTCGTAGCATGGAAAACAAAAATTTTCTATCGCATACAAACAAACAAGCCAAGATCTATCTACTAGATTTGTAGCAACGAGTCGATGGAATAACTCACCCTCGAAGATTCCAAAGTGTTTAACGAGAGCAGATTCTCGTGGGTGATATAGTCGTACTCTTTCCGATCTCAAGATCGCGTAGACGATCCTTCCGTGGCTAACGTTCGGCGCTCATGATCGGTCCTGCGTTCGATTTTCGACGAAGACCTTCCTCTCCTTGTTCCAGCAGCGGAGGTTGTAGCACTCTCCTCGCGATTCCGAAAGACAATGGTGTGGTCGGAAGTAGAGGGAGATCTCGCAGGATTCGCCTTAAGCCGGAGGCGAGTATGGTGGAGTATGAGAGAGTCCCTCGATCTAGGGTTTAGACACGAGGAGGGCTAGGCCGGACTGGGGTTTCACCTAGGCGGCGAGTGCCTAGGGCTGGCGGCTATGGGCGGCGGCTTGGTACTAGGGTTTGGAGGAGAGGATCTTGTGTGTCTAGGAGGGAGCCACCTCCTTTTATAGGTGGAGGGCCGGCCAAGGAGGAGTCCCTCCCTACTCGGCAGTGGTGTGGCCGGTGGGGAGGAGGGACTCCTTCCCAACTCGGTTTCCTCCTCCTTCTCCACTTCCCAAAAATAGTCGTTTGACTTTCAAACTAGCCATTTGACTTTTCAAACAAGGATTTGATTTAATCCTCTATTTTGTTCAGCGATGACACTTAGTACATGATGCAATCATACCAACTTGATATAACACATTCATGTACCCTTCCCTCCGGAGTGTCGGACATTCCAGAACCTTCTAGAACATTCCCGATGAAAACACCGGAATCATTCTCCAACTCCGAAACGGGACTTTCCTTATATGAATCTTATTCTCCGGACCATTCCGGATCTCCTCATGATATCCCGAATCCCATTCGAGACTCTGAACAACATTCGGACTCTTTCTCATCATTCCATAACTACTCAAACAACGTCGAATCCTTAAGTGTGTCTTCCTACGGTTCGTGAATTATGCGGACATGATCGAGACACTTCTCCGAACAATAACCAATAGAGGAATCTGGAAATTCATATGGCTCCCACATATTTCTATGATTACTTTGCGATCGAATGAACCACTTACATACGATATCAATTTCCCTTTGTCTCACGATAGTTTACTTATCCGAGGTTATGATCGTCGGTATCTCTGCATACCTAGTTCAACCGTTCGATAAGTACTCTTTTCTCGTTCGTGATATGTGATCCCTTGTGAGCGGTCACATTCTTGCAAGCTAATTGGATGACATTTCCGAGAGGGCCCAGTATATCTATCCGTCATATGGATGGACAAATCCCACTCTTGATCCATGTGTCTCAACCAATACTTTCCGAACACTCAATGCCACCTTTATAGCCACCCAGTTACGGTGTGGTGTTTGATGTCATCAAAGCATCCATCCGGCAAAGGTGATATGCATGATCTCATGGTCGAAGGAATTCGATTACTATGTATCAGAAAGCATATAGCAATTGAACTATTAAAATGACTTGATCTTTATGCTACGCTTATCTATAGGAGTATGTCCACCATATCATTCTCCTAACGATATGATCTTGTTGTTAATAACATCTCAATGTTCATGATAGGTAAACCATAATCATCTATTAACCAACAAGCTAGTGATGTATAGAGGCTTTACTAGGGACTTCAAATTAAGTTTACAAATCACACAAGTATTAATGTTTCCTTGTTAATACTATTATAGCATGAATGTAAACATTTATCATAAACACAAAGATATAATAATAACTATATTTATTATTGCCTCCAGGGCATATACAACTCTTCATCAATGTCTCCATTGAGGAATGTTGTTTTGACATCCATCTGCCATATCTCATAATCATAATATGCAGCGATTGATAACATAATCCTCACAGACTTTAGCTTCGCTACTGGTGAGAAAGTCTCATCGTAGTCAACTCCTTGAATTTGTCGAAACCCCTTTGCGACAAGTCGAGCTTTATAGACAGTTACATTACCATCAACATCTATTTTCTTCTTGAAAATCCATTTGTTCTCGACGGCCTTCCGGCCATCTGGTAAGTCCACCAAAGTCCATACTTGGTTTTCGTACATGGATCCAATCTCGGATTTCATGGCTTCTTGCTATTTATTGGAATCTGGGCTCATCATTGCTTCCTCATATGTCTCAGGGTCATCGGTGTTGTCCACCAACATGACACTCATAACGGGATCATACCATTCTGGAGTGGTACGAGTTCTCATTGACCTGCGAGGCTCTGTAGCAACTTCAACCGAAGTTTCATGATCATCATCATTAGCTTCCTCTCTTATTGGTGCAGGCACCATAGGAACTTCTTCAGGTGCTGCGCTACTCGCAATTTCGAGAGAAGGTTCGACAACCTCGTCGAGTTCTACTTTCCTTCCAGTCACTTCTTTCGAGAGAAATTCCTTCTCTAGAAAGGATCCATTCTTGGCAACAAAGATTTTGCCTTCGGATCTATGATATAAGGTATACCCAATAGTTTCCTTCGGGTATCCTATGAAGAATTTCCGCTTTGGGTTCAAGCTTGTCCGGCTGTAACTTCTTTACATAGGCTTCGCAACCCCAAACTTTAAGGAACGACAATCTAGGTTTCTTCCCAAACCATAATTCATACGGTGTCGTTTCAACGGATTTAGATGGTGCCCTATTTAAAGTGAATGCGGCTGTTTCTAATGCATAACCCCAAAATGATAGCGATAAATCTGTAAGTTACATCATAGAACGAACCATATCTAAGAGAGTTTGATTACGACGTTCGAACACACCATTAAGCTGTGGTGTTTCCGGCGGTGTCAACTGTGAAAGTATTCCGCATTTCTTCAAATGCTCGCCAAACTCGTAACTTAGATATTCACCTCCACGATCAGAACGTAGAAATTTAATCTTCTTGTTACGTTGATTCTCAACCTCACTTTGAAATTCCTTAAACTTCTCGAAAGTTTCGGACTTATGTTTCATGAAATAGATATACCCATATCTACTCAAGTCATCTGTGAAGGTAAGAACATAACGATAACCATCGCGCGATGCTACACTCATTGGACCACACACATCGGTATGTATGATTTCCAATAAGTCCGTAGCTCGCTCCATCATACCAGAAAATGGAGTCTTAGTCATTTTACCCATCAGACATGCTTCGCATCTTTCAAGTGATTCGAAATCAAGTGATTCAAGAAGTCCATCGGAATGGAGTTTCTTCATACGCTTCACTCCAATGTGACCAAGACGACAGTGCCACATATAGGTCGAGTTATCGCTCGATTTCAAACGTTTAGCGTCAATGTTATTAATATGTGTATTTCCACTATCGAGATTCAACAAGAATAGACCATCTATCAAAGGTGCATGTGCATAAAACATATTACTCATATAAATCGAACAACCATTATTCTCGGAATTAAACAAGTAACCGTCTCGCAATAAACAAGATCCCGATATAATGTTCATGCTTAACACAGGCACCAAATAACAATTATTTAAGTATAAAACTAATCCCTATGGTAGATGAAGGGGTAGCGTGCCGACCGCGATCACATCAACCTTTGATCCGTTTCCTACGCATCGTCACCTCGTTCTTCGCTAGCTTCCGTTTATTCTGCAAAGACTGTTTGAGTTACAAATATGAGCAACCGAACCAAGATCAAATACCTAGGCACTACTACGAGTACTAGTGAGATACATATCAATAACATGTATATCGATATACCTTTATTCTTGATGTTGCCGCTTCAAATCCGCCAAGTACTTTGGGCAATTCCGCCAGTGACCTTCTCCCTTGCAAGAAAGCACTCAAGATCGTGCTTAGGTCCAGCCTTGGTCTTCTTCGTCGGCGTGGTAACTTTCTTACCACCCTTCTTGAAGTGTCCCTTCGCTTAGACTTGCCTTTCTTGAATTTGGTGGTCTTATTGACCAACAACACTTGGTGCTCTTTCTTGATCTCTACTGAGATTTCAACATGGCAAAGAGTTCGCAACGTTTTGTTCATGTTACGCATGTTGTAGTTCATCACAAAGTTCTTGTAACTTGGTGGTAGTGATTGGAGGACGGTAAATCCCCAAAGCATTAGGAATCACTATACCCAAGCTTTGAAGTTTGTTTGCGTGCTGGACATCTTAAGCACATGCTCACCCAGAGCTGCCCTCTTCCATCTTGCGGTTAAAAACTTTCGAAGCCTCATAGCTTTCAATTGCCGCATGAGTCTCAAAGATCAATTTTAGATCCTCGACAATATCATATGGGTCAATTCTCAAACCTTTTCTCAAGCTCCGATTCTAAAACATACAAGATAGCACTTGAACTTTGGAGATCTTGAGTCTTCCGAGTGAGGTAAACATTCTTTACTTCATCGGAGCATCATTGCAGTGGTCACCTAGCGGTGCATCCAAAGACATAGGTCAAATTACCATGTGAGGACAATCCTCAAATTTGAACCAATCCATGGTTGCTTCCATTGTTTTTCAACTTTTCTTTCTCTAGGAACGCATTAAAATTGATGGTAGGGGCTGCCATTGATCTACAACATATTTTTAATAGTTTAGACTAAGTTTATGACAAATTGAGTTCAAATTAATAATAAAATTAATCTAGGTGAACTCCCACTCAAAACAATATCCCTCACATTGTTTTAGTGATCACACGAACCAAATCCACCACATCAACACCGATCATCACGAGAGCTGATATAGTTTCAATGGCGAACAATCGTCATGTTCATCATATCTACTATATGATTCATGCTTTACCTTTCGGTGATCCGTGTTCCGAGACCATGTATGTACATGCTAGGCTCGTCAAGTTCAAACCTTAGTTTCCGCATGAGCAAATCTGGCTTGCTCACGTTGTATACACTTGCGGAATCTAACACACCCGATCATCACGTGGTGCTTCGAAACAACAAGCTTTAGCAACGGTTCTAACTAAGGGTGAACACTTTATGACTTGAAATTCATGTGCATGAGGGATCATCTTATAATGCTACCGTCGTCTACTAAGCAATACAAGATGCATAAAGGATTAACATCACATGCAATTCATAATATGTGATATGATATGGCCTTTCTTCTTTGTGCTTCCGATCTCCATCTTCTAGCACGAACATGATCTCCATCATCACCGCATTGCATCAAGGTCAATGACGCTTCTCCATGGTTGTCGTCCCACCGCTTCAACTATTACAACTACTTTGAATAGACACGCGGTCTTAACATAAATTAAAGACAACCATATGGCTCCCGCCGTTGCCAACTTACAATAAGGAACATTGCATACATCAAATATAATCACAATCATGGCCATATCACATCACAAGACACCCCGCAAAAAACAAAGTTAGACGCCTCTACTTTCTTTGCATATTTTACGTGGTTTGGGGCTTCCAATAAGTGTCGTTCTAACTTACGAACATGAACCACAACATTGATACTAGTATTGTTAATCACCCGTTGTAAATTGGATCTTAACTATGCTAGGAGAAACAGCACCAAGAAGCCACTTATGCAATACAAGTTGCATGTCAAGCGTGGAGCAAGTCTCATGAACGATGTCATGTAAGGTTAGCCTGGGCCGCTTCATCCCAACATCCCGCAAGATGCAAAGTACACAAGAAGCAATCGACAATAAAAGCATCAACGCCCACAATGACCATTGTGTTCTACTCGTGCAACAGATCTACATATAGAAACGGCTCTGATACCACTGTAGGAATTCGTAGCATGGAAAACAAAAATTTTCTATCGCATACAAACAAACAAGCCAAGATCTATCTACTAGATTTGTAGAAACGAGTCGATGGAATAACTCACCCTCGAAGATTCCAAAGTGTTTAACGAGAGCGGATTCTCGTGGGTGATGTAGTCGTACTCTTTCCGATCTCAATATTGCGTAGACGATCCTTCCGGCGCTGCATTCGGCAGCTCCCGCATGATCACACGTTCGATTTCGACTAAGACCTTCATCTCCTTGTTCCAGCGGGCATGGAGGTTGTAGCACTCTCCTCGCGATTCGGCAAAGACAATGGCGTGGTACCCAAGTAGAGGGAGATCTCGCAGGCTTAAGCCTTGAGCGAGTATGGTGGAGTATGAGAGAGTCCCTCGACGATCTAGGGTTTAGACACGCCGAGGAGGGGTCTAGGCCGACGGCTAGGGTTTCACCTAGGCGGCGGCGGCGAGTGCCCTAGGGCCGGCGGCGGCTTGGTACTAGGGTTTGGAGGAGAGGATCTTACGTGTCTAGGAGGGGAGCCCTGCCCCTCCTTTTATAGGTGGAGGGCCGGCAAGGGAGAGTACCTCCCTACTCGGCTTGGTGCGCCCGGCGGTGGAGGAGGACTCCCCAACTCGCTTCTCCTTTTCCACTTCCCAAAAATAGCTGTTTGACTTTCAAACTAGCCGTTTGACTTTTCAAACAAGGATTTGATTTAATCCTCTATTTTGTTCAGCGATGACACTTAGTACATGATGCAATCATACCAACTTGATATAACAAATTCATGTACCCTTCCCCTCCGGAGTGCCGGACATTCCGGAACCTTCTAGAACATTCCCGATGAAAACACCAGAATCATTCTCCAACTCCGAAACGGGACTTTCCTTATATGAATATTATTCTCCGGACCATTCCGGATCTCCTCATGATATCCCGAATCCCATTCGAGACTCCGAACAACATTCAGAATCTTTCTCATCATTCCATAACTACTCAAACAACGTCGAATCCTTAAGTGTGTCTCCCTACGGTTCGTGAATTATGCGGACATGATCGAGACACTTCTCCGAACAATAACCAATAGAGGAATCTAGAAATTCATATGGCTCCCACATATTTATACGATTACTTTGCGATCGAATGAACCACTTACATACGATATCAATTTCCCTTTGTCTCATGATAGTTTACTTATCCGAGGTTATGATCGTCGGTATCTCTGCATACCTAGTTCAACCTCGTTACCGATAAGTACTCTTTTCTCGTTCCCGTGATATGTGATCCCTTGTGAGCCAGTCACATGCTTGCAAGCTAATTGGATGACATTTCACCGAGAGGGCCCAGAGTATATCTATCCGTCATATGGATGGACAAATCCCACTCTTGGTCCATGTGTCTCAACCAATACTTTCCGAACACTCAATGCCACATTTATAGCCACCCAGTTACGGTGTGGTGTTTGATGTCATCAAAGCATCCATCCGGCAAAGGTGATATGCATGATCTCATGGTCGAAGGAATTCGATTACTATGTATCAGAAAGCATATAGCAATTGAACTATTAAAATGACTTGATCTTTATGCTACGCTTATCTATAGGAGTATGTCCACCATATCATTCTACTAACGATATGATCTTGTTGTTAATAACATCTCAATGTTCATGATAGGGAAACCACAATCATCTATTAACCAACAAGCTAGTGATGTATAGAGGCTTTACTAGGGACTTCAAATTAAGTTTACAAATCACACAAGTATTAATGTTTCCTTGTTAATACTATTATAGCATGAATGTAAACATTTATCATAAACACAAAGATATAATAATAAATATATTTATTATTGCCTCTAGGGCATATCTCCAACATAAACAAGTAGCGAGGAGTGGCAAATCTTCAAATGGGCATTTGAGATCTGGTGGGGGGTTGTTAGAAATAATGGGCTAAATCATTAGACCCATGTGTGATTTCAAATTTTCCCTAAATCTCAAATCCCATGTATGTGGAAGACCATATGTGATTTGGCCCAAGTTGGTGGCAGCTCACATGTGTGTGTGGCAAGAGCTGTTGGAGCTAAAGTTTAGTCCCACATGAAAAGTTGAAGGAGAGTTGCACCACCTTATAAGAGTGTTGCACCACTTTGTAAGTGAGTGACAATAAGAGAGCTACACGCACGCTCCTACTCCGACGATGCCGCTTCACAAGACGCACGCTTCGCCTCGTCTCGGCCAGCGCTCACTGGTTATGGAATCTCGAGCCGAGCTTTATTTTGCTGCTCAGGAAAATGTGTTCGGGTCGCTCCCGTATCGTGGGCTATCTGTAACCGACCCGAACGTGCGCGACGAGCCGCTCTATATAACGCCTGTGCGGCTTCCACAACGTACGACACCGAAAACCAATCTAGGGTTTTGCCATCCTCTCTGCTTGCGCCGCCACCGTGGTCTACTCCATCCCGCTTGCCGGCGGACGGGAGAGCAGGTCTCTGGAACCACTCGCCTTTGTGATCCTGTATGGGAGAGGGCGAATAAGGTTTTTGGGAAGCGCTCTGCGCGACTGCTCAAGTTCGTCATCACGACGCGTCTTCCCGGTCGTCAAGCCGGACCTCGTGCGCGTCGTCTTCAACGTAGACTTCTTCGCCAGTCTACTGAACCAACGACGACTACATCGATAACCGATCAGTACATACACCGTCATTAGATCTGTTGTTTTACTATGGCTGTTAGTGCGTATAGTCTGCTACTGTTCATGTTGATCAATACATCTAGTATGTTAGATGTTCACGTGATTGTAGCTGCTGTTGTCATGATTTATATTCTGGAATTAATCGTGAAAATTATGCCTAATAATCCAACAAACACAACACACACGTGTAAGTGCATCTCCACCTGTCCGATGCACCCAGTTCAAGCATATCCGAACCGCTCCACATAGACGCAAGGGGTGTGCGCAACGTCGCAGCGGGTCGATACATTCGGATAAACGCGGCCGGTTTGACTTATTTATGCATCTAATATGGGTAATGGTTGCGTCGGTCAGGACGCGCGCGAACAGCGCAGGGTGTCCTGTCCGTTGGCCACCCGGTCTTATATGTAAGTGAGACATTAGTACTAAACTTGCTTTTCATTAGATATCTAATAGGGGAGGGGTGCTCCTATTCAAACTAATAGGGGAGGGGTGCTCCTACGGCTACGGCTACTGCTAGAGGAGGACGGCGCAGCGGATACTCGCCGCCGTTGTCGCGACCACCGTTGTCGCTGCCGCCAGCTCCGTCGATCGCTGCCCTAGCGGGCCAGATGGCCCGCTGCTGGATGCGTTCGTGGTGATGGTCGCGCGCATGGTCGCGAATCGCCGCCTTGACCACCGCCATCCTCCGGTCCTCCGCCGCCCGGTTCGCCAGGGCCTTGTCCATCTCGGCGGCCCAGTGGTCCTCCGCCTCCTGGTTGGCGAGCTCCTTCACCGCAGCCACGAGGAACTCCGTCGGACAAGGAGCTGGAGCCGGAGCCAGGATCGGAGCACCATGAGGGCCAAAGCCCAGCGCCTGAGCTATCTGCACGGGGACATCGATCGGCGCCTCCAGCTGGTCCACCTCCTCCCCCTCCTCGTCGTTCTTCGCCTCCTCCGTGTCGTCGGTGTTGATGAGACCCCACGCGACCGCCGCCTCAGCTGCCCGAGCCACGCGCTCCTCCGCCGAGTCGACGACGTGCTCGCGCCGCACCTCTTCCGCATCGCTGCGCGCTTTGGCGGCGTGCGGAGCTCGCGGGTGGCAACCTTGGCGGCCTCCTTGACCACCTCCTCCAGCGTGGTCATGGCCGCCTCGTGGCGGATCTCGCGAAGAGCTGCAGATGCGGCCTCCAAGGCCACCGCCTCCTTGGCGGCGACGTGGTGTATGTCGGTCACCACCCATTGGGCGGCCACACTTGTCGCCGCCTCCACCACCCGCTGCAGCGCCTTCTCGGCGATATCGCCTTCCTTCTCGAAGGCTAGCACCTGCGCCTCGACCATGCGCCGGGCCAGCACCTCCACGTCCGAGTAGCGGGTGCGGCACATCTCCTGGATCTTCGTTCAGTTGGCGATCTTGCGGCAAGGAATGGCTGCTGGTGGCTGGCGCTTTTTTGGCTGCTGGTTTGCTCCGGCTTTGGGGCTTGTTGTCTCCGCCGTGCCAGCGACCGTCTTTTATAGACAGCAGTAGAGACGGAAAACAGACTGGGATGCGTGAGAAGTTTTCTCGCCGCGGAAAGCAAGGCACGTGGAAAACGATGGCAGAAAACGCCGGCCGCGTGGGAAGCCGCCGGCGCTGACAGCCGACGTCGCGTCGCAATTAACGTCCCATCACGAAGGTGTCAACCGATGACAGCGGGAGAGAGACGAACCTATGAGTCGGGTCGACAGCTGCCCGACATAAATGGATAGAAACGAACCTTTTGAGACGACAGATAAAGATGCCCTAACGAACCATCAGGGATAGACATTCTGAAGATATTCCGTATATGCACGATGGGATCGACCAACGATCGATGTAATTGGCAGGCACGGGACAGGAAAACAGCTACTAGTAATACGGTCTTTAATCTCCTCTTTTGTCAGGCAGATAGACCGTAGACGTATGTATGTATGTACCTGAGATATCGGAAAGTCACTTTCGACGCATAAATCGCTGGGAGGACACCTGGCCTCGTACACGTACGCGCGTCCGTACGTTAATTCCCGACAGCTGATTGATGCGTCGACGACGTTCAGGGTCCACCATATTCCGATCGATAGCTAGCCTGGCTGGCTGCTGACTGGTGTGCTACGTGTCCCGCGCCAAGACATGCCTTGTCATCTCGTCTCATCGATCTTCTCTTCCTGGCTACTAGCGACTACTAGAATCTTACTGTTACTCTGAAGAAACGGTGTATGAGATCAAACAGTTACAGAATATATGAACTACTGATTGCTCATCAATTAGACCTATATATGCGGATCGATGATATGCATATCCTATTGCTATATGCATGCATGTAGACCCATCTAAATTGGAAAACTTATTTATTACACAACAAAAAGGAAATGCATGAGCTATATAGATAGATAAATTATCCACAAGCGAGCGCGTACCATAGTTTTAAAAACCGGACCGGGTGAGTGAACCGGTGAGGCGAATGGTTCACTGGTTCAGACCACCGGTTTGTCTAGTTCGATAGTGATAAAAAAACCATTATTTTTAATTAAAAATTTAAGCAAATTTCAAAATAAAACCATAGATGGTGAGCCCAAAACATGGTGAGCCCAAACGGCATTGGGTCTCACCTGGTGCTATTTCTACCGCCCGGAAGGTTATGATTCCAAGTTCTCTAACAACATATTTCTTATTGCTGATTTTTGCAACCTGTACCGCTGCCTCTCAAAAAACGATGAGCCCGTCAGTTCGGTTTTTTCCAGTAGCCAGACTGGTCTGGTTTTTTAAATATGGCCCGGACGCACTTGTTTTATTTGGCAGAAAATCACTTTAGAGCTTGAGCGACATGGAGCCCTTTATTTTTCAAAATTTTACAACATGACTTCTAAGTTTCAAAAAAATTGAAAAAAGTATCTAAATCGTACATAATGATGTTCTCTACCAACACACAAAGTCCCAGCCCGAAATACCTTATATTCCGGGCTTAACAAAAATGAAAAAAACTAACAGAATTTTATGCTCTAATTTTTTGTACTATTTACTACTTTGGATATCAGATTTTGTCGTTTTTGTGCAACAAAAAATACGGAATATTTCAAGTTGAGAAATTTTCATGTTGGTAGATTACACTATTTTCTACATCCAGAATTTTTTTATCAAAGTTTTAGAATTTTAAAGTGCAGTTTCTGAATTGCTCAAAAAAGAGTTCCATGTCACCCGAGCTCCAACCCTCCGCGTCCTCTTCAAATCTGTTTCGAGAAGGATAACTGGTAAGCATATGGTGGTCTTCCAATCCACCCTACACCCCTTGTCTAGTCGAACAGTGTCCGCACATGGTCGGTCACTCGCTGGTGACCACGACGACACCACGTACTTACTTTTGAACTGCGCCTGGTGGCGCGCAGTTCGTTTCTCCCTTGATCTTGATCTCCATCGATGACTGACTACTGTAGCCCGTAGGTCCATCGGTACAGTGCCGGGGTGTTGTCCGTGTCGTCCCTGTTTTTGGAGCAGAGAGAGCCGTGATAGCGAGGCAAATTAAATAAAATTAACCTAAAGTCGTAACAAATTCAAAGATTAATCCTATTCGAAAAAAAATTCAAACTGAATAACCCTTTTCTGTCACATCCGTCCGCGTGGCGTCGCAGCCACTTGTGCAGCGCCATCTAGGATGACGCCGCACGCCTGCCACGCTGTCCGGCTGGGGCCCGGCGCCGCACAGCTGCCACGCTGGCTCGCATGTGCAGCGTCGTCAAGCCTGGCGCCGCACGCACGCCTGCCGCGCCATTCGGTCTGGCGCGGCACGAGTTGCCACGCTGGTGTCGCGGGCCCTAGCCCGTAAGTGTGGCGCCTGTCGGGGTGGCGCAAGATTCTCTGCAGCGCCATGGTAGCCGGGCGCCGCAAGCTGGAGCCCTTAAGCTGCGGCGGCTCTCCCCAACCCTAGCCTCATTCTTCCTGGGCTTCAAAGACGAGGCGGCGGCGGCTGCACTCACTCCCCATCTCCAATCATCTCCAAAACGGAAAGATCTCCATTGGTTTCTTAGGGGATTTCATCCCCAGTCCATTCTCAAAGGTACTCTCCCTCACATCCCTCTAGTTCATCCGAAAATTCCATTGTATTTGTTTGTAATTGCAAAATTCGTCCAAACCCTAAATCCCATAGGATTAGTTGATGTGTAGTCATGTTTGGTTGATGTCTAGAGTTAGCAATGGCAATGACATGGTGAAACCCTAAATCCCATTGAGATTCTATGGAGCAATGTCATGTTTGTATAGTATTTGGTCATATACATGTTAGTTCTAATTTGTTGTTCATAGCTATTGGAACCTTGGTCACATAGAGATGCCTTCATAGAAACTAGGGTTTGTAAAATTAGGTCACAAAGAGATGCCCATATAAAAACAATGGTTTATAATTTTTCTCACATAGAGATGCCACATTGGAATAATGGTTTGAAAAAATGTAGATGCCTACATTGCTCACATAGAGGTGCCCACATAATTTGGCTCACATAGCAATTTATTCGTATTAGTAGTTGGTTTATAATATGCTCACATATATAGTTCTGCTTTTTTTAATTAACTAGGATGTCGGAATCGGAAACGGAAGAAGCCCGTACACCGCCCCATGTACAACCCGGGTTCGTAGAAGGCATGTCGCTTCTTGAGCCGTCGTATGACAAGGTTCACCGTGGCCGCATTCTTGCCGAGGGGATCAAGGTAAGAAAAAAAACCTCGAAATCATTATATGTTTCTCAAGTTGGATGTACATGTTATAACCGAGCTTCTATGTGTGCAGCCTCTTGTTCCCCTACGACTTAGGTATCACGGGCATTTCCAAGAGATGATGCAGTACGATGATCGGTACATGGTGCACATCAAAGTGCTAGGATTGCTCCCATTCATCCATATGGTCAATCGTGGTTCACCGCACATGAACCCTGCTGCTATCACCGCGCTCGTCGATCGATGGAGGCCGGAGACGCATAGTTTTCACCTCCGTACCGGTGAGATGACCGTCACTCTGCAGGACATGTCCATGATCCTTGCACTCCCTATCCAGGGGGATCCTCTGTGTATTAACACAGGCTCCGACGGCTGGCGTGAGCGGATGTGTGGCCTTACCGGTGGTAAGTGTCCTGGTGACACTATAAACTCAAAGGGGGAGAAATTAAGAGTCACGGCCGGTGCTACTTTCAAGTGGATAGCACAAAACTTTAGTACATGTCCTGAGAATGCTAGCGAGGATGAGATTACTATATATGCCCGTGTGTATGTGTGGTATGTCATCACGAAGACTATATTTGCTGATGGTAAGGGCAACATGGCTCATCGGTCGTCAAGGCCTTAACTGTGATGGATAAAAAATGGAGCTAGGGTTCGGCGGCATTAGCCTTCTTGTACCGGCAGGTAATGGGGTGTTTCTATTTTTCCCCTCTTTACATATGTTCTTCAAACTTATGCATGACTAAGTTTGTTTGCTTTCTTGTGTAGCTGGACGAGGCTTGTCGAAGGACTGAGGCTGAGGCTTATATCGGTGGTCCGTTGCTACTCCTCTCGGTGTGGATGTGGGAACGCTTTCCAGTTGGTAGGCCAAAACATATGCCTTCCAAACCCTATAGTGATGGCGGGGAAAGGTTGAAGTGGCCCACATGAGCTTACAATTGGGACGTGGTCTCAAAGCCTCCAACCGACCTACAAAACGCGTACCTGAGATACACCAATGAGTTTGATAACCTTCTCCCGGAGCAAGTAAGAATTTCTGAACATACACCGTTTACCATTCCTTTCAAGTGCTCTTCTCATTAAACTATCTTGTTTGCGATTAAGGTTGTATGGGAGGTATATGGTCCTAGGGACAATTTTGGTTGTGAGGAGTTCCGTCTTAACCCACAGTGCGACGCGGAACACAATCTATGGTATATGGAGTGCCCCATGATATGCATGTGGGTTGTTGAGCATTATATGCCGCAGCGGGTTATGAGACAGTTTGGTCTCTATCAGGCTACACCTCCGGATTACCAGGACACCGACGAAGCTCTTCATCGGTAAGAATTGGTTCTATACATGTTTTTGAAGACAATGTATGATAATTATGTGTGCTTCAAAAGTTGCTCTTTATTCACATACAGGTTGGACAGGCTCAAGAGCAAGAAGACTGACTGGGGCAAGATTCACCAGAAACACATAGCTAGATTTCTTTTATGTGTGAGAGAAGCTAAGAAATCGAAAAGAATGGCTGCAAAACCCCATTGTGAGGACGCTTTCAGCGAGTACCTCCATTTGTTTCTAGAGAACACTCGTGTGAAGATCCTACCAGATGCATATCCGGAAGATATATTGGAAGAGCCAGCTGCGTGGGACGGTGAGGAACCTTGAGTACAACCAAGATGTTAGAGAAGGGCAAACCTCCTTTGCCCCCGTGATGAACTTTGTGGTAAGTCGGTAGTTCATGTTCCCGTTACTATCTTAGTCGGATTTGTGTAATGTGTCATTGATTTGCTTGCAATGCAGCGCACGGAGGTCCAGAAGCAGGCGGATGAGTTGGAGGGCACTTTGGAGTTCCCGAGGGATGAGGAGGGCAATAACAAGTTAAGGGATTTCGTTAGGAAGCAGGCACAAAAGCTACGACGCTTCGCGAACTTGCTTGGTTGTCGGGATCCCGAGGTTGTTGCGACGTCGTCCAAGGAACCGGCGAGCAATCTTCCACGGTAAGAGATAAACTTTCACCGATGACATCGTTCTTGAATTTCCATGTATCACTCTAATGAGATCATTGCTCTTATTGTAAAGGCCGAAGATGAAGAGGTGCCGGACGACATGTCATTGGAGAAGTATCAACGGAAGGTACGGTCCGCAATCAAGCTAAGGCCAAGAAATCGTCCTATTGTCGAGTCCGATCCAGAGGACGAGCCACGACCGAAGAAGATTGATTCGAGGAGAGGAGGCAAGAGCAAGCGTGCTAGAAAGTAGTTGCTAGAAGAAGATTGCTCCGAGGAGAGGAGAGGACTATGTTGTTTCAGTGTTGTGTGAGACTATGTTGGTTCATTGTTGTGTGAGACTATGTTGGTTCAATGTTTGAGGTACTGTGATGTTAATCCTATGACAATGTTCTATGTTTGAGACAATGTTAGAGATGCTTGAGTCAAACATGTTATAAATGTTTGTGTCATGTTAGAAAGTTAGAAATGCTTGAGTCACGTCTGGAGTCATATTAGAAAGTTAGAAATGTTTGTGTCATGTTAGAAAGTTAGAAATGCATGGTAGAAAGAAGGAAATTGTGCACCTCTAGGCCTGCGACGCCAGGTCTGGAGGCGCAGCAAGAGTGCATGTGGCGCCGTGCGAGCCGGCGCCGCACCCTCCTAGGCCTGCCGCGCCTGGTGCTGCACTATCCCAGGCCTGCCGCGCCTGGCGCCACACCCTCCCAGGCTACCCATTCCCAGGCCTGCGGCGCCGTGGCATCTGGCGCCGCACCCTCCTAGGCCTGACACGCCAGGCGCCGCACCATCCCAGGCCTGCGGCGCCGAGGCATCTGGCGCCGCACACTTAAAGGGTGCCGCGCCCGCCGGCATGGCGCCGCACCCTC
Organism: Avena longiglumis; assembly: GCA_030063025.1. Taxonomy (NCBI): domain Eukaryota; kingdom Viridiplantae; phylum Streptophyta; class Magnoliopsida; order Poales; family Poaceae; genus Avena; species Avena longiglumis. The sequence continues at coordinate 31,281,315 of CP125976.1, forward strand.
CCAGGCCTCCTCCTGTCGAATTGACAGGAGGTTTTCCTGCCGCGCCACGAGAGGCGCCTGGCGCCGCATATGGACCTGCAGCGCCTTGCGAGCTGGCGCCGCACACTTAAAGGGTGCCGCGCCCGCCGGCATGGCGCCGCACCCTCCCAGGCCTCCTCCTGTCGAATTGACAGGAGGTTTTCTCGCCACCACGAGAGGCGCCAAGATATGGACCTGCTGAAGGCGTGCGGCTGGCCGACACTCCTGAGCCTCCTCCGTCGAATTGACAGGAGGTTTGCCTGCCGCGCCAGGAGGCGCCTGGTGCCGCATATGGACGTGCAGCGCCGTGGGAGCTGGCGCCGCACACTCTGATCACATTCTCTAACCACACATCATATCAAATCATACATAGATCACACATCACAAATGATACATAGTTCAAACATCACACTAAGTTCAAACATCACAAATCATACATAGTTCACACATCACCATCCGTAGTTCGACATCACACTAAGTTCACACACATTATCCATCGTTCATACGCGAGCTCCCGGTTACATAATCTAAAGCATAGGTCCTTTGCCCTTCCTCTTCTTCTCTTCCTCTTCCTCCATGGAACGCCACGCCGCTTGACGAAGACTTTCCCTCTCCGCAGCACGAGCCTCCTTAGCTTGGCGCTCCTCTTCCTCCTCTTTCTTGCGGATCTCGTCATTACGTTCCTTGCGCTTCCTCGCCATGTCCTCATCACGCAACATTTCTTGGTAGCGCCTTCTTCTTATGGCAAAATCGATCTCTTGGATAGCCTTGTTGGATTGAGGTTGCTCAAGGTCTATCCAAGTGTAGTACCTGCATACCGGAGGGGGAGACTACAAGAAAATAGTGCATGTTAGAGGATATGCTGCCCTATAGTTTGGGACACATGAAGAACTAAAAAGCTTTTTGCATACCCGTGGCTTGTCGTATGGGTTGCGGCTACGCTCGGGAGAGCGGTTGTAGTTGGCACACATGAAGAACTTCTTTCCCCAACTATCGGAAAAGTAGTCTTGGGATTCCTTAACAGTGCAATCGGTTCCACACCAACAAATAGGAACCTCCTTCTCATGGGCCTCAGAAGTACGAAACGCCTTCCGTGGCCTTTCCTCTTGGTCGGCGCAAGGTGGCCTAGCATTGGCCCTCCTCTTCCTCTCTTCCTCTTCCTTCTCCTTTTGCCTCTTCCTCTCTTCCTCTTCCTTCTCCTTTTGCCTCTTCCTCTCTTTCTCTTCCTTCTCATTTTGCTCTTCCTCTCTTCCTCTTCCTTTTTCTTCTTTCTCTCGTCCTCTTCGTCCTTTTTCTTCGCCAAGTCTCGAGCAAGTTGAACTACCTCTTCAAATGCCTTCCTCTTCTTCTCTTCTTCTTACTCCTTCCTCTTCCTCTCTTCCTCATCTTCCTTTCTCTTCCTCTCTTGTGGCAAACCTCTGTCCTTTTGAAATCCCATTATTCTCGTGACTAACATCCCGATAGGAAGTTGGCCTTGGTCCAAGCACTAAACCCTTGCCGCCATCAACCGTGGCTTCATCCGCTAGACTAAGATCACGAAACAAGGGTACCCGATGATCCCTGCCCAATACCTTCTCATGCACTTCGGCCTCATCCTTAGTGAACCCCTCCTCATCAACTTCTTCATCGAGACCATCCTCATCTGAGTCGGATAGATACATTCGAGAAAACGGGATGTCATGATCCATGTTCTCTTGTGTATGATATAAGTCTAAATTTCCAATAGTACTGTCACAGAGCTCAACCTCCCTCTCACTATCCTCATACTCATCATTCTCCTCTTCCAATGCTTCAGCTTGATTCTTTGAAATGGGGCTCAGAGATGTCCTCAATTCATCTTGCTGTGTCAAAGGAGGCTCAGTCAATTCCTCTTGGTTCATGGGTGGAGGACTCCAAGCTTCATATGGGGAGGCAACCGGTATGATACTCCTTTGCATATTATCATCAACCTTTTTCGTGGCAAATAACTCAAGAGCTTTGTCTTGTGATTCGGCCACCACTTCCTTGTATGCAAACCAACGTTGCTCTGAGATGATACGCATTGTCTTCCAACGGTTGTGCATCCCAAATCCCACATTGTGCCTACCCTCCAACTCAACAACATCACTAGGATCCATCCAATTCAAATCTACCCGAATTTGTTGCAACACCTCCGCATAGTTTGGACTACGATCAAACACCAAGTCAATCTCATCCGGGTCTGGCTCAATATTGCCTCTCAAGAAAGCTTCCTTGTCCATATGATGAACATGGACAATTCTAGCCATCCCTAAAATGAATATAAGAACATAACGGTGCATAAATTAAATAAGTATCTATGCCGAAATTTACACTAACAACAAGCTCATACAACCATACCCTAACCATAACTCTAACCCTAACCCTAACCCTAACTCTAACCCTAACCCTAACCCTAACAATCTTATCTATATACATGAAGGTTTAATATACCAATTCTAACTCTATATATCAACCAAAGACCTCATTGCTCCATACAAATTTACATATCCAATTGGTGGCCTAGCATTTGGAGGAATTTCTTAATTTAGGGACAAATAACTTAAAATTTGCGGATGAAATTGAGGGGAGAAGAGGAAAATACCTTGGTGAGGCTATTGGCAAAGAAATCCCCTAAGTTTTTCTTCAAATCTTGGAGTTTTGAGTGGAGATTGGGGAAGAGTGAGCCCTAGCCGCCGCCGTTCTAAGTGGTGAGGGGAGAGGAAAGAGGGGAAAAGGAGAAGAGGGTCGGGCTGGGCCGACCCGGCGCGAGCTTAGGGCTCAGTGTGTGGCGCCACCAACACGCAGTGGCGCGCCTTGGGGCCCGCCATCAAGGGCGTCAGACTTAGGTGCCAGGCATGAGCTGTGTAGTGGGGCGCCAGGCCGAGAAGCGTGGCGGCGTCTTGGCGCCAGCTCGCGGCGCACGCGAGCTGTGCCAAGGCGGCGTCTGGCCCCGGCCAATGGCAAGGCGCCGTCGAAATTGGCGCCGCATGAGGCTGCGAGCTGCAAGGGAGTGAAAGGTTATTCCATTTGAATTTGTTTTCGAATAGGGTTAATCTTTGAATTTCTCACGACTTTAGGTTATTTTTTATTTAATTTACCTGATAGGTGAGCGCAGCCACGCGGCCACGCCTGCAGGGTGTTGCTCGGGGTTCGTCCAGATCGAGCCCAGCGGCGGCGCAGCCATGTACAGTCTGCCGCGCGGGACAAGTCCACGTACGTCGTCTACACGCTAGCTAGCTAGCTAGCTGCGCCCAAAGGATATCCGATTAGACCAAGACATGCTAGCTAGCTGGCTGCTGACTGGTGTGCTACGTGTCCCGCGCCAAGACATGCCTTGTCATCTCGTCTCATCGATCTTCTCTTCCTGGCTACTAGCGACTAGTGCTAGAATCTTACTGTTACTCTGAAGAAACGGCGTATGGGCTCAAACAGTTACAGAATATATGAACTACTGATTGCTCATCGATTGGACCTATATATGCGGATCGATGATATGCATATCCTATGGCTGTATGTAGACCCATATAAATTGGAAAACTTATTTATTACACAATAAAAGGAAATGCATGAGCCATATAGATAGATAAATTACCCGCAAGTGAGTCCATATTATAGTTTTAAAAACTGGACCGGTGAGACATATGGTTCACTTTTCGGATCACCGGTTTGTCTGGTTTAATGGTAACAAAAGCCGTTATTTTTAATTAAAATTTAAGCAAATTTTACAATAAAACAACCATATATTGTATATATAAAGTATACTCCATTCATTTATAAATACGTGTACTTCTAGCCTTTGTCTTAAGTCAAAATTGCAAAACTTTGACCAACTTTGTAGACAAATGTAGCAACATATATGGCTTCAAACGTATATATTATGAAATTATATATTCAAAACATATCTAGTAGTACTTATTTTATGTCATAAATATTGCTACGTTTTTTATATAATTATTAGTCAAACTTAAGTATTTTTGACTTAGGCCAAAAGCTGGGAGTATACTATTTGTGAACGGAGGGAGTATTTCAATATGTAAACACAAGACATGGTGAGCCCAAGCGGTATTGTATCGGGACTCACGTGGTGCTATTTCTACCTTCTGGAAGGTTATGATTTCAATTCCTCTTGCAACATCTTTCTTATTGCCGATTTTTGCTCTTTGAACAACTGCCTCCTTAAAAACCGACGATCCCGTTAGTTCGTTTTTTTGGTCAGTTTTACTATGGCCCGTACACACTTGTTTCTACTGTGGAGTAAAATTATTTGGCCAAAAATCACTTTAGAGCTCGGGTCGCATGAAGCCCTTTATTTTTCTAAATTTGAAAACATGATTACTAAGTTTGAAAATAATATCTAGACGTACATAATGATGTATTCTACCAACACACAAAGTCCCAGCCCGAAATACCTTATATTCCGGGCTTAACAAAAATGAAAAAATCTAACAGAATTTTATGCTCTAAATTTTTGTACTATTTACTACTTTGGATATCAGATTTTGTCGTTTTGTGCAACAAAAAATACGGAATAGTTCAAGTTGAGAAATTTTCATGTTGGTAGATTACACTATTTTCTACATCCAGAATTTTTTTTATCAAAGTTGTTTAGAATTTTAAAGTGCAGTTTCTGAATTGCTCAAAAAAGAGTTCCATGTCACCCGAGCTCCAAACGTCCGCGTCCTCTTCAAATCTAGTGCTATCTGTTTGATTACGACAGCTGTCTATATAATACATCATGTACTAATATATTGACTTCGTCATGAAAATAATTCGATGTGGATGTCAAACTGTCTACAGTACACCCATATGAGGATGGGGATAAGATGCTAACTAATCATGAACACATGCGTGAAGGTTGTATCTAGATAGGTGGCATTTGGTTCACCTAATTTGATGATCTATCTGATAATTATCATGTACACGTTTCTTTAAACTTCTTTTTTTTAGCAAAGAAGACTTACACGTAAGAGGTCCTAAATTATTTTAGAGGATTTTTCGTGGCGCTTCCACTGAAAATTTTCCTTAGAGCTGGACCTCTCACAAATAACAATTTTTTTCAATATTTGAATCATTTTTAAGAAGTGATTATCTCTTTAGGAAAATGTCGAACAATTTGAAGAAAAATGCAACCATAATTCAAAGTCTCATGAGATGCACCTGCGGGAGTTCAAGAATTGAATACGGGTTTACAAGGTAACGCTGCCCGCAAAAATAATAAAGGTAAAGCAAAAATGACCACAAGTTTATAAGGTTTCCGTGCTCGCTGCACATCTTTCTATTGATTCGATCGACTTATCAATGCGTAATGATGTGGCTCATCAGATGTCAATTTTAGGCTGACCAAATGTTTTTTCTTGACGTGTCCACTCATATGGCCTAATTAACCACATCTAATTAGATTAATGCTAATCCTAGTACTATGTAGAGTATGTTCCACTTAGGTGTAAAAAATACAGCTAACTCATAAAGTCAATATATGATAAAGAATTTGTGAACCATGTATACTCCAACTTGCAAACCGCATGATGGAAAATGACGTTATCAGAATAGTTCTGACTATTTTTTCAATCATATACACATTACCACTGGCATTTGTAAAGTCAAATATAGCATATTATTCTTATTATCCATGGTCTAAACAATTCGTTTTATTTGATCTATGCCTCCAGTCTTTTGATGCACCACACACAAGCTTATAAATTTCTCAAATTCTAAATTCCGCGTATATACGAGTAGGATGTCTATGACAAATTATATGTGCGGGAAAATCGCAACCAAAAAGTCATGACCCATGTTTAACCCTGGGGAGGCCTTTTCAGAAATAAGAGTCCATAGGTTCGGCTTTTAACCCAAAAAGTGGTTTCTGCCCCCAAATGTTTGTTTGCCACAACCCTTCATAAACGACGAGGGAGGACTGCATCTTGAATTTTTTTTCTAGATGCTCCGAACTTTTGCTGCATATATTTGAAGATCATACAAGTTACAAACTACAAGATATACATGTCTGCATGTTGCCCAATCGCAACTTTTTTACATGTTGCCTAACCTCGTATTATGATTGTTTTAATATACTATCAGGCAGCAATTAGGTGAGGATTAGCATGTTTGGTTGTCGTTCAAGCTGTCCCCTTCTTCATTATTTATTTTAATTATGTGGCATATGTACGTCGATAGACACATCTTACTCGAGCACCAGCATATATGCAGCTGCGGATCGATCTTTTGGTTCGGTCTTAATTAATGTTGTTAAGTAAATAGAAAACTTACAGCCACATACTGAACTTTCATTCAATTATTAAGAAGATATGAAAAACAGCCTTTCTACCAGTAGTAGAAAACATTTATTTATTCTAGAACAATGTTTATTTTTTTCTTGGAGTGAGGATATGCCACCTCCACGCTAAGTAAGAACAAACTTTTACTCTTCTCTCGTTTGCTCAGTGCAGCTTTGACCAGCATGCATCAAGCTACATGATGATAGCTTAAAATATAACCAATCAAACACACTGAAAAAAGAGAGGAAGGCAACCGAGGATGTGTACCGTGGAACTGTGCATGCATCTTTTAATAAAAAAATCATAAAGGATGAGCCATTATCGGTCGATGTTGCCTTTTTCGTAAGGTAAACTGATTTGGTTTCAAACGTAATTTTTATATTTTGAAAGAAGTTGTGTCCCTTTTCGCTTGATGTACAGTGACCATGGCGACATGTAGTAAGTAGTACATGCTAGCTAGAGCCTTGGGAGAAGAAAAAATAGGGTTAGTGTGGGAAGAATGATCAGATAATCATATCCAGATACCAAACCCAGCCACCAACAAGACAACAAGCATGGTAGTGGAGTATACATTAAACCTGCAGAGAACAACAGCCACTGAAAAAGTACTGTACCATCTCATATCAGCATGCATACATATATACTCAGAAAAGCCATGAGGTTGTCCATGACTTTTTGTCCTGACATGACTCGAAGGTTCAGGTGCTCTCCTTTTTGGAAGAAAGCTAGCTAGGAAGGAGGGACAGAAGCGTCATTTCATCTCCGGTAGGATGGATAAACCTTTGTGATGACGATGATGCAACCGTCCGGTTCGTCTGTTCGTGCCCCTGTTTTCATGCACATCGTCACTGCACCCGACGACCTAGACCTAGAGGCTAGCTCGATCTGCTTGCTTCCTGGGGGCGTGCATATCCGGATGGATCGAGTAAGCAAAACCACTTGGACTGGGGTTTAATTGGCACCACACACAAATGGCAACAAAAGTCGTCAGGTAGCACGTCAGTTTCTGCGAGAATAATGGCATTATTCCTTCTCGCATTATTGATTTGATGATTAGTGTTTAGCGTAATCAATCATCGCATCCTATTCGAAGTTCCCCATTCATAGTTGGGGCACATTATCTTCGATCCTGTAATTTTTGTTCGGCGGCTCACGAATATATTTCTGCATGGTGCCATAACCGGAATATTCGTGCGATCATATCAGTTGGTTTCAGGTTTCTTAGATCGATCGACAGGGGCTAGCTCGATCGGAAGTACTTCCTCTATTTCACAATATAAACATTTTTTAGCAAGCTGCAGAGGGAGTAACATGGATAGGTTTGTCTTCACCGGAGGCACTGGAAACTTCACAAAAGAAGTTTTGCAAGTTACACATGAGGAAGTCTTGCAAGTTACACATGAGGAAGTTTCAAGGTTTTCTCTATGGGAGATAAGTACACGGGCAAGGGCACACGTTTGAGTTTGAAGACCGTGCATGTTTTTTAAGTAAATATATGTATTATTACTAGTAGTAGTTAACAAAAAAATATACTAGGTGATTGAACTCCCATGACGAGTGGCCAAGTTGAAACTAACTACTACTGGGTTATCTTGAAATAAATTCCAAAAAATATAGAATTATTGAGTTTAGATCTCAAGAATCAAGACACGAAATAAAAATAAAAATAGTAGTACAACTCAATAAAGTCAAACACCAAACTGTATTCAGGTAGTACAGTCCAAGTTGCAACCTGGGCGCTACTACCAAACAAAACAAGCAGAACCACAGACAGAACTACTTTTTAAACACACAATTAAAGTGACGACCTTGGATTGGATCTCAGTACTATGAAGATTAGCAACTAATACTTGTTTAACACTCTAAGTTAGACAAGGAGCATCAGACCAGGTAGGTAGATTAGGAGCTACTAACTGATCAAGCTGCTAGATTAAGAACACGCCACGCCGGCGTCAGCATCAGCACTCGGCAGTAATAAAACCATTTGCTCCTCCTCCTCATCATCCTTGTCAGCTGTCACTGTCCCTAACAGCAACAGTACGATTCTCCAATGAGCACCCAAATCTGAGAGCTTTTCATCAGTTAAATTCCAGACAAAATAAGTGGGCGTCCACCCTGTGCCTCTTCTCCCCTCCCTCTCCCTGTCCTCATATGCCGCTCCCCTCCTGGCAATACTACTTCATTGCTTCTTTCGCTCCGTGTGGGTTGGTTGGTTGGTCGGTCGGCTGCTGCTCTCTCCGCCTCGCCTACCCCCGTCCTCCCCCTCTGACTCTCCCCTGTCGCTACGGAGCCCGGCCGTCCCGGCTCCTTTCTTGGTTGGGCGCTGGCCTCGGCGCCCGCCGCGCCAAAGTTTGATTTTGGGGAGGTTTCCGGAGGAAGAAAGGTTGTGATTTTTCCGTGGTTTCAGGAATCCGTGGCCGGTTTCTGTCTGTACGGTGATTTCGATTGCTGTACGAGTCTTGGAGTTACGATTTGGGGTTTGCCATTCCTGGTTAGACCGGAGCTTCCATTTATGGTCCTTGCAGATATCCCCAAGAATTCAGACCGGTCGAAGCAGTTCTTCAGTGGAAGAAGAACGGCTTGGCCTTGAGATTCGGTTGCAAGACTGGTACCTTCTTGGTGAGCCTGAATGCTCTACTACTTATTGATGTAATAACGGAGGTGTGGAGGTGTTGATGTGGAGATTTGGGTCTGAACTCTGAGTTTCAGTTGGGTTGACGCAAAGACTTGAAGTGGTGGACTTGTTTCTTGGGACTGTTGTATCTGTGAGGATTTGAGGCTGTGGCAAAAAGAGATCGATGGCATCGCTATCCGGGAGTGAGCCAACAAATAGGGGGAGCATGTGGGAACTAGATCAGAACCTTGATCAGCCCATGGATGAGGAAGCAACCAGACTGAAGAATATGTACAGAGAAAAGGTCTGACGTTTCTCTTCTTCAGTTAGTTACATTTTCTTATGATTTTGAGAGAATATAAAATCTGTCTCTGCATGTGACCAATTCATCAAAATTGCACTGGATGGACATGTTGTTCGTCATCATCCGTAGGGCATGAAACAATCTGGTTTGGTTCATATGATGGGAGTACCTTTTTTATTTATCTTACTAGCACGCGATTGCAGAGTAACTGAAGAAAGCGGGATGATTTTGTTTTATTCAAGTTTTTTATGCTGTACATTTAGATGAAACAATTCGCAGAAGAAGCTTTGGCCCTAATAAACTTAATGCTTGTACGTTCTTGAAAAAGGAATTGAATGCTTTTCTTATATTACTGAAGTAGCTAAGCTACTAGAGCAGGATTTTATACTGACTGTTATTTCCCTTGATGCAGAAATTTTCATCAGCTTTGTTATTACGGCTTGCATTTCAGAGCCTTGGGGTGGTCTTTGGTGACTTGGGAACATCACCGTTGTATGTGTTCTATAATGCCTTTCCTCATGGAGTAGATGACGATGAGGATGTTATTGGAGCTCTTTCCTTGATCATTTACACCCTTACACTGATCCCTCTCGTAAAGTATGTTTTTATTGTCTTGCGAGCAAATGATAATGGTCAAGGTGAGACAGTTGATCCTCACGTAACATGCTGCTTAGGCCTTCAATAAGATGGTGCCTCTTATGATCTGCTTTGCACTTGGAAAAAAAAATACTGACTGCAATACATGAAAATGTTTGTTTCTACACATTAGCCAACACACTTGAAGTTCGGTAGTAGTGCATTTTTTTCCATCAAATTAGTAGGTGAATAATATATATGAACAGAACGCCTTTCTATTCAGGAGAGATGCCAGAGTGGCAGCTAATTTGCTTTCTTCAGATTATGGAAAATTTAGTCTGAGAACGTTTTACTTTTGCTCAATATCAGAAACAACACATGCGGTGACTACTTGACTTGATAGCTTGCTTGCACATTTGCAGCAATGCTGAGTTACTGACATCTTTTTGCCTTGCAGGTGGTACATTTGCTCTTTATTCACTACTCTGCCGTCATGCAAAGATCAGCACTATACCCAACCAACACAAGACTGATGAGAACCTCACGACATATAGTAGGCAAACTTATGAGGAGAACTCATTGGCAGCAAAAATAAAGAGATGGCTGGAGACACGTGCATATAAGAGAAACTGTCTTCTTATTCTTGTTCTCATCGGAACTTGTACAGCTATTGGAGATGGAATCCTTACTCCTGCTATATCAGGTATTCTGCATAATCTCTTCTGAAGTCATGTTTAGCATCATGTATTTCTGAATAAATCCAGTGTATCCAGGAATCTGACATATGATTCTGTGTTTCGACAGTCCTTTCTGCATCAGGTGGAATAAAAGTTCAAAATCATAACATGAGCACAGGTATATCCTGCGTTCAATACGCTTTATTCTTATTCTGGCATATTGTAACTTATGTACATTCTTCAAGTAGCATGTAGAAACATATTCTCATCCCAATGATGAAAGGAAGTCAATGCAATTCACATATGTGTGTTGTATTAATTATGATCTCATATGCATCGCTTACCTTTCTTGGTCTTACTTCAAATTGTTTTGCACAAGTTAATGTTTTGAAGTCACTTCATCTTTGATTTTCTCTTCATCTGGCAGATATTGTTGTACTTGTTGCTGTGATCATCTTGATTGGAATATTTAGCATGCAGCACTATGGTACAGACAAAGTTGGATGGTTGTTTGCACCCATAGTGCTGATCTGGTTCATTCTAATAGGAAGTGTCGGAGCACTGAACATACACAAGTATGGCAGCTCCGTGTTGAAAGCATACAATCCAGTCTATATATACCGGTATTTCCGAAGGCGAGGGAATACTCCTGACAGCTGGACTGTTCTTGGAGGAATCATGCTTAGCATCACAGGTCAGGCCGTTTTACCTAATTAGAGATTTCTTCCATCAATTTATAGTTGACCCGGTGTAACATGCAGAAAATTGGTTCTTTCTCTTCAGGAACTGAAGCATTATATGCAGATCTATGTCATTTTCCCGTGTTGGCCATTCAGGTAATATATCCTCAGTTAGGAATTGTGTGATATATCTTATTGTAATTATGCTCTCCTGTAAAATGAAGTATTTGCAGATTGCTTTCACCTTCATTGTATTCCCATGCCTTCTACTGGCATACACAGGGCAGGCAGCTTATATAATTTCCAACAAGCAACATGTGAATGATGCCTTTTATCGCTCCATTCCAGGTTCTCCTCGGCTCCTATCGCTTGTCATCCTTTGACTAATCTTAACTCTTAAGATATATCTGTCGGTGTGCCACCAAATCATGTTTGCTAGGTGCACATTGGCGTTATACGTATTCATTTTTTTCTTCTTTTTTTGAGATTTGTATTCATCATTGATAGTGCACACCAGTGTTGTATGAAATATGGTTCTCATAGTGAGATGTTTAATCGTTGCAGATGCCATATACTGGCCAGCCTTTGTTATAGCAACTGCTTCAGCCATAGTTGCAAGTCAAGCCACCATATCTGCAACATACTCAATAATAAAGCAAGCTCTTGCACTAGGCTGCTTTCCCCGTGTGAAGATAGTCCACACCTCAAAGAAATTCCTTGGGCAGATTTACATCCCGGACATCAATTGGCTCCTTCTGGTTCTTTGTATTGCTGTGACTGCTGGATTCAAGAACCAAAGCCAAATCGGAAATGCCTACGGTGAGGTTTACATTTCAATATGTGAATTTTCATGTGTACTCCATGTCCATGTTGTTATATACTGCTGAGCTTGGAGAGGTCAGGGGTCATCCTCCTTTTAGAAAAAAGTAATGCTGAGCTTGGAGAAGCTACAATTTAGAAGAAAGGTTGGCATATAATAGTAACAATATATGCTAACGGTATGTTGCCTTTGTTTGTTTTGTCCTGTTTTACCTGAACTATGTATTTGGCTGGCTTCTCTTAATTGAGATTGGGCAAAAGCCTTTCTTTAAAACAACAGTTTCTGGTAATACTAGCAGACTGACATTGTCCTGAACTAAGAACAAGTTGCTGATTTTTCAGGATATAATCTCCATCGCAAACATCAGATGGCTCTTAACTCACATTTCATGTTTTGTCAACAGGGACTGCAGTGGTTATAGTTATGCTAGTGACCACGTTCCTCATGGTACCAGTAATGCTGCTGGTGTGGAAGAGTCACTGGATCCTTGTCGTTACCTTTATTGTGTTCTCGCTGATGGTAGAGCTACCCTACTTCTCAGCTTGCATTTTAAAGATCGACCAAGGAGGCTGGGTTCCACTTGTCATAGCAGTAGCCTTCTTCACCATCATGTATGTGTGGCACTACTGCACCGTGAAGCGGTATGAATTTGAGATGCACAGCAAGGTCTCGATGGCTTGGATTCTTGGCCTTGGTCCTAGCCTTGGTCTGGTGAGGGTTCCAGGGATAGGCTTTGTGTACACTGAGCTCGCAAGCGGTGTCCCTCACATCTTCTCCCACTTTATCACCAACCTACCTGCTATCCACTCGGTTGTTGTTTTTGTGTGTGTCAAGTATCTTCCGGTCTACACTGTCCCGATGGAGGAGCGGTTCCTTGTGAGGAGGATTGGGCCAAAGAACTTCCATATATTCCGGTGTATCGCAAGGTACGGATATAAAGACCTCCACAAGAAAGATGACGACTTTGAGAGGATGCTCTTTGACTGCCTCACTTTATTCATCCGACTCGAGAGCATGATGGACGGTTATTCTGATTCCGAAGAGTACAGTGTGCCAGAGCAGAGGACCGAAGGATCAATAATCAACAACGCATTTCCGGCAGAAAAAACTATCAACACAATGTGCTCCAACGGTGACCTGAGCTACTCATCACAGGATTCTATTGTGCCGGTGCAGTCGCCCCTTGGGGTGAACAATCTACTGACCTACTCAAGCCATGCCAGCCAAGCAGTTGGCAACGAACTGGAGTTCTTGAACCGATGCAGGGACGCTGGTGTGGTCCACATCCTAGGGAACACCATTGTGCGTGCACGGAGAGATTCAGGGATCATCAAGAAGATCTCTGTCGACTACATGTATGCTTTCATGAGGAGGGTCTGCAGAGAGAACAGCGTGATCTTCAACCTTCCCCATGAGAGCCTTCTTAATGTTGGGCAAATATACTACATCTGAAACATCTTTTTTTTTTGTATTGAGTCTGTTGGATCCGAACTATGTAGCTCTGTTGCACTGCTCTCCTGAGTGGGGAGGGAAAGATTTTTAGGGTGAAACGATAGGGACCTGTTGTTAAAGTGTAAATAGGAAACACATCGTTCATGGAGTATAAGCGGTGTTAGCTTAAAATTTTGTTTTCTGTTCTGGCAGTGTCTACACTGGAAATGTAATGGTTTCTGTTGTGTCATGTAAGTTTCAGATGGTTCTTTGCCATGATATATATACTCTTTATATAGACAGACTATAGTGATGGTTATTTCTGTCAGGTTGTTGAAAACAAAACGTCTGGCTGGGCATTATTCACGGATTCAAATATACCATACTGCTACAAATTTTGTGGCAGAATTTAAGGTTTTATAAGAATGGCTGGAATCAACATGACAGATAGACCAATGAATGCACAGATGGTGTGGCAAAACAGAAAGTTGATGCAAAAGGGCACATTATCACTAATACCCAGAGTCATAGCCATAGTACTCATAATACTCTAAACTGGGCAACATGTTCAGATTCCGGGCGAGCTCCACATCCAACTCGGAACTGAAGTGGACGAGGTCCATCTCCAGCATGTCATCCACGCTGCCGGTTCCACCATGGGTGATGTCGTCAGGGATGTACTTGGCGTCGTCCGGATACACGATCTTCCTCGCGGAGTGCTCGTCGCAGTAGCAACGCCCCGCATATGCACAGGGTAGAGGGCAGCATAATTCTGGCTTTGTTGGGTTATTAGGTGGTGAGGACCAGAACTCGGCGTAAAACAGGGTCCTATGAAGCTTGAGATCAGAGGTGGCCATGAAGTTCACTTGGTAGCGCGTGTCAAAGAAAGGGCGGCGGCCTCGCTTGCTTTCCTCCACACCAAGGATAAAATCAAGCTTATAGTTTGGTTCCTACGGCAAGCAAGCAAAGAGTTAATTGGATAAAACTACCACAATTGAGGCTGTCGGGACGGGTCAGTACCGATTCTGGTAATTTCTACATGTCATTATCAACACCTGGACGCTGCAACTCTGTTCGCGCAAATCCCAGCTTGAACACGTTTCTGACGAGGCTAGCCCACGTGCAGAGCTGACGTGGCCAAACGGCCGTTTTGCCAGCCGTTAGGACTAGACCAGTGCGGTCCGACCAGGTGGGTCTGTGTCTGGGTCGCCTTCTTCCCTAGTCAGTTCTTGCTCTCTCACTCTTCTCACTCTCCGCTTCCCCCGATCTGGTGCCTTTGCCGCCGCCGACCCTCTGCCACCGCCGTCGTCATGCCCTCCTGGGATGAAGAAGACACCAACGATGGTAGCCTCGTATCAGGCTTCTCAGAAGGGCAGGATATTAGCTCGCCTGGACCTGTAAGTGTAGATCTAGGGTTCTCCGATTTCCATGCTTTTAGTTGGATTTCAGCCGATTGCAGCTCTTGTTTAGTTCAGGATAATAAGCTCTAGTAAATCCACTAACATATGCTGCTGTCCTATCCACTGAACCCTAGATAGATTTGTCGATTTATGTTATTGTTGTGCTTTGTGTTAGGTGCCAGATACTATCTTTGAACCTGATTACAACGGCCGTGATGATGTTCAGCTGAGGTGCAAGCATGACAAGCCTCTGCATAAATTTGTTGCTTTCGAAGGATCAGACACTGGAAGGAAATTTCTTGGCTGTGGTTGCAAGGTTGGTGGTGTCACTGATTGTAGAATTTGCATTGTTTCATTATCACTAATTGTAAAACATGCTTTGCTTAGTGACTATTGTTGCTTAGGTGATTTATCACAAGCTGTGATTACATATTGCTTAGGTGATTTATCACAAGCTTTGATCATATATTGTGTACTTTGCTTAATTTGCATTTGTGTAGTACTAACTAATATGTAGGAAGGCATGTGTGACACATTCCATTGGGTGGATTTGGAGTGGCCACCTACATTGCAGAAAGCTTTGATTAGGCTATGGGGTATGTATGAGGAAGAGAAAGACACAAGAATCTCTGGGAATGTGGAGTATGCCACTTCCAATTACCAGCTGGTTTTAGAGAAAAAGAAATTGGAGCAAGAGAAAGTAAAACTGATGGAAGAACTCAGCCTGACTCTGCCATTGAGTGAGTTGGGCAAAATAAAAACCCATGAACTTGAGCTTGAGAAGGCAAGGAAGGAGAAGGCTGTGGCACAAGTGAGAACTTTGAAGGAGGAGAAGAAGAAACTGGAGTATTGCATGGGAGATCTTTTCAAGGCTCTCCAAGAAAAGAAGGAGAAGTTGAAGCAGATCTCAGAGTTGTGTGCTGAATAACTTGCTATTGTATTAAGTAGTTAAAATTGTGTGTTTCTGGATGTTGAACTAGAGCAACAACTTATGTGTTTCTGTTATGTACCATTGGAACAAGTATGTTATTGTATTATGGATGCTTTCTATATGTACCAGATTATTATGATGTCTCCACTAGATTATTGTGTGTTTCTGTATGTACCAGATTATGTGTATGCTTTCTATATGTATTTATCAACATCAACTAATCTGTATGCTTTCTATATGTATTTATCAGAATCAAGCATGCATTTCACATTCCATTTCAATGTCCAGAATTATTTATCACAGAATGATTTATCACAAAATGCATTTCACTCAATCAAGCATGCACCATTTCACATCATGCATGTCATGTCCAGAATGATTTATCACAGAATCAAGCATGCATTTCATCATATTCACAGAATCAAGCATGCATCAAATTGACAGAACCAAGAATGCATTTCATGTCCAGAACCAAGCATGCATTACTACATGTCTAGAACATTCACAATAACTCAGCTGCATCACTTACATTGTTTCCATAAACTAGAGCACTAACCACATGCTTGTTCTTTCTTATCACCAGATCTGGCCTCAAAGGTTGTGAGAAGCTGGTGTATCTGTGCCCTTGCATCTTGCAATTAGAGCATGTAATGGTTCCCATTCTTGATGTGAGCTAACCATTTGCACTCACCCTTGAACTATCAGTAGTGTTGGAGATATGCCCTAGAGGCAATAATAAATGTAGTTATTATTATATCTTTGTGTTTATGATAAATGTTTACATTCATGCTATAATAGTATTAACAAGGAAACATTAATACTTGTGTGATTTGTAAACTTGATTTGAAGTCCCTAGTATAGCCTCTATACTTCACTAGCTTGTTGGTTGATTAATGATTGTGGTTTCCCTATCATGAACATTGAGATGTTATCAACAACAAGATCATATCGTTAGGAGAATGATATGGTGGACATACTCCTATAGATAAGCGTAGCATAAAGATCAAGTCATTTCAATAGTTCAATTGCTATATGCTTTCTGATACATAGTAACCTAATTCCTTCGACCATGAGATCATGCATATCACCTTTCCGGATGGATGCTTTGATGACATCAAACACCACACCGTAACTGGGTGGCTATAAAGGTGGCATTGAGTGTTCGGAAAGTATTGGTTGAAATACATGGATCAAGAGTGGGATTTGTCCATCCATATGACGGTTAGATATACTCTGGGCCCTCTCGGTGGAATGTCATCCAATTAGCTTGCAAGCATGTGACCGGGTCACAAGGGATCACATATCACGCGAGAAAAGAGTACTTATCGGTAACGAGGTTGAACTAGGTATGCGAGATACAAGCGATCATAACCTCGGATAAGTAAACTATCGTGAGACAAAGGGAAATTGGTATCGTATGTAAGTGGTTCATTCGATCATAAAGTAATCGTAGAAATATGTGGGAGCCATATGAAATTCCAGATTCCTCTATTGGTTATTGTTCGGAGAAGTGTCTCGATCATGTCCGCATAATTCACGAACCGTGGGAGACACACTTAAGGATTCGGCGTTGTTTTGAGTAGTTATGGTATTATGAGAAAGAGACCGAATGTTGTTCGAGTCTCGGATGGGATCCAGGATATCACGAGGTGATCCGGAATGGTCCGGAGAATAAGATTCATATAAGGAAAGTCCCGTTTGGAGTTCGGAATGATTCCGTGTTTTCATCGGGAATGTTCTAGAAGGTTCGGATTGTCCGGCACTCGGGGAGGTACATGAATGTGTCATTGAATGATTGCATCATGTACTAAGTGTTCTTGCTGTTCCAAAACTGAAAAGTCAAATCGGTTTGAAAGTCAAACGACTAAAACGAAACCGTGGAAACCGTGGAAAACTGTGGGAAACAGAAACTATGGGAAACAAGCAAGAGGAGGTTGAAACCAACTTGGAGGAGGAGTCCTCTCCCAAGCGGCGGCCCACCTAGGCCGAGTTGGGAGGACTCCCCTCCTCCTGGCGCCGGCCCTCCACCTATAAAAGGAGGGGGCCTCCTCCTCTAGACACACAAGTTCCTATCCTCTAATCTGGTTTAGAGCCGTTTTGGTTTAGAGCTTCTAATTGCTTTTCTGCGGTTTAGAGCCTTATAATTGGTGTGTCTAATCCTAGACCACTAATAGCCCTCTCTCATACTCCACCATACTCGCTCGGCTTAGGCGAAGCCTCGGGATTTCCCTCTACTTAGGTACCACGCCGTTGTCTTTGCCGGAATCGCGAGGAGAGTGCTACAACCTCCGCTTTGGAACAAGGGAGGAAGGTCTTCGCCGAGTACCGAACGTGTGACCGATTGCGGAGCTGCCGAGCATGGCCTGGGAAGGATCATCTACGCGATCTTGAGATGGGCAAGAGTACGACTACATCACCCACGAGAATCCGCTCTCATTAAACACTTTGGAATCTTCGAGGGTAAGTTATTCCATCGACTCGTTGCTACAATCTAGTAGATAGATCTTGGCTTGTTTGTTTGTATGCGATAGAAAATTTTTGTTTTCCATGCTACGAACCCCTACAGTGGTATCAGAGCCGTGTCTATATGTAGATCATTGCGAGTAGAACACAATGGTCATTGTGGGCGTTGATGCTTTTATTGTCGATTGCTTTTTGTGTACTTTGCATATTGCGGTATGTTGGGATGAAGCGGCCTGGGCTAACCTTACATGACATCGTTCATGAGACTTGCTCCACGCTTAACATGCAACTTGTATTGCATAAGTGGCTTTGCGGGTGCCTGTTTCTCCTAGCATAGTTAAGATCCAATTTACAACGGGTGATCAACAATGCTAGCATCAATGTTGTGGTTCTTGTTCGTAAGTTAGAACGACACTTATTGAAAGCCCCAAACCACGTAAAATATGCAAAGAAAGTAGAGGCGTCTAACTTTTTTTTGCAGGGGTGTGCAGTGATGTGATATGGCCATGATTGTGATTATATTTGATGTATGCAATGTTCCTTATTGTAAGTTGGCAACCGGAAGAAGCCATATGGTTGTCTTTAATTTATGTTAAGACCCGCGTGTCTATTCAAAGTAGTTGTAATAGTTGAAGCCGGTGGACGACAACCATGGAGAAGCGTCATTGACCTTGATGCAATGCCGGTGATGATGGAGATCATGTTCGTGCTTGAAGATGGAGATCGGAAGCACAAAGAAGAAAGGCCATATCATATCACATATTATTGAATTGCATGTGATGTTAATCCTTTATGCATCTTGTATTGCTTGGTAGAAGACGGTAGCATTATAAGATGATCCCTCATGCACATCAATTTCAAGTCATAAAGTGTTCGCCCTTAGTTAGCACCGTTGCTAAAGCTTGTTGTTTCGAAGCACCACGTGATGATCGGGTGTGTTAGATTCTGCAAGTGTATACAACGTGAGCAAGACAGATTTGCTCATGCAGAAACTAAGGTTTGATCTTGTGAGCCTAGCATGTAGACATGGTCTCGGAACACGGATCACCGAAAGGTAAAGCATGAATCGTATAGTAGATATGATGAACATGACGATTGTTCGCCATTGAAACTATATCAACTCTCGTGATGATCGGTGTTGATGTAGTGGATTTGGTTCGTGTGATCACTAAAACAATGTGAGGGATGTTGTTTTGAGTGGGAGTTCACCTAGTTTAATTTCATTAATTAATTTGAACTCAATTTGTCATAAACTTAGTCTAAACTATTGCAAATATGTTGTAGATCAATGGCAGCCCTACCATCAATTTTAATGTGTTCCTAGAGAAAGAAAAGTTGAAAAACAATGGAAGCAACTTCGGATTGGTTCCGCAATTTGAGGATTGTCCTCAGCTTGGTAATTTGACCTATGTCTGGATGCACATTTGGGTGACCCACTGCGGTGATGCTCCCGATGAAGTAAAGAATGTTTACCTCGCTCGGAAGAATCAATACTCCATAGTTCGATGTGCTATCTTGTATGGTTTAGAATCGGAGCTTGAGAAAAGGTTTGAAGAGTCGAGACCCATATGATATTGTCGAGGATCTCAAATTGATTTTGAGACTCATGCGACAATTGAAAGCTATGAGGCTTCGAAAAGTTCTTTAAGCGCAAGATGGAAGAGGGCAGCTCAAGCTGAGCATGTGCTTAAGATGTCCGGCACACAAACAAACTTCAAAGCTTGGGTATAGTGATTCCTAATGCTTTGGGGATTTACCGTGTCCTCCAATCGCCACCAAGTTACGTGAACTTTGTGATGAACTACAACATGCGTAACATGAACAAAGAGTTGCGTAGGCTGCTTGCTATGTTAAAATCTGCAGTGGAGATCAAGAAAGAGCACCAAGTGTTGTTGGTCAATAAGACCACCAAACTCAAGAAAGGCAAGTCTAAGCAAAGGGACACTTCAAGAAGGGTGGTAAGAAAGTTACCACCGTGAAGAAGACCAAGGCTGGACCCAAGCACGAACGAGTGCTTTTCTTGCAAGGCGTAAGGTCACCGAAGCGGAATTGCCCAAAGTACTTGGCGGATCCGAAGAACAACATCAAGAAGAAAGGTATATCCGATATACATGTTATTGATGTGTATCTCACTAGTACTCGTAGTAGTGCACGGTATTTGATCTTCGGTTGCTCATATTTGTAACTCAAACAGTCTTTGCAGAATAAACGGAAGCTAGCGAAGAACGAGGTGACGATGCGGCGTGGAAACGGATCAAAGGTTGATGTGATCGCGGTCCACGCTACCCTTCATCTACCATCGGGATTAGTTTTATACTTAAATAATTGTTATTTAGTGCTGTGTTGAGCATGAACATTATATCGGGATCTTGTTTATTAAGACGGTTACTTGTTTAAATCGAGAATAATGGTTGTTCGATTTATATGAGTAATATGTTTTATGCACATGCACCTTTCATAGATGGTCTATTCTTATTGAATCTCGATAGTGGAAATACACATATCAACAACATTGAGGCTAAACGTTTGAAATCAAGCGATAATTCGACCTATATGTGGCAATCGTCTTGGTCACATTGGAGTGAAGCGTATGAAGAAACTCCATTCGATGGAATTCTTGAATCACTTGATTTTGAATCACTTGAGAGATGCGAAGCATGTCGATGGGAAAATGACTAAGACTCCATTTTACGGTATGATGGAGCTACGGACTTATTGGAAATCATACATACCGATGTGTGTGGTCCAATGAGTGTAGCATCATGTGATGGTTATCGTTATGTTCTTACCTTCACGGATGAATTGAGTAGATATGGGTATATCTATTTCATGAAACATAAATCCGAAACTTTCGAGAAGTTTAAGGAGTTTCAAAGTGAGGTAGAGAATCAACGTAACAAGAAGATTAAATTTCTACGTTACGATCGTGGAGGTGAATATCTAAGTTACGAGTTTGGCGAGCATTTGAAGAAATGCGAATACTTTCACGATTGACACCGCCGGAACACCACAACAGTAATGGTGTGTCCGAACGTAATGTCGAACTCTCTTAGATATGGTTCGTTCTATGATGTCACTTACTGATTTACCGCTATCATTTTGGGGTTATGCATTAGAAACGCCGCATTCACTTTAAATAGGGCACCGTCTAAATCCGTTGAAACGACACCGTATGAATTATGGTTTGGGAAGAAACCTAAATTGTCGCTCCTTAAAGTTTGGGGATGCGAAGCCTATGTAAAGAAGTTACAGTAGGACAAGCTTGAACCCAAAGCGGAAAAATGCGTCTTCATAGGATACCGAAGGAAACTATTGGGTATACCTTCTATCATAGATCCGAAGGCAAAATCTTCGTTAAGAATGGATCCTTTCTAGAAGGAATTTCTCTTGAAAGAAGTGATTGGAAGGAAAGTAGAACTCGACGAGGTTGTCGAACCTTCTCTCGAAATTGCAGTAGCGCAGACCGAAGAAGTTCTGTGGTGCCTGCACCAATTAGAGAGGAAGCTAATGATGGTGATCATGAAACTTGGTTGAAGTTGCTCTGAGCCTCGGAGGTCAACGAGAACTCGTACCACTCCATTGGTATGATCCCGTTATGAGTGTCATGTTGGTAGACAACACCGATGACCCCGAGACATATGAGGAAGCGATGATGAGCTCAGATTCCAATAAATGGCAAGAAGCCATGAAATCCGAGATTGGATCCATGTACAAAACCAAGTATGGACTTTGGTGGACTTGGGATGGCGGAAGGTCACGAGAACAAATGGATTTTCAAGAAGAAAACAGATCTCGATGGTAATGTTATCGTCTATAAAGCTCGACTTGTCGCAAAGGGTTTCGACAAATTCAAGGAGTTGACTACGATGAGACTTTCTCACCAAGAAGCTAAAGTCTGTGAGGATTATGTTAGCAATCGTGCATATTATGATTATGAGATATGGCAGATGGATGTCAAAACAACATTCCTCAATGGAGATATTGATGAAGAGTTGTATATGATGCAACCCAAAGGTTTTGTCGATCCTAAAGATGCTAACAAGGTATGCAAACTTCAACGGTCCATCTATGGATTGAAGAAAGCATCCCGAAGTTGGAATCAACGTTTTGATAAGGTGATCAAAAGTTTTGGTTTTATACAAACTTATGGAGAAGCTTGTATTTACAAGAAAGTGAGTGGGAGCTCTGTAGCATTCTTAATACTATATGTGGATGACATATTGTTGATTGGGAATGATGTAGACCTTCTTAATAGTGTCAAGGAATATTTGAATAATAGTTTTTTCAATGAAGGATCTTGGCGAAGCAGCTTACATATTAGGCATAAAGATTTATAGAGATAGATCTAAACGCCAAATATCATTGTCACAGAGTACATATTTGGACAAAGTTTTAAAGAGGTTTGGAATGGAAGAAAGGAAGAAAGGGTTCTTACCCATGTTGCCCAATACGACCTTGAGTAAAACTCAAAGTCCGATATCGGCAGAAGATAGAGAAAGGATGAGTAAGACTCCCTATGCCTCAGCCATAGGATCTCTAATGTATGCCATGCTATGTACTAGACCCGACATTGCATATGCTATTAGTTTAACTAGCAGATATCAAAGTGATCCTGGAGTGGATCATTGGACAACGGTCAAAAACATCCTTAAGTACTTGAGAAGAACTAAGGATATGGTTCTTTCTTATGGAGGTGATGAACATCTCGTTGTTAATGGTTACACCGATGCTAGTTGGAACACCGATCCGGTTGATTCTAAATCACAACTGGATACGTATTTATTTTGAATGGTGCAATTAGGCGGAGGAGTGCAAAGCAAAGCGTTGTGGCGAGATCTTCAATGAATCGGAATACATGGTCGCTTCGGAGGCTTAACAAGAAGCGATATGGATGAAAGAGTTCATTACTGGTGGGTGTGGTTCCTAGTGCGTTGGACCCAATGTCTATCTCTGTGATAACATGGGCGCCATAGCCAATGCGCAAGAACCAAGGTCACACAAGAAGTCAAGCATATCAAGCTGCGTTTTCACGCTATTCGAGAACATATCCAGGATGGGGATATAAAGATTTGCAAAGTACACACAGATCTGAATGTGGCGGATCCGTTGACTAAACCTCTCCCGAGGACAAAACATGACCAACACCAAACTGCCATGGGTGTTCGGTATATTACCATGTAATCTAGATTAGATGACTCTAGTGCAAGTGGGAGACTGTTGGAGATATGCCCTAGAGGCAATAATAAATGTAGTTATTATTATATCTTTGTGTTTATGATAAATGCTTACATTCATGCTATAATAGTATTAACAAGGAAACATTAATACTTGTGTGATTTGTAAACTTGATTTGAAGTCCCTTGTATAGCCTCTATACTTCACTAGCTTGTTGGTTGATTAATGATTGTGGTTTCCCTATCATGAACATTGAGATGTTATCAACAACAAGATCATATCGTTAGGAGAATGATATGGTGGACATACTCCTATAGATAAGCGTAGCATAAAGATCAAGTCATTTCAATAGTTCAATTGCTATATGCTTTCTGATACATAGTAACATAATTCCTTCGACCATGAGATCATGCATATCACCTTTACCGGATGAATGCTTTGATGCCATCAAACACCACACCATAACTGGGTGGCTATAAAGGTGGCATTGAGTGTTCGGAAAGTATTGGTTGAAACACATGGATCAAGAGTGGGATTTGTCCATCCATATGACGGATAGATATACTCTGGGCCCTCTCGGTGGAATGTCATCCAATTAGCTTGCAAGCATGTGACTGGGTCACAAGGGATCACATATCACGGGAACGAGAAAAGAGTACTTATCGGTAACGAGGTTGAACTAGGTATGCAGAGATACCGACGATCATAACCTCGGATAAGTAAACTATCGTGAGACAAAGGAAATTGGTATCGTATGTAAGTGGTTCATTCGATCGCAAGTAATCATAGAAATATGTGGAGCCATATGAATTTCCAGATTCCTCTATTGGTTATTGTTCGAGAAGTGTCTCGATCATGTCCGCATAATTCACGAACCGTAGGAGACACATAAGGATTCGACGTTGTTTTGAGTAGTTATGGTATTATGAGAAAGAGACGAATGTTGTTGAGTCTCGGATGGGATCCGGGATATCACGAGGTGATCCGGAGAATAAGATTCATATAAGGAAAGTCCCGTTTGAGTTCGGGAATGATTCGTGTTTTCATCGGAATGTTCTAGAAGGTTCGGATTGTCGGCACTCAGGGGAGGGTACATGAATGTGTCATTGAATGATTGCATCATGTACTAAGTGTTCTTCTTGTTCCAAACTGAAAAGTCAAACTGCCAGTTTGAAAGTCAAACGACTAAAACAGAAACCGTGGAAAACAGAAACTGGGAAGCAGAAACTATGGGAAACAAGCAAGAGGAGGTTGAAACCAACTTGGAGGAGGAGTCCCTCCTCCAAGCCGGCCCACCTAGGCCGAGTTGGGAGGGACTCCCTCCCTCCTGGCGCCGCCCTCCACCTATAAAAGGAGGCGGGGCCTCCTCCTCTAGACACACAAGTTCCTATCCTCTAATCTCCGGTTTAGAGCCGTTTGGTTTAGAGCTTCTAATTGCTTTAGCCTGCGGTTTAGAGCCTTATAATTGGTGTGTCTAATCCTAGACCACTAATAGCCCTCTCATACTCCACCATACTCGCTCGGCTTGGCGAAGCCTGGGATTTCCCTCTACTTAGGTACCACCGTTGTCAGCCGGAATCGCGAGAAGTGCTACAACCTCCGCTTTCTTTGGAACAAGGGAGAGGAAGGTCTTCGTCAAGCACCGAACGTGTGACCGATCATGAAGCGCTGGAGCACTTGGCCGGAAGGATCGTCTACACGATCTTGAGATCGGAAAGAGTACGACTACATCACCCACGAGAACCCGCTCTCGTTAAATACTTTGGAATCTTCGAGGGTAAGTTATTCCATCGACTCGTTGCTACAATCTAGTAGATATATCTTGGCTTGTTTGTTTGTATGCGATAGAAATTTTTTGTTTTCCATGCTACGAACCCCTGCAAGTGGTTGTATCACAAGTATGTTGCAACCTAATTTCCTAATACAAAAGGTCTTCTCACCCTTTATCTCTGAATCTGTCATATGGAAAGAACAGTCCTTATGGATGCGATGCACAATTATTCTTACATTTGAGTTCCTCCAATATGAGTAGTTCCTGCTTTGAGCAATATGCAGATTTATCAAGGCATCTCTGAATTGTTGCACATTCACAAAGCACATCTTCAAGCATAATTGTTCATGTGGATGCAACCTTCTCTCATCATACCACCTTCTCTCTGGCCTTTTCTTTGCTCTGCTTTTTATGCCTTTTGGTGGAACCATGACCAATGGTTCAAACAGATCAACTTCATCATCCTCAGAAAAACCAGCAGCATTATCTTCATCATTTGATGATGGTATGTACTTTGGTGCTTCTTGTATCTCCACATATGTATAACACCTTGATGTGGGTCCTTTCTTAACAGGATTTTTCTTCTTTTTCTTTGCAGGTTCAGGGGCTGGTACAAACACAGTTGGTGTGTATTCTTCAGTCACAAACAAGTCTTCAATATCTGTGTCCGCTTCACAGTGCAACAAGGGATCCTGTCTCTTCCTCCTCAGCTCCTCAATTCTCTCTGCTAGTTCCATATGTTCCTTTCTCCTGGACTCTTCTAACTGTTCAATATTAACCTGTCCAATGGCAGCATCCCACCAAGGATCATCATCAGCAATGTCTGACCCCATGCTGCAATCATCCTTAGAATCAGTGTCTTCAATGGCTATTCCCTTTCCCTTCAACAACATCTGACTTTCTTGAGTTGGAAGATAAGTATTTGTGCACTCATCATCAACTATAACAGTGCTACCAGTCTGACTAGTGAAAATGTATCCTTCCTTGTCAACAACATACACAGGTTCACTGTAGTCAATAGGGATAGGTGCATTGCAATCAATAGTGACAGGTTCTTCATATTGCACAATGGAAGATGATGTTGGTTGACTAGGTATGGCTACTGGTTTCTTGTTCTTACTAACTTTGCCCCTCTTTACAAACAAAGACAACACCTTCCTTGAATCAAAGTGATCTAACAGTTCATAGATATGGTAGTTGTTCTCAACCAATTGATATACCCCTTGCTTTCTGCAGTAAATAGAATCCCTAAGACTGAACCCCTTCTCCTCAATAATTGCAACTATATTCATATAAGTAATATCATCTCTGGCAATTGTTCTCTCTAAATTGTCCACTCCATCAAGATGAATCCTGACCTCCCAAATCTCTGGATCAAGACTACAAAACATATAGCAAGCAAATAGCCATCTCAGCAAACCCTAACCCCTAAATCTAAAATTTCAGAGAGATAGGGAGATAGGGAGACAGGGAGGAGAGATGAATACGTACTCCACGCCGTCGAGACTGGTCGTCCACCTCTCGGAATCCATTGGGTTAGCCACCCACATCTGCGCCAGCATCGCCGACGTCGTCGATGGCCGAGACGGCCATAGCTCGTCTAGACCATCCATCTGCTCCCTTGTGGCTCCCTCCCTTGTGACTCCCGTGCTCCCGCGGCCTCCGCCGACAGCACAAGACCCGCCTTTCTCGCCTGCGCCGCCGCCGCCTCCAGGATTCGCCGGCTCCTCCATCGCCGCCGAATCGAGAGTGGGAGAGAGAAAGGGGGAGTGTAGACTAAGACTGACTGGGGAGAGGAAGACCGACCCAGATGCGGTCGGATCGCACCTGGTCTTGCCACTGGCGGGAAACGACCGTTTGGCCTCGTCAGCTCTGCACATGGGCCTGGCTCGTCAAAAACGTGTTCAAGCTGGGATTAGCGCGGTCAGCATTGCAGCGTCCAGGTGCTGGTACTAACATGCAGAAATTACCAGAACCGGTACTGACCCGTCCCGACGGCCTCGATTGTGGTAGTTTTATCCAATTAACTCGCAAGCAAGAGTGTTGGTCAAATCAAACGAAGGTAAAGCGAATGAAGCAAGCAGCTATAATAATGATCGCAAATAATAAGTTGAAGATCTATAGCTGCCTACCCAGAAATGCTGGTCCGTGTAGTCCTTGAGCACTCGTCCAATCTCTGAGCGGAACCAGCTCCTTCGCTCCTCGTAGTTTGATCTCTTACTTGACACCCTGCTCAATGCGTCTTCAGAAAGTTTAGGGGCTTGCTGCACTCGTATCGGGGCTCTGGACACCAACTCCAGGACAAGTCTCATCTCATCGAACAATGTATGTCCGTGAAAAAATGACCGTTGGGTCGAGCTCTCGCGACTTGGGTGGCGACGCGGGGCTAGCGGCGAATCTCCCCACGGCAGGGCGCCGGTGCTCCTCCCCTTCCCCACCAGTGGCGGCCGGGAGAGGGAGATCCAAGTTCTGGGCGCTGGCCGGTGATAGCTCCGACGAGGAGGACGCGACTTCCCCTTGCGCGGGGGTGGAAACTGCGGGGGACCTCCCCAGATCTGGCCCCGAGGCTGCGAAGCTGGGGGATTTCTTTGGTCCTGAGTGGACCTTGGTGGAGCGGCGTACGTTGTTGGCAGCTAGGAAGAAGAGGAAGTTCGCCCCAGGCGGCCGCGGATCGCGCCCAGTGGGGGGTGGTGCTGGTGGGGTTTCCGTTCGAGGAGGTGAAGATCCTCGCGCTGCGTCTAGATGCCCTGCGTTCGTGGGAGCCCGGGGTTCGAGCGTGATGGGGGCTCCGGCGTGTTCCCTCGCCACAGAGATAATGGTGGTGGGGATCAGAGCGCCGCCGCGGGTGGAGCTTGGCCAGGTGCCATGCGCGGCACCGTCATTCCCTCCGGCGGCGACAGCGGAGGCAGATCGTGCGGGTGGATCTCTTGGTCTGGCCCACGAGGAGTTGGCGGCTCCTAGGCTAGCACGCTAGGGGGCCCGTTTCCGTTGGCCCATGTGGGGGCCTGGGCGGGATGTGTTTGGATCTAGGTACTGTGATGGAACCTGAGGCGGTGCGTCAAGTGGTGTGCGGCCCAAGCCCACGTGCGCAGGAAGGCCCACCGATGCGGCTCAACAGTGGAAGAGTAGAGGTACTTAAGTGGTTTTGGGTCCCGAAGGGAACCCTAGATCTCTCAGTCTCTTTCCCAGCCACCGCCTCCAGCGTCCTAGATTGGTTCTCCCGCACTCGCTCCAGCCTCTCCCTCCCGCGCCTCCTCCTCTGCTCCCTTCCTTCCCCCTCCTAAATCCTTCGTCCAAGTGGTCATGGAGCGCGGTCGTTATTCTTCGAGCAAGCAAGCTCGCGAGGATGCGGTGGATGGGCGGCGCATCGAGAGGCAACTGCGGCAACATCTGGAATATGAAAGGGAGCGATCCTGCGAAAGGGGCCATGGGGCAGATCGGGACCATGCGCCGGAGTGGCGCCGGGACGAGGGTCGCCACCAGGAGGATCTGGACAGGTTCGAACCAGCGCGGTTCGAGCCAGGCCCCTCCAACCCTCCCCTGCAAGACCATCAGATCCGCAAGAAAGCTGCTGTCAAGAAGTTCTCCGCCAGTTCCAGGGCCAATGCTCCGAAGCAGGGGCAGGCATCGTCTAAACCTGCCGCTCAGACCTCGTCGCAGACAGATGGGGTTGAGCCAGGAGGAGTGGCCGGTAGGAAGGTTGGCATCATTTGCTTCAACTGCTCCAGGGAGGGCCACTACCAATCTGGCTGCTCCTTCCGCGCCAGATGCGGCATGTGCAAGGTGGAAGGCCATACCACAGCCATGTTCCCCTCTGCCACCAAGCACTCTAGTGAGCCGGCCCTACCCCCTGTTCTGGCGGCGCCGGTCAAAGCTCCCAGGTTGCAATGGTATGGCTTCTTGGTCGATGGGGTGGGCTTCCACTGTCTTGAGGTTGAGTAGGAGGTGCTCAAGCTGGGCGTGGACAATCTTGCGCATGCAGCAACGATCATAGCGGCTGAAAATTCCCTGACTTGCGACTTGCTGAATCAAGATTTGAAGGCTCTGGTGGAAAACAACTGGGATTGGAGGGCGAGGAGGTTGTCTGATACTGATTTTGCAGTGAGTTTCCCACCAAGGATAGTCTAAACTTGTGCAAGAATCTCTGCAATAATTCGGGCAGCATCAAGCTCCATGTCAGTGGCGTGCCGGTGTTGGTGGCGGGCGCACACGTGAACCCCCAAGTGTGCGCGGCCCTGTCTAAGGTCTGGGTACACCTCTCAGATGTCCCTGAGTGCCTGAGGAATGCCAAGCTGCTTTTGGAAGGGACCAAGATGATTGGGCATCCTAGGGTGGTTGATGATGAATTTGTTGCCAACAAGGATGGGCCCGTCCGCATGCTGTTCCATTCACATGCCCCGGATAATCTGCCCAAATCGGTGCTGTTGTTTGCCAATGCTGAAGGGTTTTGCATTGGAGTGGAGGTGGAGTTCGCTAAGGAGGTTGGGAACAGTCAGCTCTCCCCCTCCTTCCCCCAGAGCCTAAGGACCCTAGTTACAAGGATAAGGGGGAGGGTGAAGAGGAGGAAGCTAGGACGGAGGAGCAAAGCCCGTCGGTCGATCGACACTAGAAGAGGACTGATACTGCTGAGAAAACTAAGGACAAACCAGCGGGCAAGGAGGCTTCGGGCAGGAAGGGTGGTGCAGACATGCTGGTTGGGAAGGGTGCAACTGCGGCCGAACCCGTGAGCTTGTTACCCGCGCTCAAACCCTTCCCTGTGCAGACTAAGGCTACACTTATGGCTAAGTCCTCGGTGGACAGTAGTAGTGTCCCAATTTCTGCGCCTAAGGATCAGTTGGCATCCAAACCCTCTTCCGTGCCTCCTAGGTCCAACATCCATCCGATTCCTTTCAATCAGTATGGAACTAACCTTGAGGCCTCTGGACTGTTTGACCTGGTGTCTTCTCCTGCGCCCATGGCGGTCGGAGTGGGTATGGGGACCCAGGCGTGCAATGATAAATCATCCTCTGTGTCTTGGGATTTGTCTCTTCTTAGTTCCCCTGTTTCCCCTGGTGTCTTCAAGCGTGACAAGATGTCTGAAAAGGATCGTGTGGAGATTGGTTGGGTGTCCCCTGTTGACTGGGAGTTTGACTTATAAACGCTGGCCAAAAAGATTTCTGAGCTCAACAAAAAGCAGGATGGGGAGGTTGATAACCCCCTAGAGGATTCCCCTAAGTTGCTACCGGACCTGGAGAAGGAGATCGCGAGTACTACCAAGGTCGCCAAGGCTAGGCGCTCGGTCCCCATCGTCTCTCTAGTCGCGGGTGCAAGGAGCAACGCGAGGACCAAGGACAAGAATGCTGAATCTGTGCCGCTGATAGTGGCTCGTCGGGCCACTGCATCTGCTCCAGGTAGACCCCCTGGTCCCTCCTCTTTGCCCTCGTCGCATTTTTTGGCTTTTCCCTCTTTGCCCGATTCGCATTTTCTGGGGATTGCTCTCGATTGTGGGATGGTTGTCGATCCGTTGGTTTCCTTCCCCCTCTCTCTTATTTCCCTGGTTCGGGCTAAGGAGCTGGCACAGGCGGCTATTGCGGAAGCTGATGCGCAAGCTAAATTGGTCAAGAAGAACATCGACATAGGTGGGCCTAGGCAGAATGATGAGGCCCCCGTCGATCAAGCCGAGGGAGGGGGGACAACGGCCCCTTCTCCTGTGGTGGAGGTTGGTGATCCAGAGCGAATCATCATCGTCGACCTGGTACACAAGCCCAAAGGCAGACGGAGGTTTATGCTAGTATGGGTCCAAGACCTAATCTCCGGAGCATGCTAGCCCGACAAGCACGGGCTCAAGATGGTCAGCAATGTTGACGTCGCTAGGGTGGAACCTGAGGGGATTTGGGGGCAATGGCAGAGGCTCCCAAATCAAGGATCCAGGGAGGAAGGAAAAGCTGGACATTATCTTTCTGTAGGAAACCATGAGACATGACTTCACCGATAGAGAGATCAGGAATCTGGTCAATGGCGAGTTGTTTCACTGGCAGTGGAAGGCGGCGAATGGAAGGTCTGGGGGTATGTTGATTGGGTGTCATGATGACTTGCTTGAGGTGGGAGGAATTGATCAGGGCGATCATTTCCTCAGTGTGCTCCTTTTCCACCGAATTCTCAAGTTCAAATTCGAGTTTATTGGCGTGTATGGTCCTGCGGACCATTCTCGGTCGGCGGCGTTCCTCCAAGAACTGGAGGCTAAGATTGGTGGCTCCCAACACCCGGTGGTGGTGTTTGGGGATTTCAACCTGATCCGTGGTCCCCATTATAATAATAACAACAACATCAACTAGCCGCTAGTGAATTTGTTCAATGAGGCCATTGCAAATTGGGCGCTGCGTGAAGTGGAGAGGTCAGGTGCGGCCTTTACCTGGTCCAGCAAGCAAAGGAACCCGGTGTGGTGTGTGCTTGATCGTGCCTTTGTTTCCTCGGAGTGGGAGGCCAAATTCCTGCTGGTTGCTCTCAGGGCGGAGACGTCCCTGGGCTCGGACCACACGCCCTTGATGCTGACCACGTGGGAGGGCTGCAAGAAAAAGGCGTCGTGCTTCTTTTTTGAAGCAGGTTGGTTTGAGATTGCTGAGTTCAAGGCCTAGCTGGGCGCGTGGTGGGACGACCTCGCAAGCTCGCTGGGGCACTGCAGAGGCCCTGTGGAGCGTTGGCATGATCTAGAGGTGTTTCTACGCCGGAAACTCAGGGGTTGGAGCGCCAATCTTGGTAAGGAAAACAGGGAGGCCAAGGCTGACCTATTGCGTCGTATCCAGGGGTTGGACTCGCGGGCCAATGAGGGTGGTCTAGATGAAGAGGAGTGGGCGCTTCGGTACTCCCTGGAGGACCACCTTCTCCAGGTCCTCAAATGTGAGAAGGAATACTGGAGGCAGTGAGAGAGACAGAATTGGATCCTTCTGGGCGACGCCAACACGAAATATTTTCATGCCATTGCTAACGGCAGAAGACGCAAGTGCGCGATCACCAGCCTGAGGGTGGTCAATGGGATTATTTTAGATAAGGAGGGCATCCATAAGCATATCTACGAGTTCTACATCTCTCTCATGGGAACGGAGGAAAGCAAACCCCTCAAGCTTGGCGAGATGGCTTGGCAGGCCTGGGCCAAGGTCTCGGAAGCAGAGAATGAGCTACTTATCCGCTCTTTCTCAATGGAGGAGCTCGAAGAAGTAATTAAGTACACCAAGACAGACACTGCGCCAGGCCCCGATGGTTTCCCAGTGATCTTCTTTAAAAGTTCTAGCCCAGGATTAAAGATCTGGTTCTCCAAATTCTCAATGGCTTTGCCCTTGGGACGGTTGAGATTGCTAGGCTGAACTTAGGGATCCTGTCTCTTCTCCCTAAGGTCCATGGAGCGGACTCCATCAAGCAATTATGTCCCATTGCGCTGATCAATGTGCTCTTCAAGTTTATTGCCAAGGCATATGCTTCTAGGCTTTCTCCAATTGTGCACCGGGTGATCGCTCGTTCCCAAACGGCGTTTATCAAAGGGAGATTCATCACGGATGGGGCCCTGGCTCTGCATGAGATCATTCATGAGCTCAAGTCCAAGAAGTTACCATCGATTCTGTTGAAATTGGATTTCGAAAAAGCTTATGACCATGTGAATTGGCAATTTCTGAGGGAGGTCCTGCTGCGTAAGGGCTTTGCTGGGGCGGTGGTGCACCGCTTCATGCAATTGGTCTGCGGGGGTCAAACGACGATCGCCATCAATGGTGATATGGGGCCCTTCTTCCGCAACAAGAGGGGTGTTCGGCAAAGCGACCCTCTATCCCCCTCCTATTCGATTTTGTTTCTGATGCGCTGGATTTGATTCTCTCTAAATCCAAGGGTGCTAGGCACATCTGTGGGGTGGTTCAGCACCTTATCCCTGGGGGCGTCACGCATCTGCAATATGCTAACAACACTATGATTATGCTTGAGAACTCTGTGGCTGCGGTCACCAACCTCAAATTCATCTTGATCTGCTTTGAGTTGCTCTCTGGGCTGAAGATCAACTACCACAAGAGCGAAGTTATCGTCATGGGTGGTGAGCCTGGGGATCAAGCTAGAGTAGCTGATCTCCTGAACTGTCAACAGGGAGCCTTCCCTTTCACGTACCTGGGCTTCTTGATGTCTGACCAAAAGCTCACGATTAATGATTTCCAACCCCTGGTGGCGGCGTTGGGGAAAAGAGTGGAACCCTGGCAAGGGAGATTCATGTCGTCTGCCGCTAGGCTGACGCTGATCAACGCCTGCCTCTCATGCCTTCCTACCTTTTTCATGAGTGTTTTTCTGCTGGCCGATGGTACTCATGGGGGCTTTGATTCCCATCGGGGCAGATTTTTCTGGGAGGGCCATGGTACCAAAAGAAAGTACCATATGGTCTGCTCGAAGGACATTTGCAAACCTAGAGAACAGGGTGGTCTTGGGGTGACTAACACTAAGAGGATGAACATCACACTAATGCTCAAATGGGTGTGGATAATCCTTAATGGCGAAAATGAGGAGCTGTTGTGGTTGCAGTTGCTCAGAGCTAAATATAGGGTGAATGATCTGTTCGTCACTAATGCTGCGGGTGGCTCTCAGTTCTGGCAGAGCATCCACAAGATTAAGGATCTCTTCAAGATTGGCGCCCTGTTCTCCCTAGGACGCAACTCTAACGTCAGGTTTTGGACTGATCTATGGACGGGCTCGGATCCCTTATGTGTGAGGTTCCCCAGGTTGTTTGCCATTGCTGCCGACCCGGACCTGTCTATTGCCAGGGCATTCGACGGGGGTGCCTGGTCTCCATCGTTTAGGCGTACCTTCGATAGCGATGACCCTATGCTCTGGACTAAATGATGGTGGAGCTGGATGGGGTCACTCCAGCCGATGGTCCGGACAAAGTCTCTTGGAAGATTGAGAATGATGGTTCCTACTCGGCGAAATCGATGTACGCTGAGCTATCTAAGGGTCATGTGTTTGGGACTTGGGCCTGCATATGGAAGCTCAGAAGCCCTACCAAGTTTAAAATCTTTCTCTGGCAGTTGTTGTGTGGTCGCCTCCCGTCGAATGACCAAATCTGCAAGAGGAATGGCCCCTCGAATGGGTTGTGTGCCCTCTGTGAGCTTGAGGAAAACGTGGAGCATATCTTTTTCCGTTGCATCCTCGCCTGCTTTGCCTGGAGCGGTGCTCGATCCATGTTTGGATCGACCTGGAACCCTGGTTCTCGCCAGGAGTGGTGCAGAATTATGGAGGGATTCCAGGGGTTGGCTGCGAAAGCCCCGTGGACCTTCTTTGTGGCGCAAAGTTGGTCGATCTGGACTACCAGAAATAAATTCACTATTGAGGCAAAATTCTCCCGTCAACCGGCTGACATTTTCTTTAAATCTATCTTATCTCTGCAGGGTTGGCGGCTCCTGCAAAAAAGCAAAGGGCTTCTGCTGGTGGACGATATGGTGGCCATGCTTAGGAAGGTGTTCGCGGAGACATCCAACCCTTACTCGACCTCGACCTCCTCTCCCACCATCCCATCCTGAAGAAATATTTTTGGTGTTCTCTTAAGTTGGCTAGTGTAACAGCTTAAGCTTCCTTAAAAACTCTCCCTTATTGCAGCTGTGCTGTCTCGTCTATAATATTTTTGGGCTGGTGTCCCTAAAAGTTGAACTCTGTACTCTGCCGATTGTGGCTTTATTAATTTAAAGCCGGACACGTGGTGCCTTCAGTCTAAAATTCCCATCTCATCGATGGGCAACACTTTACCACTAGTCTGAGTCGTGGTTATATAGGAGAGCAGTCTGTTCCGCTCGGCGGGCATGAGCAGCAGCTGCTGGTGGAACTCACCCAGCTGAAGGGGCATAGGGTGTCCAGTGGCCATGGCAGCCTTGTGGAAGGGTTCCTCTCTGTAGATGATGGTGATGATAACATGTCAACAATGTAGCATTTTGCACTGCAGAGTTTCTCCATAGCACAAGCAGTTGTGGATTGGGGGTCGGCGAGCAAGGCAAGCTTCTCAAGCCCATCGAGGGAACGGACGACTAGTCTGAGCAGAGATAGGGGGTCCAGGACGTCGTTGTAGTCTTCCAACTTGCTGCGGTCAGAAACGGAGCCACATCAGGTGTCATACCAGATGGATTTGACGAGGATGTTGGAGAGAGGGTCCATGGAGCCGTAGCAGTGGCTGGCGGTGAGGACGCCGCGCATGAGCGAGCCCGAGGGCGTGGGCAGTAGCTTGAACGCGTTGAGGTACATGTTGTGAACCATGCCATGGAGGTACATCTTGAGAGACTGCAGGTAATCGCAGGCATCACCAGCAGCACATGACATGGTCTTGTTCAGAATGTTGTGTTTATCATGGCCATCATATGTTGTTCTGCGGCAATGTTGCAGCTTGGTAGGCAGTAGTCCGCACTGCAGAGACGAGATGGGGGTCCCATCCCAGCAGTAGGCGGTGGAGGTGATCCTGGTGTCAGTTGTGCTAGTGACAAGGGGCTTTGTTTCGGACCAGTGGATAGCGCCGCCGGCGTCGAGGGTCTGACGGACATGGACGACCAGCCCGTCTTTGGTGTGGCTAATGTTGGCAACGCACATTGGGGCCATCATCATGTGCGGTACACGGTGGATTGCTCGGACATCCTCATCCGTGAGAGGAGGGGTGCCTCATGCGCCATCGGCGGCTGAAAAGTGTTTCTTCATAAGGTCGAGGTTGCCGCCATGTTTATTGAGCCGGATCGCCATGACCTGAGCCAAGAGGCCGGGCGAAGGGTGATCTATTGCGGTGGCCGTGTACATGAGGGCGGCTTTCATCCTGTCGGATTCAGGGTCCAGTACGGCTTCTTCACCCTCCATGTACAGATCGTGTTGGACGAGCATGACGGCGAGGAGGAGATTGGCGCCGGCCCTGTAGAGGTAGCGCATGGCCTGTGACTCGTCGAGGCATCCGAAGTATGCCACTAGAAAATCCACGAGACTCTGGCAGGACCTCATTGCAGCGACGTGCCAGGGGTCGAAACCGTGTCTAGTTCTCTTGGACCTCTTTGCGGCGGGTGGAGAGGAGGAGGAGGAAGCGTCTTTGGGTCTGGGAAGGAGGGCGAGGATGTTGAGGATGATGTTGGAGACGGGGTCAAGGAGGCCGAGGTAGGACCCGCCCGTGCTGAGGAGGCCGAAGAGGTCCGGCATGGTCCTGCAGGGCTGCCGGAGCCGGACGAACGTCTCGTCGTAGAAGCCGACGATGAGCTTGTTCATGGCCTGGCGCAGATCCTGGTCAGAGAGAAGAGGTGAATCGTCGGAGCGACAGTTGTGGCTGCAGTGTGAGCACGAGATTAGGCCCCTCCCGAGGGGAGCAGAGGGGGTAGAAATTGAGCTAGACGCCATCGGCACCGACAGCAATCTGGGAGCAGACGGTGGACGGAAGTGCTAACTTGTGTACGTGGCTGTTCCGGATTTATATGTTCAAAATATTGGGCTTATAGCTTCCATGCGACGTCTTTACTCGGAATTGGAAGGAACAAGACATTGTTGCAAAGAATAGCTCGCATGCGACGCTTGTGAGGCAACTAATAGCCCAGGGCCACACGGGCCATAAAACATTCGTTAAAGACACATTTAAGTTTGTTTCAAGATTAGGATTAAGCCAAACCGGTCGGTTGGGACAGTCAGTCAAGCCAGTCAAACCAACCGCTTATGACCGAGAGCACGCGTCACACTGACTGTAGCTTCCCCGACGGCGGCGGCGGACCTCACCCATCGTTCTTGGTGCTGGCGGCGGCAGGGCAATTTTTTTAGGCGACAGCGCTTTCCGTTCGACGGCGAAGGTGGTGAGTGCCATTTAAATGCTAATTCCTCTCCCATTCTTCTCAATTCGAGATCTGAGCATGCCCATTGATGCTAGATTGTGGAGGCCGGGGTGTGCTGAACGGGGTGAGGGGAACGAGATGGAGCATGGAGAGGGGAATTCTAATCGGTATATCCCGCATCTCTGCACTTAATTTCTCTAAGGTTGAGCTCTTTGTTCGCTTCCGCTAGCTCACAGTGCCCGCCAAAAACATGGGAGATGATGTTGCGCGCCAAACCTTCGAATTTCGCAACAATTTCTTTCCCTCTAGGGCTGTTTTAGTTGATGGCAGCATGCAGGTCATTGAGAGAGACACGGTTGTTAAATGGGAGGTGGAATTAGAACATGTTGATCCCCAAGATCTAATAAACATGGGAGAGGAGGCGGTGAGGAAAATGGTGGAAAAAATTGAGGATAGTGTGGTTTGGGGGCCAGAGCAAGAAGTTTCTTTGTTACGATTTGATGATTGCAAATGTGACTATGTTAGGGTTGAGACAGGGGAACATATAGTTGATGAAATCAATGAGCAAAACGGTTGGACAAGCAAAAATGTTCTGTTTTTAGCAGAGCTCATTGATATGGAACCTGATTCGAGGGTTGGATATGTGGACTCGAAGCTGGCTGTTCAGATGGTCGAGGATGATTGGGCTGCACAAAGGCAAGTAGTGCCTATACTTAATGATTTGGAAGTGTTAACAATGGAGGATGATGCTAATGCACAAGGGGAGGATGCAGATGCTAATGCACAAAGGATTGTAACTGTTGATTGGAATTCAGTTGAGATACATGACCGGACTGATTTGGTCATTACACCAATAGATGACATTGAAATGGCAAAGCTTTTTGGCATTCCTATAGATAACAGAGACAAGGAGAAGAAGAGGGATGAAGCTGCAAATGATGGTGACAACCATTTAAGAGATGAAGAGGCAGATATAGATCTAGAGTTGTTGGAAAATGCTGCAGTTCATGTAGATGATGCACATGATGATGAGCTAGTAACAGTTTATGACAAAGAGGACTCATTTATTGAAGTTGGGAGATTGTTTCCAAGCATGGATGAATTCAGGATGTGTTTCAGGACATATGCAGTCAAATGTGAGTTTGCTACCAAGACTATGTGGACTGATAAAAAGAAGTTCTATGCAAAATGCATAGGTTATGATGGTGGTGCCAAGCCTTGCAAGTGGTATATATCTGCTAGACGCCAACCTGATGGAAGGACAATAAGAGTGAATCATATTCCAAAACCTCATACTTGCATTATAAGTTCTCAAACAGTTACAAAGATGACATCACAATTATGGGTTGCAGAAAAGATCAAGCCTATTTTAGCCACAACACCAAACAACACTGCAAAGAAACTAAAAATAGACTTGGAAAAGCAGTATCCCATTAAGCTGAATTATACTACAGTGTGGAAGGCAAAACAAAGGGCAATGAAAGAGCTATATGGTGATTGGGCAAATACCTTTCGAATGCTTTATAACTTCAAAGCAGAAGTAGAGAAGAGGTCACCTGGCAGCGTTGTGGAGATAGATACTATGGTAACATCTGATGGGAAAGTCTTCTTCTCTAAATTCTTCATGGCTTTAAAGTCTTGCATCGATGGCTTCAAAGCAGGGTGCCGTCCATATTTGAGTATAGACTCATCTTTATTGACTGGAAAGTGGAATGGTCAACTAGCAGCATGCAATGCTGTAACTACCTCGGTGAATTACGCTCCTAGATACAAGCCTGGATGAGTGGTAGTGGTTGAAATAGTACGGTGGGGCCCCAAAATCCACTCACTGGTAGTCCTTTCAGACGTCCCAACCACTACCCTCTCAACGGACCAGACGGGCGCGTAATCGGCGAAGGGATCAACTACGTACACAAGTGGGTATGTACGCAAGCCACCATACAAGAGTACATCAGAGCCATACCATCTAGAAAGAAAGGAAATATAGCAAAGCCATATGACAAGATTCAAATGACCTAGATAGATCTATATTTTAGGATAACTCCTCATACATCACACATCAGAGTATCATGCGGAAGCGGCAAACAGAATCCGAGTACGGATAAGAAGCAAATCGGCATAAGATGCCATAGAAATAAGCATATCCCAACTACAGGTCTCACGGATCCCCGTTCCCGGAATCTCTACACCGAACGATCGTTGCCCACATCTTCGGCTTCTTCCACCCAAGATCCGTCCCGGGAGGTACCATCCATCTGAACCAATAATTTATCGTATGAGACCCTAAGGTACTCAAGAAGTCTTAATGCCTCTAAAGGACACAACACGGGTGACGCAATTGCAGCGAAAGATAAACCCTAGCAGTTCTACAGATAATCGCTAACCATCCGCCTAACCAATGATAGACGGATGTCCGTGAATTAAGTACAACAGTTATAATGGTAATCTCATCCGATCCATCCTCCTCCCTGCTTACCAACAAGGAAGCGGACGAACAACCCCCCTTCCGTTGGCAATTTTATTAACCATTCCATGAGTGTTGCACTATTTACTAGTCAAATTACTTAGTCAGATTAAGGCGGTACTTTAGTTATGCTTGTCTATGATCGAGAAACTGCTCCAAGTCGTCCATATCCGGACATGGCTTTCGAAAAGTTTTACCCTACGGGTGAACCAATAGCAACACACGCCGATCAACCCTAAAAACCAAATCAAAACCCAACGAGGCTTTCACGTTGAATAATCACAGATTGAAATATTGCAGGGGCCACCCTTGAGTCTACCCAACGGTAAGCAAGCTCGAGACGGACTCAAGGTTTGACAATGGTCAGAAGCGATGGGAACCCAAAACTGGGTGTCGACTGCGTAAACATTCCGCTTACCTAAGCAAAGACAGTGTGCTCCTCGCACAATTTAAATACGTAAAAGTAGCATGGCATAGGCAGGATCGTAAATAAAACCTCAAACTAGTTTGTGGCCCCAAGAAATAAGATGAATCAAGCTCGGATCGTGGGGTCCCATATACCTCCGGATGTGGATAGCGCGATAAAACAAGGAACAGGAATCAAGTACTCGGGGTCTTACGGACACAAGTGAGCAGGAAAACCAAATAGCAGATGTTGCTCACCGGTGCCACTTTCTTTAGTTATCCCACTACTACTCGATTAAGTTGTTTAGGTACCTCATTATACAACAGACTCTCACATACCCTACACATGTTTCTACGACTGCATGGCTCAAACAACTCCTATAGTAGTGGCTCATGGGATGGGGAACAAGCTTGGTGGGGTTTAAAAGTAAAGGCTATGCATACTTGGGATTCAATTTAATGCAATCGCGACTCAATGATGCAAGAATAAGATAGAGGCAATAGGTCTGTATGTATGCAAGCATGTGGAAGTGCTTGCACATTAACTCAGTGAAGCAAGGGACGGATCTGGTAGTGCTCCTGGTTCTCTTGATATAACCCCCTCGGTCTATCCGAGAAAACCAAACAAACAAGGCCAACATGAATATAGAGCACAAGCATATGAATAAGATCGTCAAAACAATCATGCCATGATGAATGATGCACAATTTACATGGCAAGAAGGTAGCATGGCATGGTGAGGTGTGGAGGACAAGTAGTAACATTTTAGTGGTGTTTTGGTTCACATTTTGTTGTCATAACATTGCTGTACCCTATATTTTTATATGATGCATGCTGCAATTGAAGTCATGGATATCATAAACAGAAAGGTCTCGTCGAGCTGATCATTTTAGACATATCATTTGTTGAATTCGGAGTTTTAAAACAAAAGTTATTAAATTAATAAATTCTAGTGGCAATTGGTGTAATTTAAATACACTTGGAATTTAAATGTGCAAAAGGCAAATTGAAGGTCATATTTGGAATCCTCTCATTTTTCTGATATCCAAACATATATTACTTGTCAAATTTGGATTTACTATGGAAAAGTTGTTTGTAATTTGAATTAAATTTGAATCTGAAAACATTTAAACAAGTTTGAATTTAACCAGGCGCAGAAAACCATTTTATACACCAAACTTACCCACGACGCTACAGGTGGGGCCAGGGGCTTATGTCCCACACGCCATTGTTGAGGAACAAAAGGACCATGGGTTGATTAGGGAAAACCGGAGTCTTTTAGAAAACTACTTGCCGACAATGGGGCCAAGGGGCTGCGGGTTGAGGCAAAAGGGCGAGGGTTATTCGCAGCCGCGTGGCGTACTACTTCTTCTGAAAAGCCGCGAGCTGAGGTGGGGCTCGATCCATGCAGCGCACGGGCGTATGGCGAATCAGCTGCGCTAGGCTGGCCGGTGCTAGGAAGGTGGTCCGCGGGAGTAAGCTAATGCGCGACGCGGCGACGAGAGGACGTGCGCAGCGCAACGCACACAGACGCTGGGTCCGCGTGCCTGAGAGCTACGGCGGAGGTGTCAGGGGGGTTCGGTTGCTCACCGCGGGCTCGGCGGTGGGCTCGGAGCTGGTCGGGGCGCAGCAGGACGACGGGGAGGCAGCGTCCCAGCTTGCTAGGGTTCTCGGCTCGCGGCAGCCTGGTGGCTCGGTCCGTCTCCTCCTCGGCAGCGTGTCTGAGCGTGGTGTAGGGGCTCGTCTTGGTCTCTCGATCACCCCCGACGTGCTTGTCGCTGAACGGTGTAGTCGCGAGGGGGTTGAGGCGATGGCGTGGCGTGGCGGAGAAGAGAGGGGAGAGGAGAGAGGCGCCGGGGTGGATCTGGGTATCTGGGCAAGGCGAGAGGGTGAGGGAGGATAAGAACGAGGGAGGAGGTGGCGTGGGGAGGGTAGATGGCGGGTGGCGTCGGTCACCCTTCCCTTCACGTGCTCGGCTCGGTCGAGGGCAAGGGCAAGGTGGGTGGCTTACAGGTGGGGTAGGCGAGGTCGGGGTGGCAGTGTGTGGCCACAGGGTGAGGCTAGAGGGAGGCTAGAGGGGAGAGGGAGAGGGGCGGCTCGGGCTAGGGTGAGGTGAGGTTCCTTGTCGGTGGGGTGGTAGGGTAGCTGTAGAGGGTCTTGGGGTGGGGCCTGCATGGAAGAGAGAAGGGAGAGATGGAGTAGGGCATGGGATGGACAAGCTAGAAGCTAGAAAGGAGGAGGGGGATACTTAGGGTTTTAGCTAAGGGAAGGTAGGGATTAGGGTCTTGATTAGATAGGATGGATGGATGGCAAGGTAGGTTTAGGGTTTTGCTAAGAGGGGTAAGAAAGAGATGGTGGTACTATAGGTTGATCATGCATGCTCCAAACTATCCTTAACAAGATCAAGCAAGAAAAAGAGGGAGAGGGAGAGAGAGATGATCATGTGATGAAGGGTGCTCTTTGGTCCATGCATGCTCCAACATTGGCCAAGCAAAAACCAAGAGAAGAGGTGGTTTGGTTGGTGCATGCCTCATGAGCACATGTGTGTGCATGGGGCATGGGGTAGGGGTTTAGCTAAAGGGGAGAAGAGAGGTAGAGGATATGATGAAGAAACTACAAGCCCAAAACAAGATCAAGCAAAGGAAAAGATGATCCCCTTAGAATGCAAGCAAAAACCAAATACTAGAAAAGGTGGCACTTGCATGGCCCATGCAAAATAATTAATGCCAATTTATCCTTGTGAAAACAATAATATTAACATGGCATTATTCACATGCATTCCCAAAAGGTGGGCAAGGCCAAGCACAGATTATGGGTGGATTCCAACCAACAACATGAGCTAGAGATAACTCAAAATAAAATGCCAAGCTCATATTAATTGGATGGTGGAATTATAAGGTGGTGAAAGAAAAGGTGGTGGAGCCAATAAGAGAGATGCCCTCAACTCAACTTGGGCATTTAACAATATATCAAGAACCAAATACAATATCAAGAGGCAACTACAATTAATCATGCACATGAGATAAGAACCAAACAAGAGAGGGTTTTATATGATGCTCAAATGCAAGGTGACATGATGACATGAGCATGATATGATGATGATGCAACAATTATATGTTGGAAGTGTCCCTTTTTATTATTATAACATGTAGCATTACGGGGTTAGACAACCGGGATGCTACAACTCTCCCACTAAGCAGAATCTCGCCGAGATTCTAGGAAGAAGAAGAAGATACAAAGAGATAAGGATGGTTGGCACGGAGTTCATCTTCACGCTCCCATGTGGCTTCATCAATGAATGGTGTGACCCTCGCACCTTGCAAAACATGATGGACTTGTTGCGAGTCCTTAGCTCATGCGTCTCAAGGATTTTGGTGGGGTGTTCTTGATAAGACAGATCTTCTTGGAGGTCTATCGGCTCATGGTCCATGGTCTGCCGGATCTTTGAAGCACTTCTTGAGCCGAGAGATGTGGAAAACATCATGGACTTTGAGTTTTTCCAGCTCAAGTGCATAAGCAACTTCTCCTCTTCTACCACGTATCTTGAAAGGACCGATGTATCTAGGAGCCAACTTTCCTTTGATACAAGCGGTGTTCCTCTCATGGGAGTGACACGAAGGTAGACGAGATCACCAGGGGCATATACCATATCCGGTGCCTCTGTCGTAGTTGCTCTTCCGACGACTTTGAGCAATCTTGAGTTCTCGAATGATATGCACCTTCTCCTCTGCTTGAGTCACAATGTCAGGGCCAAACCAGATTCTTTCTCCTGCACCTGACCAACCAATTGGAGTTCTGTACTTGCGACCATAGAGAGCCTCGAATGGTGCCATCTTCAGACTCTTCTGGAAGCTGTTGTTGTAGGAGAATTCAGCATATGGAAGGCATTCCTCCCACTTCATGCCAAAAGAGATGACGCAAGCTCTAAGCATATCCTCCAGAATCTGATTGATTCTTTCCACTTGTCCATGCGACTGAGGGTGGTAAGCAGTGCTGAAGTTCAACTTTGTTCCCAAAGCTTTTTGGAAACTTTCCTAGAACTTTGAGGTGAAGATGCTCCCACGGTCTGAACTGATTTCCAGTGGAACCCCATACAAAGAGACAATCCTGTTGATATAGAGCTCAGCCAACTGAATCCCAGAAATTGTTTCTTTGACTGGGAAGAAATGAGCCACTTTAGAAAGCACCGATGACAACAAAATTGCATTGTTGCCCTTCTGCGACACAGGAAAGCCATGATGAAGTCCATTTCTACTTTCTCCCATTTCCATTCCGGAGGTTGCAATGGCTGAAGACCAAATGGTTTCCGATGGACAGCCTTGACTCTGCGACATCACATTCTCGAGACGACTTGGCACAATACCGTTTCAACCCAGGCCACCAGTATTGTGTTTTCAAGTCCATGTACATCTTTGTGCTGCCAGGATGGATAGAAAGAACCGAATCATGTGCCTCCTTGAGAACTTGGTCTCTCAGACCCGGGTAGTTTGGAACGAACATCCGGTGTTCAAAGAAGAGTGTGCCTTGATCATCAACATGGAAGGACTCGTACTTCGGAAGGTCAAGCTTAGCGATGAGCTTTTTGGTGTGCGGATCACCACGCTGACGAGAGCGAATCTGTTCTTCCAAGAGAGGAGTAGCCAGAAGGTTCAAGAGATGCCCTTGTTCCACAATTTCCAGGTTCAGCTGACGGAATTCCTCGCATAAGAGAGGCTGTTGCTCTTCTACCATGAGGTTGTTGACATAAGCTTTACGGCTAAGCGCATCTGC
Organism: Avena longiglumis; assembly: GCA_030063025.1. NCBI lineage: Eukaryota > Viridiplantae > Streptophyta > Magnoliopsida > Poales > Poaceae > Avena > Avena longiglumis. Next base: position 31,325,869 of record CP125976.1, read on the forward strand.
CATGACATTTGCTTTGCCTGGAGTGTAGTTGATGGTCACATCAAAGTCATTGATTGCTTCGATCCATCTCCTCTGCCGAAGGTTGAGATCAGGCTGAGTGAAGATATACTTCAAACTCTTGTGGTCCGAGAAGATCTCACAACGGTTACCAAGCAAGTAGTGCCTCCATAGCTTCAAAGCAAAGACAATCACTGCTAGCTCGAGGTCATGTGTGGGATAGTTGATCTCATGCGTCTTCAACGACGAGAGGCATAAGCAACCACTGTCTCTCTTGCATAAGGACCGCACCAATCCTTGCAAAGAGGCCAGAATATCTGGAAAGGCTTAGATGTATCTGGAGGAACCAAGACTGGCGTGGAAGTGAGCTTCTCTTTGAGTGTCTCAAAACTTTCTTGACAAGCGAGGAGTCCTGGTACTTCTTGCCTTTCTTGAGGAGATCGGTAAGAGGCTTTGCTATCTTCGAGAAGTTCGCACAAAGCGACAATAATAGCCAGAGAAAACTCCGCACTTCCTTGACATTAGTAGGAGGAAGCCATTCAACTATTGTCTTCACGGTCTCGGGTTAATTGCAATGCCCTTGGCAGATAACATGACCCAAGTATGTTACTTCAGGTAGCCAAAACTCACACTTAGAGAACTTTGCATACAAGCGGTTCTCACGAAGCTTGTTCAGGACACACCGCAGGTGTTCCTCATGCTCCTCCTTAGACTTGGAATAAACCAGAATGTCATCCAGATATACCACAACAAACTTGTCCAGGTACTCCATGAAAACGGAGTTCATCAGCCTCGAGAAGGTAGCAGGTGCGTTGGTGAGGCCGAAAGACATGACCGTGTACTCATACAGGCCATAGCGGGTGGTGAAAGCTGTTTTGGGCACATCTTCTTTGCGAATTTTGATTTGGTGATAACCACTTCTCAAGTCCAGCTTAGAGAACACCACGGCTCCCAAATTGATCAAATAGATCATTTATCCAAGGAAGAGGATATTTGTTCTTGATGGTTTTAGCATTTAGAGCCCGATAGTCAACACATAGCCTATCGGTTACATCACGCTTCTTCACAAAGATTGTTGGGCTACCCCAAGAAGAAGTGTCAGGTTGAATGAAACCCAACTTCTCTTGTTCATCAAGTTGTCGTTTGAGTTCAGCCAACTCAGAAGGACCCATTTTATATGGCCGCTTGGAGATAGGAGCCGTTCCAGGTTCAAGCTCAATCACGAATTCAACCTCGCGATCCGGAGGCATACCCGGCAACTCTTCAGGATAAACATCTGGGAACTCACAGACCACTGGTACCCTCTGAATAGCTTCCATAGCATCATCATTCAGATTCGCCAAGGAATAGAGCTGGACAGCAGGAGTCAGACTTGGAGAAAAGACTATATGGCCTTCAGGAATCTTCAGAGACACCGGCGTCAAAGACAATCAATCACAGCTGCATTTGCTGTCAACCAATCCATGCCCAAGATGACATCGATGTCAGAGTTGCCCAGAACAATCAAAGAAGCCAAGAATGAAGAACCACCAATCTCAACTTGGTTGCCATGGCTGATCTTAGTTGCCATCATATTTGCTCCAGGAGAAAGAACCATTAACTTCTTTTGAAGAGGATCCGATGCTAACCCATTCTCACTTGCAAACTTTATAGAAACAAAAGAATGCGATGCACCAGAATCAAAGAGAACTCGTGCAGGGACTGAGTTAACTGAAAGCATACCCATTACAACTCCAGGTGCGAGCTCAGCTTGAGAGGCGTTGACGCAGTTGGCGCGAACAACCGCAGACCCGGGCTTGGTGTTGATGTTGAGAGCCCGAGGCGGTGGTGCACGAACCGAAGGAGAGCTTGTTGCAGATCTTGGCGGGGGTGGAGGGAGAGCTTTGTTCTTCATTGGACAGTTCCAGCTGAGATGTCCAGGATCTCCACACGTGAAGCAGGCACTAGCTGGACGTGGAGCAGAGTAGCCAGGGACTCCGCCAGGCGCTCCAGGGTAGTGGTGGTTGTAGCCCCTGGGAGCCGCAGTGGTGAAGTTTGGTGGCCTTGACGCGAAGCTTGCAGGTCTTGGTGGAGCCGGGAGCGACGGTGGGGTGTTAGGAACCACACGCCGCTTAGAAGTAGCCGCCATAATCGCAGAGCTTGATGCATCCTCGTTGTGTTTCTTGGACTCCTCAAACATTTGCACGCTTGCCTCCTCTTGCAGTCTTGTGTCTGTAGTTCAGAAAGGTTGCGGTCTTGCATGCGTGATTGCATACTTGATCGACGCATTGAGCCCTTGCACGAACCTTTTTCGCTTCTTCTTGTCATCGACACCTCATCACCACCATAGCGAGATAGGTTCATGAAGTTCTGATGTAGGTGTTGACGTTATCATTTCCTGCTTCAGGTTGAGGAAAGCCTCCTTCATCCTTTCCATCACAATCTCTCGAGAAATGCTCCTTGAAAGCCGCAGTGAACCTCCCCAAGTTGGTCGGAACCCAGGCAGCTTGCCTTCAAGTATTTTTCCCACCAAAGAGCCGCATCTCCCTTGAGAAGGTGAGTAGCACACTTGACCCACTGCTCGAACATCGCAGTCTCTAGCAACCTTGAGATCTCGCGCAGCCAATCATCCGCGTCAAGAGGTCGGTCAGACACATCAAACTGACGATGGTTGAACTTGAGGAAGCTCTTGATGTCTCCACGCTTGGGAGGTGGAGGAAGTGGAGCAAACTCATTTCTTCTGACGCTCTCCTCAAAGCGCTTTGGTTCTCTTGCATGGCTGCCAAAGCATTGGCAATGTTTGACAGCGCTGAGCCCATTTCCGGAGGTATGTCCTCCTGAGTACGGCGTGGGGGAGCCATCCTGTCATTGATATAAAACTCAAGTCAGTACTATAATGGAGAATGCTAATAATCCAAGATAGTACCAAGATGGAATTAACCAAGATTAAAGGATACAATTCTCGAGATGATATTAAAATATCAACTAAGTTCATAGCACCTAAAGATATTAAGCATATCGCACGATCGAAAAGGAGTGTGGTACACAAATATATCAAAGAAAATTTTTCCACAAATTTCGCATTAAAATACCAATAGATGAAAATTACTTAACGAATCAAGATTAGTGACTCTACCGATTCAATATACAAAAGCGAATGATAAAAGTAGTGGTATGGTCGTGACTCCATCCCGCACTCAAATCATTACTCCGCACATGAACAAGTGGAACACATATCCTAACCCCTTCTTCTCACGATTTAATCCTAAAGATTGGTAGCTACGAAACGAACACCCCAAACAAGATAGCGTCGGATACAAGAGGAAGATAGATTGCGTTTTAAAAAGCACATCGGTATGGAATATACCAACAGTTGATAACCAAAGGCGGATAAGATAACAACTTGGATGCAATGTAGACAAGGGATTACACACACACACACAACCTATGGTACTACGGAAACCCAGAACACGTGAATCCTAGTTTGAACTTTGAGAAGAGGATTGAAAACGTTGCACTTCCTTACCAGAAAAAGGGTGGTGGGAGGTAAGAAGAAAAAGTGGAAGCAGTCCTACTCTCGCTTTTGTTTTTCCCTAATATACATAACTACCAAAATATTTGCTAGATGACAACGACTGCTTATTGAAACCACGAAGGTCGGGATGGCTCGATACCAATTGTAACTACCTAGGTGAATTACGCCCTAGATACAAGCCCGGATGAGTGGTAGTGGTTGAAATAGTAGTGGGGCCCCAAAAGCCACTCACGGTAGTCCTTTCAGACGTCCCAACCACTACCCTCTCAACGGGACTCAGACGGGCGGCGAATCGGCAGCGAAGGATCAACTACGTACACAAGTGGGTATGTACGCAAGCCACCATACAAGAGTACATCGAGCCATACCATCTAGAAAGAAAGGAAATATAGCAACGCCATGGCAAGATTCAAATGACCTAGATAGATCTATATTTTAGGATAACTCCTCATACATCACACATCGAGTATCATGCGGAAGCGCAAATGTAATCCGAGTACGGATAAGAAGCAAATCGGCATAAGATGCCATAGAAATAAGCACATCCCAACTACAGGTCTCACGGATCCCCGTTCCGAATCTCTACACCGAAGATCGTTGCCCACATCTTGGCTTCTTCCACCCAAAGATCCGTCCGTGGAGGTACTGTCCATCCGAACCAATAATTTATCGTATGAGACCCTAAGGGTACTCAAAGAAGTCTTAATGCCTCTAAAGGGACACAACTGGGTGACGAATTGCAAAAAGATAAACCCTAGCAGTTCTACAGATATCGCTAACCATCCGCCTAACCAATGATAGACGGATGTCCGTGAATTAAGTACAATGATTATAATGGTAATCTCATCCGATCCATCCTCCTCCTCGCTACCAACAAGGAAGCGGACGAACAACCCCTTCCGTTGGCAATTTTATTAACCATTCCATGAGTGTTGCACTATTTACTAGTCAAATTACTTAGTCGATTAAGGCGTACTTTAGTTATGCTTGTCTATGATCGAGAAACTGTGCTCCAAGTCGTCCATATCCGCGACACGGCTTTAGAAAGTTTTACCCGGGTGCACCAATAGCAACACACGCTCGATCAACCTCGGAAAAACCAAATCAAAACCCAACGAGGCTTTCACGACCGAACAATCACAGATTCAGAAATATTGAGGGGCCACCCTTGAGTCTACCCGAACGTAAGCAAGCTCCGAGACGGACTCAAGGTTTGCGACAATGGTCAGAAGCGATCGGAACCCGAAACTCTGGGTGTCGATACAGCGTAAACATTCCGCTTACCTAACAGACAAAGGTGCTCCTCGCACAATTTGAATACAGAAAGTAGCATGGCATAGGTACAGGATCGTAAATAAAACCTCAAACTAGTTTGTGGCCCCAAGAAATAAGACTGAATCAAGCTCTGGCTCAGGGGGGTCCCATATACCTCCCGGATGTGGATAGCGCGATAAAACAAGGAACAGGAATCAAGTACTCGGGGTCTTACGGGACACAAGTGAGCAGGAAAAACCAAATAGCAGATGTTGCTCACCGGTGCCACTTTCTTTAGTTATCCCACTACTACTCAGATTAAGTTGTTTAGGTACCTCATTATACAACAGACTCTCACATACCCTACACATGCTGTTCTACGACTCGCATGGCTCAAACAACTCCTATAGTAGTGGCTCATGGGATGGGGAACAAGCTTGGTGGGGTTAAAAGTAAAGGCTATGCATACTTGGGATTCAATTTAATGCAATCGCGACTCAATGATGCAAGAATAAGATAGAGGCAATAGGTACTGTATGTATGCAAGCATGTGGAAGTGCTTGCCTGTTAACTCAGCTGAAGCAAGGGACGGATCTGGGTAGTGCTCCTGGTTCTCTTGATATAACCCCGCCAAAGGTCTATCCGAGAAAACCAAACAAACAAGGCCAACATGAATATAGAGCACAAGCATATGAATAAGATGCGCTAAAAACAATCATGCCATGATGAATGATGCACAATTTACATGGCAAGAAGGTAGCATGGCATGAGGTGTGGAGGACAAGTAGTAACATTTTAGTGGTGTTTTGGTTCACATTTGTTGTCATAACATTGCTGTACCCTATATTTTTATATGATGCATGCTGCAATTGAAGTCATGGATATCATAAACAGAAAGGTCTCGTCGAATGATCATTTTAGACATATCATTTGTTGAATTCGGAGTTTTAAAACAAAAGTTATTAAATTAATAAATTCTAGTGGCAATTGGTGTAATTTAAATACACTTGGAATTTAAATGTGCAAAAGGCAAATTGAAGGTCATATTTGGAATCCTCTCATTTTTCTGATATCCAAACATATATTACTTGTCAAATTTGGATTTACTATGGAAAAGTTGTTTGTAATTTGAATTAAATTTGAATCTGAAAACATTTAAACAAGTTTGAATTTAACCAGGCGCAGAAAACCATTTTATACACAGCCAAACTTACCCACAAACGCTTACAGGTGGGGCCCAGGGGCTTGCGGTCCCACACGCCATGGCCGAGAACAAAAGGACCATGGGTTGATTAGGGAAAACCAGGAGTCTTTTAGAAAACTACACCGACGATGAGGCCAAGGGGGCATGGGTTGAGGCAAAAGGGCCAGGGTTATTTAAAAGCTGCTGGCGGTGATGCTTCTTCAAAAGCCGCGAGCAGAGGCTGGGTGGTTTCTCGATCCGCCAGCGCGCGGCGCTACGGTGGGCGAGAATCATTGCTTAGTCGCTACCTTGGTGCTAGGAAGGTGGTCCGCGTCCGTGTAAGCCTGCCGACACGGCGACGAGAGGCGCCAAGACGCAACGCACACAGAGCGCTCGACGCTGGGTCCGGCGTACGCAGAGCTACTGGCGAGGCGGAGGTGTCGGGGGGCTGTTGCTCACCGCGGGCTCGGCGGTGGGCTCGGATCTGGTCGGGGCGCAGCAGGACGACGGGGAGGCAGCGGCCCAGCTTGCTAGGGTTCTCGGCTCGGGCGCGGCAGGTTCTGGTGGCTCCGGTCCGTCTCCTCCTCGACGGCGTGTACAGGCGTGGTGTAGGGGCTCGTCTTGGTCTCCTCGATCACCTCCCCGACGTGCTTGTCGTCTGGAACGGTGTAGTCGCGAGGGGCCGAGGGTTGCCGGCGATGGCGTGGCCGGTGGCGATGGAGAAGAGAGGGGGAGAGGAGATGGCGCCTTCGGGGTGGATCTGGGTATCTGGGCAAGGCAGAGAGGGGTGAGGGAGGATAAGAACGAGGGGACAGGAGGTGGCGTGGGGGAGGGGTAGATGGCCAGGGTGGCGTCGGTGTCACCCTTCCCCTTCACGTGCTCGGGCTGGCAAAGGCAAAGGGTGGGTGGCTTACAGGTGGGGTAGGCGAGGTCAGGGTGGCAGGCAGGTGGCCCTGGGGGTGTGGGCAGGTGAGGCTAGAGGGAGGGAAAAAGAGGGGAGAGGAGAGGGGCCGGCTCGGGCTAGGGCTAGGGTGAGGGGGTTCCTTGTCGTGTGGGGTGGTAGGGTAGCTGGTAGAGGGTGCTGGGGTGGGGCCTGCATGGAAGAGAGAAGGGGAGAGATGGAGTAGGGCATGGGATGGACAAGCTAGAAGCTAGAAAGGAGGAGGGGGGTACTTAGGGTTTTAGCTAAGGGAAGGTAGGGATTAGGGTCTTGATTAGATAGGATGGATGGATGGCAAGGTAGGTTTAGGGTTTTGCTAAGAGGGGTAAGAAAGAGATGGTGGTACTATAGGTTGATCATGCATGCTCCAAACTATCCTTAACAAGATCAAGCAAGAAAAAGAGGGAGAGGGAGAGAGAGATGATCATGTGATGAAGGGTGCTCTTTGGTCCATGCATGCTCCAACATTGGCCAAGCAAAAACCAAGAGAAGAGGTGGTTTGGTTGGTGCATGCCTCATGAGCACATGTGTGTGCATGGGGCATGGGGTAGGGGTTTAGCTAAAGGGAGAAGAGAGGTAGAGGATATGATGAAGAAACCAAGCCCAAAACAAGATCAAGCAAAGGAAAAGATGATCCCCTTAGAATGCAAGCAAAAACCAAATACTAGAAAAGGTGGCACTTGCATGGCCCATGCAAAATAATTAATGCCAATTTATCCTTGTGAAAACAATAATATTAACATGGCATTATTCACATGCATTCCCAAAAGGTGGGCAAGGCCAAGCACAGATTATGGGTGGATTCCAACCAACAACATGAGCTAGAGATAACTCAAAATAAAAATGCCAAGCTCATATTAATTGGATGGTGGAACTATAAGGTGGTGAAAGAAAAGGTGGTGGAGCCAATAAGAGAGATGCCCTCAACTCAACTTGGGCATTTAACAATATATCAAGAACCAAATACAATATCAAGAGGCAACTACAATTAATCATGCACATGAGATAAGAACCAAACAAGAGAGGGTTTTATATGATGCTCAAATGCAAGGTGACATGATGACATGAGCATGATATGATGATGATGCAACAATTATATGTTGGAAGTGTCCCTTTTTATTATTATAACATGTAGCATTACAGGGGTTAGACAACTGGGATGCTACAAATGCTTTAGATGGACACAATTGGATGTTCCCTGTAGCTATTGGCATGTTTCAGTCCGAGATAGAGGCATCATGGACATGGTTCATGATGCAGTTGAAAAGATGCATAGAGACAGTCTCTCCATTGGCAGTGCACACTGATGCATGTAAAGGTTTAGAAAATGCAGTGAGGATTGTTTTCCCTCATGCTGAGTAGAGGGAGTGCTTCGGCCATATGTGGATGAATTTGATCAAAAAAATCAGAGGAGATGATTTTGGACGCATGTGGCCAGCAGCAAGATCTTACACATGCATACATTCATATCACCTTGAGAAGATTAAGGTGGCATGCTCTGAGGAGGATAGGGTCAAGTTTTGTACATGGTTGGAAACCTACCATTCTCTTTTATGGTACAGGTCAGGTTTTAACACTGCCATCAAATGTGATCATATCAACAACAAAGTGAAGGAGTTAAAAGACTTTCCTGTCCATGACATGGTTGACCAGATCGGGATCATGATCATGAGGTTATGGGAATTGAGAAGAAGGCTTGGTGATGTTCTTCAAGGAGATAAGCTTCCTGATGTTGTGCAGCAGGTGGTCAACAAGAGCAGAAATCTTGCACATTTGCGTGTTGAGAAATCCTCATTGTGGGTGTCAAGTCGAGATACAAAGACTGGCAGGAGGCATGTTATTGACACTCAATTGCATGAATGCACATGCCTTGAGTGGCAACACACTGGGAAGCCTTGTGAGCATGCCATACTTTTCTTGGCCTCCAAACACAAGCTAAATATGCACTCATATTTGCATGAGTATTATTCTGTAGCAAAATTCAAGCTGCATATGGAACACCAATTCCAGCACTTATAGATCAGTCTCAGTGGCCTGAAGTGGACATTCATTTCTCCTTGTGTCCTCATTTGATGAAAAGAAAGGCTCGTAGGCCCAAGAAGAGTAGATTCAAGGCTTGGTTTGAGAAAGGTGGGAGCAGCAAGAAGGGAAAGAAAGATGAAAAGAAAGATGCCAAGCCAAAAAGGGCCCAAAAAGGTAACAAGAATAGATGCAAACTCTGTGAAGAACTTGGACACCGAGCTAGCTCTACCAAGTGCATATACACTGCTCAAAAGCCAAAGTATGTTCATCCAAAATCTATCCCATTTCTTGTTGATGATTTTTCTCCCCCAGCTAACTTGCTTGTTTTCAGGAGGAAGCGTGGAGAAAAAGGCCCACCTCTTGTTGTTGAAGAATGCCGCTGAAAAGGGCAAGAATCAATGGCCAAAGAAAGAAGAGAACTAACCAGATCATGTTTGGTGCTGCTGAGGTGCAATCTGAACTTGTTTTGGAGGATGATGTGCAAACTGTTGAGGCTTTAGGGCACACGATTTCTGATTTGGAAGCTCTGGTGCAAAATGAGGGGCAAAATGAGCATGTTGTTGAGGCTCTAGTGGAAATGAGCATGTTGTTGAGGCTCTGGTGCAAAATGAGCATGTTGTTGAGGCTCTGGTGCAAAATGAGCATTGTTGAGGCTCTGGTGCAAACTGACCATGTTGATGAGGCTCTGGTGCAAAGTGACCATGTTGATGAGGCTTTGGTGCCACATTGTGTTGTTGAGGAGGCGAAGGAGGTGAAGGAGACTATTGGACATGCTGTGGGGAGGCCAGATGGTTATGGTAAGAAAAATAAGAGCATAAACCTGTTGTGTGGTGTGAAACTTGTGAAGGAGAAGAAAACGAGGGGTAAGAAGAGCCAAAAGAAATAGACTTTGAATTTGGCACTTGCTGTTGCTGTAAACATTTGTTATTGTAATAATTTGGCACTTGTTGTAATAATTTGGCACATGTTGTTGTAATAATTTGGCACTTGTTGTTGTAAACATTTGTTATTGTAATAATTTGGCACTTGTTGTCGATAATTTGGCCGAAATTCAAATATAATGGTAAATTTGAATTTCAACCAATGTAGCTATGTGTACTCTTCTATGTTTGTATGAGCTTCCAACATTTTTCTCATATGTAGAGTACAACTCATCCTCACCCTGATCCCTTTTGTGAAGTACAACTCACCCTCACCCAAAATGTGGTAGAAATGGGCTCAAAAGCTAGGGTAAACCACCCCATTTCTAAGCAAGTTTTTTCGACCATTTCTAAAACCAAGTTTGATATTTTTCCTCACAACTATGTCACATAACATGACACCATGCGAAGGTTTTGTATTTTTTTGATTTTTTTTGAATTAGTTATGCACATTTGAATGTCTAGTCAAACTTTTTGAAGGGTTTTCATCAATATTCTTAGCTAGGGGCTGAGGCTCACAAAACTAGCATTAGATATCTGATGAAATAGCATGTTGTGAACCTAAAAATGATTTAAAAAAAATCATCAGCATGAAATCATGTACCTGTAGTTCATATCTTACCCACTTCCAACCGATTCGACATGATTTGTCTTTTTCACCAGGGATGGAATAAAAGGTTTGAGATACTCAAGTTGGGAAATTGTAAATGCTAGGTGGTCTAGTATTTTTGAAAAATAGGATGTTGCCATTTTGAAACTTCAATTTGGTGGTTGCTTCACAAATACCCCTGTTTCGGTACTCAGAAAATAGAAAATGGATTTTCTGTGCGTCTAAAAGGAAAACTTTATACTACAACATTATTAGTCATCCCATTATACACATGCATTCCCTATATGGGCACATTATCACAAACTATGCCTTGATTCTAGCCATACCATTGGTCATTTGACCCGAAAGCCAGAAAACCTCGGAGGAGATAGGTCATTTTGTGAAGGTTTTTTTGAAATATGATCAATAGACCAAGTTTGATATTTTTCCTCACAACTATGTCACATAACATGACACCATGCGAATGTTTTGTATTTTTTTATTTTTTTTGAATTAGTTATGCATATTTGAATGTCTGGTCAAACTTGTGAAAACCCCGTTGACTGCATTCTAAACTCAGCTAACCCTAAGGCAGAACGAGGAACGTAGATCTAACCCTAGCGTGACACTGTGGTCGTCCGATCGCGTCTCCTAGAAGGATTTCGTGGGTGGCTCTGGGCGATCCGTGGAAGGGCTTGTTCTGCAACCTGATTAGTTGGCGTCTCTTAGAAGGATTTCGCGGCTAGCTCTTGGCGATCCATGGGATGGATGATTCTTGAATCTGATTGGATCGCATCGTGTTTCCATGAACATATAAGATACAACGTCGCACACTCCATTGACCGTTGGACCGAGCGTGGCATGCGAGAGCGCTGGACGGGACGGGTTGCACCATGCATGCATGCCATGCAGCTGCCTCTCGCGTCGCAATCTAGCTATTTTGCGTGCAACCAACCGACGCAGCAGCGCTGCAGCGTATTTACTCCCTCCGTTGCATTAAATAAGTGTACGTCTAATAACTTTCTTCAGTCAAACTTACTCCCATGTGGTTCATGCGCCATAGAAAAAGTCAATATTTATAAAACTTGACTACGTATATAAGAAAAAATATCAAAATCTAAAATATGTAATAAATATAAGGTATAGCTTGTCACACTCCATTGACCGTTGGATCAAGCGTGGCATGCGAGAGTGCTGGGCGGGGCGAGATGCACCATTCATGCATGCCATGCAGCTGCCTCTCACATCGCAGTCTAGCTATTTTGCGTGAAACCAACCGACGCAGCAGCGCTGCAGCGTATGTACTCCCTTCATCGCATTAAATAAGTGTACGCCTAACAACTTTCTTAAAATTACTCCCCTCCGGTTCATGCGCCATAGAAAAAGTCAATATTTATAAACTTTGACTACGTATATAAAAAATATCAAGATCTAAAATATGTAATAAATATAACTAGATTCACCATAACACATACTTTTATTATGTAAAATTGATATTATAAATGATAGTATTTTGTTTTTAAACTTAGTTTCATACTCCCTCTATTCCGGATTATAGGCTTATATATGCATTGATTGCTCCAATTGACATCCCTCTAATTACTCCCATCGATTTTTTTCTCACCCATTGAGTTTTCATGTGTGAGTTTGTTGCATGCGGTGTGTAAAAACGAACAAGTTTGCTGCATGTCGTGTGACAACTACCTTGGTCCTAGATTCCTGCATTTATTACCAAGTAAATCAGGGCCAAATTCTTTTTTCTCTTTTATTTTTCACTGCCAATGAACAACTACCTTGGACGTTTTTCTCTCTTTTCCATTAATGCATGCATGCATGCAGGGGGCGACGGTGCAAGGCAGGGTCACGTCGCATCCTAGCAATTTTTTTTGCACTGAACGCATTGATCACGCACGCGGCTACGCCCGCTGCCTGTTGGAATTATGCCCTAGAGGCAATAATAAAGATGTTATTATTATAATTTTTGTTCATGATAAAGTTTATATTCCATGCTAGAATTGTATTAAGCGGAAACTTTAATACTTGTGTGGTTTGTGAACAACACCGTGTCCCTAGTACGCCTCTATGGACTAGCTCATTGATCAATGATGGTTAAGGTTTCCTAACCATAGACATGAGTTGTCAATTGATAATGAGATCATATCATTGGAGAATAATATGGTGGACAGACCCAAACTAAGCAAAGCAATTAGATCGTTTCATCATGTTCATCTTTGCTTTTTCTATGTCAAATATTGTATTCCTTAGACCATGAGATAATACAACTCCCTGGTATCGAAGAAAGCTTTGAGGTCATCAAACGTCATCCTATGAGAGGTGATCATAAAGGTGTCTCTCGGTGATCGGAAAGTATCTGTTGGGTTGTATGTATCGAGATGGAATTTGTCCTCCCAAGTCGGAGAGATATACTTGGCGCCCACTCGTGTCGATATCAACACCGCTTGCAAGCATGTGGTTAAGGAGTTAATCACAAAGTGATATCGGATTACGAGTAAAGTACTTCTTGTGAACGAGATTGAACTAGGTATGCCGGTACCGACGATCAATCTCGGGCAAGTAAAATATCGCGAGCAGAAAGGGAATATATATATGGGATTGATTGAATCCGGCATCGTGGTTCATCCGATATGATCATCGATGAATGTGTGGGAATCAATATGGGTGCCTGGACCCATGTTGATTATTGATAGAAGATCATGTGCATATTCTCGAACCCGCAGGTCACACATAATGTGTCTCGACACTAGGATAGATTGGATAATTGGTTTATGAATTTTTGTTCGGAGTCTCGATGGGATCCGGACATCACGAGAGGTTCCGGAGTGGTCCGGAGAATAAGATTCATATAAGGCAGTGCAGTTTTTGGAGTTCAGAATTGTTCCGGGTTAATCGGTATTGTAACGGAAGCTTCTAGAACCTTCCAGAAGGGGACCAACGTGGCCCCACCTTCCGGGAGGGGCATGGGCCTATGAGGGAGTGTCCTGGCGCATTGGGCCAGGGCACAAGGCCCCATAGGGCCCAGCCGATTCTATAGGGTTTAAATCGCTTTAAACCAGGATAGAATTTCTAGAAGGAGGAGAGTCCTTGCCCCCACCTCCTCCCTTGGCCCGCCCAAGGCTTGGAGGAGGGGCTGGCCGCCCCCTCTATAAATAGAGGGCTGGTGTGCCCCTCCCCACACCTTGCCTCCAACCTAGTATCCTCCTGCCTTCCTCTCCCCTCCCGATTGTTGTAGGCGAAGCCTGAGAAATTCTCCACCATATACACCACGCCGTCGTCAGAGATCCAATCTCTCTCCACCATACTTGCTGGTCCGAGGAAGGAGGAGACGCCGAGGTCTTTGCAGTGTGCATCTCACGAGGCACCGCCACTTGTGGTGCTAGATCGGATCGGATCGCGAGGAGGCGAGTATGACTACATCACCCACGTTCCGACGAACGTTCACTGCGAATCTTCAAGGGTATGAAGATCTAATCCAATCTCTCTCGTTGATTGCATCTCCTAGATTAGATCTTGGCTTTCCCTCTGTTCGCATCCGTAGAAAATTTTGATTTACTATGCCGCGAAACCCTTCACTGCCTACACGCAACGCAGCGCACGTGGCTGCGCCACCGCAGGATTCCCACGCCGCCCTTCACGCTGAGCCCTCAATAAATAGGCAAAACGTCTTTGTCTCCTCATCTTCAACCTCGAGCCTGAGTCCCTTTGCCTCCTTTGCCTCCTCCCAGCCCCAAAAAACACCTCTACGACGACCATGGTGACCTCCCCCCGCTTCCCTTCGGAATCCGAAGTCAGCGATGAGGACAACCACTCGGACCACAGGCAGGTCTGGGAGATGGAGGCGCCCACGCGCCCGAGGCGGCGTGGCAACAAGGGGGGCGACGCAAAGTCGCGGCCTACCCCTAGGCCCAAGGCCACTTCGTCCACAACCACCTCCCTAGCGGCGGCGGCAACCTCCCCGAATCCAGCCCCTCCGACGAGTATTGGAAGGCGATGGAGGAGCAGGAGGCGAAGGAGTTGTCTGCTGCTGCGAAGTGGGAGGAGAAGAAGGCCGCACACGCCCTGAAGAAAAGGCGTAAGCGGGAGGAGGAGGACCAACGGGAGGCAGCTCGCTGGGCCTTCCAGGAGGAGCAGCGACGACGGGAGGAACGTGAGAGGTCGGCGGCTTGGAAGGCCGCAGTGGCGGCTTGGAGGGCGCCGACACCGCACCCACCGCTGATGGAGTAGGGCAGCCTCCCAGCGGTGAGGTTGGCCGGCAGCCAGGCTAAACCCACGTAGTATCTAGGGTTAGGGTTTAGCCCAGGGTTTAGGCGTCGGACCCTTAGGATTAGTTTCCCTTAGGGTCTATGTAATGTGGGGCCCCTCTCTATATTGTACCCCTCTCTATATTGTATCCCTTGTGTTTTATTGTAATGCTATCTAATATATGTAATGTCATTTGTCAAAACACCCAAAATAACAAGTGCATAAAACAAAACACACAAAAAAAGTTCTCATATAATACTCGTGCAATATTTATAAAATGAGTGAAATTACAAAAGCTCAAAAAGAAGAATAAGTTAACGTTATGATGATTGATTATTTTCAAACAACACATGCAACACATGGTTCATTTTCAAACAACCCATTTGCATATTTACATAAGTTAAGGGGCGCCCAAGTTAAAGTGCTCGGCTTGTTAGTTAAATGGATGCCCTTGGCCTTCATTTATATATTTACTTTCGCAAAAACTAAAAGATTACGACCTGAGCACGCAGATCCACACGTCCTTAGTTAGATTGTAACGCGGGTACTTTTTTTTTGCCCAATCTACAAGTAGTTACTATTGGGCCTGGATACGACCATTTTGGCCTGACTAAGTTCTATTTGGGCCTGGCTTTTTTCAATCACTCCTCGTCAATTTTTTTTAACTTTTCAACCTCTCCCCCTTCCCTGCACACTGATAAAACTGAAGGAACACTGATTTCGAAAACAGAGCAACTCAAAATTTGCCCGAATTGCATTTTATTCAAGCCATAGACCATTACATCCATCTCCGCAGGTTCTACGATAACAAAGCATTACTCGAACACTGATTGCGCTATCTAATGACTAATGATCAGGAGATAAACTAATCCGAGATAAATTACACAAAAAAAACGGCCATCAGATTGTCATGCTTCTTCAATTCGATGATTTGCCTTAGCTGCTTGTTCATCTTCTTCAACTCGGCCTTCACTTCTGTATCCACCATAGTACCAGCGGAAATGGGGTTGCCAGATCCCAATTGCTCCACCACGGACGGGTTTTCGAGCTCTCGGGATGCTACATTCACCCCAATTCGCTCGATGTACTCATCAAGCCACTCAAAATGCCCACATTTTGGCAGTTCCTGAAATCGCAGAGATGAACCCTAAATCCCAAATTCGATGAAATGCATGAAATTTCGAAAGAAAAGCGAGAAATTGGCGCTCGGAACACTCAGATCTCACCATTTCCGGCTCGGGCTTGCTCTCACACTTCACAAATTCCTGGCCAATGTTGTCGTTCTTATCGGTGGATGTGACAAGACGTTTCAGGGGCGCGGTACGGGGGCAATCGGGGCACCTCCTCATCGGCACTACACCATACCGAGGCCATGAGCGGAGGGAGGCTGAAGCAGATCTCGACATCCTTCGCCGGCGTTGCCGCACTTGCTCGCCGGAGAAGAAAACAGAAGGGGATGAGATGCTGGAACCGTGGCAGGAGTGCTCGGGTGCGGGGACGGATTGAGCCAACGGCTCTCTTCTACCACGGCGTGGGTCCCACGATATGAGGTGGACATCAGGTGGGTTTCGCCGTGACGTGGAGAGACTGTGGGTCCTGCTCTGCTCAGCTCATTCGAATTCGTTGACGGTCTCGTGAGGTTAAGTGGAAGTGTCGCACGGGAGCTATTTGCCACTTCAGAAGTGTCGCATGCGAGCTATTCTTTGCAACGATGTAGTGTTCCTTCCAATTTCACGTAAAGACGTCGCATGGAAGCTATAAGCCCCAAAATATGGGCTGGATCGTCTTGCCGATCTGTATTCTGTTAGGAAACGGATCCATATTTTCTTACGAAACCGTTCAATTCTACTCCATTACCGATCTCTCGGCTAAATTAACATAAACTAGCATAATATCTGTGCGTTGCAACGGAGCTACGGGACAATAATCGTTGAAGTTGAATGCTCCGTGTGATGTCACGGACATTCAAATTTATTTGGGTATCTCTATGGCGCAATGCGATTGCGACGAATGTTAAGTTATAGTCAGCTCACGTCATCTTGCACACACACAACAACGCGAGATTTTGAACCAAGGAGCAGTCCAGTAAGGAGCAGCATCTAGCCCTCTACACGCGCGATGCACCCGGCAAAAACTTTTTTCCCTCTAGCTCACTGAGTTGCTTGCGCCCATAAACTCATGGGCTCACTCCTCACAGTCTAGGTGCCTACTCTCATAACTCACGACGCTCGCTAGCTGCACTCTAGCCTTTCTCATCTAGTTTATACTTAGTTTGTTTGATTTTTGATTATTTTCGTACTGTTTTCCACTTTGGGCAATGTGCTTTTTTTGGCTGGCTGCTATATATTGATTGTTTGTGCATACGGTCTAGTCTCAAGTTTGTTTTTGTCATAACATCTAAAAAGCTCTACTCCCTCTGTCTTGAAAATAATGTTGCAAATTGCCTAAATTTAGATGAATTATATACTAAATCATGTCTAGATACATTTAAATTAGACAAATCCGTGATATCATTGCCTAAAATCGTACAAAGAAAAAGACTAATTTTAACTGGACATGCAACTCGTATGAACAATCAAAATATTCCCAGTTAAAACACAACTTGCAACTGTACTACCCATGAGAAAAATGTCAGTTTCAAGTGTTGATGCAACTCACATACCTCCTAAAAAACCATACCAAGAAAAACCATTTTCAAGTCGACATGCAACTCATGAACAAAATCAAAATGTTCCTAGTTACAACCCTACTTGCAACTGTACTACTCGTGATTTCAAGTGTTGATGCAACTCACGTACCCTTTAAAATCCTTCTAGGAAAAACTAGTTTCAAGTGGACATGAAACTCATGTGAACAAATCAAATGTTCCCAGTTACAACCCTACTTGTAATTGTGCTACCCGTGATTTCAAGTGCTGATGCAACTCACATACCTAATAAAATCATACCAAGAAAAATACCAGTTTCAAGTGGACATGCAACTCGTGTGAACAAATAAAAAAATGTTACCAGTTTCAACCCTACTTGCAACTGTAGTACCCGTAAGGAAAATAACAGTTTCATGTGCTGATGCAACTCACATATCCCCTAAAATCCTACTAAGAAAAAGGACAGTTTCAAGTCGACGTGCAACTCCTATGAACAATTAAAAAATGTTCCCAGTTACAACCCTACTTGCAACTGAAGTACCTGTGATTTCAAGTGCTGGTGCAACTCACATACCCCTTAAAATCATACCGAGGAAAAAACCAGTTTCAGCTGGACATGCAACTCGCGTGAACAATCAAAAATTCCCAGTTACAACCCTACTTGTAACTGTAGTACTGTGATTTCAAGTGCCGATGGATCTCACATACCACCTAAAATCGTACCGAGAAAAAGGCCAGTTCCAAGTGGATATGCAACTCGTGTGAACAATCAAATGTTCCCGGTTACAACCCTACTTGCAACTGCAGTATCCCGTGATTTCAAGTGCTTATGGAACTCACATACGCCCTAAATAGTACCGAGAAAAAGGCCAGTTTCAAGTGGACATCCCTACTTGCAACTGTAGTACCCGTGAGAAAAAGGACAATTTCAGTTGCTGATGCATCTCATGTTGGAATTCTGGCCCAAATAGCCTAGTCCATTTTCTATTCCAATAATTCCTGAAAACTCTAGAGGCCCATGTGGCTCATTCATGCATGGCAAGAGGTGGGACAAATATTTAGTCCCACATTGCTAGTTGAACGAGGTTTGCACCAGCTTATAAGGGAGGCTCTCCTACCACTTGGTAAAAGGATGAGAAGGAGAAGGAGAGAGTCCCATACGCGCGCTCCTCCTCCTCCGTCGCCCGCCTCACCTCGCCTCATCACGACACGCGCGCGCCGCGGGTTGCGGGAATCTCGCTGAGCCGAGTTCTTTTTTGCCACGCATGACTGATATACAAACGGGTGTGCAGAATTTGAACAGTTCGGCTAATGGGTTTTAAATACGACTCAGTGGAGGTTTAATTCAAACTTAGTGGAGGTTGTTTGGCTTCGGTCGCTGCCTGTTCGTTTCCTCTTCTGACGTCGCCTGTTCGCATGTCTACCCGTGCCTATAAGAGAGGAATGTCGCTCCTTTCCTCAGGCATCTATCAAAACCATCGCATCCAAGTTCCAGAGCACTGAGCTGCCAACAGTTCTTCCCCATCCCGTCTTGTGGCCTGCACCGCAAGCCGGGACAGTAGGGCCTCCGGAACCCCGCCTCTTCGAGTCCTGTACGGGAGAAGGGCGATAAGATTTTTGGGGAGCGCTATCGGCGCGACTAATGGCTTCATCACGGACTCCTCCACCGACGCCGACGACATCTTCCCCAACGACGACTTCTTCCCTGCCATATAGAACCTCTTCTTAGACGACATGGGTGACAACACCAACTCCGGCACACTGATGTATGTTTTTTTTCTTCATCTTATTCAGCTTATTTCGATTTATCTACAACTCTCTGCACACTTTCTGTCAGATGACTTGGCTAGTTTATTTTCGATCATTCTAGTCATGTTTTACCTACTGTTTATCTCGCATAAATCACTTGATAAATTGCTCATATTTCCAACAATCCAAAAACCTTATTATAGGCAATTTACTCCAAGTGGTTTCGTGGCATCTGTGAAGCCACCTGTGTTTGAGGGTACGCACTATAAGAGATGGCGCGTGAGAGCAGTTCTTTGGTTTGAGAACATGAACTGCTATGACGCCACTCTTGGCAGGCCTGAGGGAGAGCTTACTCCTGCCTAGGAGCAAGTTTTCCAGAAATCTGACAAACTGTTCAGGGCTGCTCTGTTGTCTGTGCTTGGGGAGAACATTGTTGAACCCTATATGTCATTTGATAATGGCAAGGATATGTGGGCTGCTCTCGAGGCCAAGTTTGGGGTCTCGGACGCTGGCAGTGAACTGTATATCATGGAGCAATTCTATGACTTTAAGATGTCTGATGACCGCTCCGTCGTTGAGCAGGCTCATGAGATACATGCACTGGCAAAGGAGCTTGATTACTTCTCATGTGTGTTACCGGACAAGTTCGTTGCCGGGGGCATTATTGCCAAGCTTCCCCATTCATGGAGGAACTTTGCTACTTATCTGAAGCACAAGAGACAGGAGTTTTCTATTTCGGATCTCATTGGGACTCTTGATGTGGAAGAGAAGGCGAGAGCAAAAGACACACGTGCTCGAGTTGTTGAGGGAGGTTCAAGTGCCAACTTGGTACAGAAAAAGAACTTCCAGTCCCACAAGTTAAAGAACAAGAGCAAGTTTGATGGAAAGCGAAAGTTCGATGGGAAGAACAAGCCCTCACAGTCTACCAATTTCAAGAAGAAGACTGATAAGAAGAAAGGTTCTTGTCATGTGTGCGGTGATCCTGATCACTGGGCTCCTAGCTGCCCCAACCGCTATGAAAGGCGCCAGCATGGGAAGAGCGGCAAGACCGCTAATATTGTCATGGGCGACATTGAGATGAAGCATGTTGGGTATGGTATATCACCTACTGTTCTTTCATTATGTCATTCTCCTGATTGGTGGATTGACACGGGCGCTAATGTACATGTTTGTTCTGATATTTCCATGTTTTCTTCATATCAGGTCAGAGGGACTCAGTCCGTGTTGATGGAGAATGGCTCGCATGCTTATGTTCATGGTGTTGGTATGGTCGATCTGAAGTTCACTTCGGGAAAGACCGTACGCCTGAAGAACGTGCATCATGTTCCCTCAATAAATAAGAATCTTGTTAGCGGATCTCTTCTCTGTCGCGATGGCTACAAGATTGTTTTCGAGTCCAATAAGTTTGTACTTTCTAAGTTTGGTACTTTTATTGGTAAATGATATGAGTGTGGAGGTCTGTTCCGCCTATCATTATCAGAGTTTGCAATAAAGTTATGAATCATGTTTCATCTGATCTTATATCAAATGTTTGACATTCACGTCTTTGTCATGTTAATTTTGGTTGCATGACGCGGTTATCTAAAATGAATTTAATCCCAAATTTCACTACAGTCAAAGGATCTAAGTGCCTAGCCTGTGTGTAAGCAAAACAACCTCGCAAGTCACATACGACTGCAGAGGTGAGAAATTTGGCATCACTAGAACTCATACATTTTGATCTTTGTGAGATGAATGGTGTGTTGACAAAAGGTGGAAAGAAATATTTTATTACGTTGATCGATGACTCTACGAGATACTGTCATGTGTATCTTCTGAAAACAAAAGATGAGGCTTTGAGTTTCTTCAAAGTCTATAAAGCTGAAGCAGAAAACCAACTTGATCGAAAGATTAAGAGGCTTAGGTCTGATCGTGGTGGAGAGTATTTTTCCAACGAGTTTGACTATTTTTGTGCGGAACATGGTATAATCCATGAGAGGATGCCTCCCTACTCACCCCAGTCAAACGGGGTAGCCGAACGAAAGAACCACACTCTAACAGATTTGGTTAACGCCATGTTAGACACATCGGGTCTCTCCGAGGAATGGTGGGGGGAGGCATTACTGACCGCATGTCATGTCCTAAACCGAGTTCCCACAAAGAACAATGAAATTACTCCATTTGAATAATGGGAGAAGAAAATGTTAAATCTCTCATATCTACGAACTTGGGGCTGTTTGGCAAAAGTTCATGTGCCAGTTCCCCAAAAACGCAAGCTTGGACCAAAAACTATGGACTGTGTATTTCTGGGTTATGCTTTTCGTAGCATTGGCTATCGATTCTTGATAGTAAAATCCGGAGTACCAAACATGCATGTTGGTAAAATCATGTAGTCGAATGATGCAACTTTCTTTGAGGATATCTTTCCCATGAAGGATATGCCTAACTCATCAAGTCAGGAATTAGATACAATTTATGAACCAATCATTCCAGTAGAACACCTAGAGAATCCTGAGGAGGAGGATAACGAAATTCCTAAAATAAGCAAGAGACAGAGGACTGCAAAGTCTTTTGGTGATGATTTCGTTATATACCTCGTGGATGATACTCCCACTTCTATTTCAGAAGCCTATACATCTCCTGATGCTGACTACTGGAAGGAAGTCGTCTGTAGTGAGATGTACTCCATTTTAGCTAATGAAACATGGGAGATCACTGATCATCCTTATGGGTGCAAACCTGTAGGATGTAAATGGGTGTTTAAGAAGAAACTAAGGCCTGATGGTACTATTGAGAAGTACAAGGCAAGGCTTGTGGCCAAGGGTTATACCCAAAAGGAGGGTGAAGACTTCTTTGACACTTACTCACCTGTGGCAAGGTTGACCACCATTCGAGTACTACTTTCTCTGGCTGCCTCACACGGTCTTCTCGTTCATCAAATGGATGTTAAGACGTCTTACCTAAATGGAGAGTTGGATGAGGAAATTTATATGGATCAACCAGATGGTTTTGTAGTAAATGGTCAAGAAAGAAAAGTGTGCAAGCTGCTGAAGTCTTTATATGGTCTTAAACAAGCACCTAAGTAGTGGCACGAAAAGTTTGATAAAACATTAACCGCTGCAGGCTTTGTTGTAAACGAAGCTGACAAGTATGTATACTATCGCCATGGTGGAGGCGAAGGAGTTATTCAATGTTTGTATGTTGATGACATATTGATCTTTGGGACCGACCTTATTGTAATTGAGGAGGTCAAGGATTTCTTATCTCAGTCTTTTGATATGAAGGATCTAGGAGTAGTTGATGTTATCTTGAACATCAAACTATTGAGAGATGATGATAGTGGGATCACACTACTTCAGTCTCACTATGTGGACAAGATTTTGAGTCGCTTTGGGTATAGCGGCTGCAAGTCTTCTCCAACACCGTATGATCCTAGTGTGCTACTTAGAAAGAATCGAGGCACCATCAGAGATCAATTGACATACTCTCAGATAATTGGCTCGCTTATGTACTTGGCTAGCGCGACAAGGCCTGACATCGCGTTTGCTGTTAGCAAACTCAGTCGATTTGTTTCAAATCCTGGAGATGATCATTGGCAAGCTCTTGAAAGAGTCATGCGCTATCTAAAAGGCACTTCAAGCTATGGCATTCACTATACTGGGTATCCGAGGGTACTGGAGGGTTATAGTGATTCAAATTGGATATCTGATGCTGATGAGATAAATGCCACGAGTGGATATGTGTTTACACTTGGTGGTGGCGATGTTTATTGGAAGTCTTGCAAGCAAACCATCTTAACAAGGTCAACTATGGAAGCAGAACTCACAGCACTAGACACGGCCACTGTTGAAGCAGAGTGGCTTTGTGAACTCTTGATGGACTTACCTATGGTTGAAAAACCTATACCCGCAATTCCAATGAGCTGTGATAATCAAACTGTGATTATTAAGGTGATCAGTTCTAAGGATAATATGAAGTCCTCAAGACATGTGAAGAGGAGACTAAAATCTGTCAGGAAAATGAGAAACTCCGGAGTTATTGCATTGGATTATATCCAAACATCTAAGAACCTGGAAGATCCCTTCACAAAGGGACTATCACGCATTGTGATAGAAAATGCATCGAAGGAGATGGGTATGAGACCCACACTATGAGTTTTCCAAAGTGGCAAACCAATCTATGTGATCGGAGATCCCGTGAATTAGAATTGGGAGACAAGCTGTTGGTGGACTGAGAGGAAAGTATCCCTACTTTAATGAATACCACTCCGTGAAGATGCAATACTTTCCTATTCTGCATGGTAGGTTGATTTTTATCTTAATGTGTTCTAAATGTCTTAATCTTAAGCAGAGATGTTGTCCTGCAGAACATCTGTTGAAGAACACACCTATATGAGTCTGACTGTCAAACGTTGCAGTCTATGAGAGTTGGGTACTCTCTAATAAACTCATGAAAGGCCATGGAGTATGACGCATAAGCTCCACCCACGGGGAAGTCCCACGATAGCCCAGTATCGGTCAAGGCTTCGTGTGAAGCTAGATTGCATCACTGGGGAGCGCTATCGGCGCGACTACTGGCTTCATCATGGACTCCTCCACCGACGCCGACGACATATTCCCCAACGACGACTTCTTCCCTGCCATCGAGAACCTCTTCCTAGACGACGTGGGTGACAACTCCAACTCCGGCACACTGTTGTATGTTTTCTTTCTTCATCTTGTTTAACTTATTTCGATTTATCTACAACTCTCTGCACACTTTCTGTCAGATGACTTGGCTAGTTTATTTTCGATCATTCTAGTCATGTTTTACCTACTGTTTATCTCGTATAAATCACTTGATAAATTTCTCATATTTCCAACATCTCACATACCCCCTAAAAATCCTATAAATAAAAACCAATTTCAAGTGGACATGCAAATCAACCCCTTCTCCACACAAAAAAGAAAACGCCAGTTTCAAAGTCTCTGATATAACTTTCAACTAAATTATTCTTGCTTACATAATGTAACGTAGATTGCATATCAATACTTACTAAGAAAGTTCATTCTGGACTTTCGACTAGGTTCATGTAAAATCTAGGAGTTGGCTATAAAGTTAGAAAGGGCTAAAAGACATAATATAGTGCAAACACATAGAAAATGAAGAACAAAAATGTACATAGAACATTTAATAATCTTCAACTTGTGAATTACACAAAAAGAAATAAATTATTATAAAAATATAAACAGAAAAGGAAAACTTACACAAAAAATGAAAACTACATCCTAAAAAATTTATAAATTTTTATCTTCTTTCTTCACCAGTACTAAATGGTGTTCTAATCTCGTTCGCTCTTGTTTACATCAAGTATGACGTTTCCTTGTTTTACATCAACAATTACATGCATAATATCATTTGCTTTTAAATTTGTAATACTAAGAAAATCACTCCCATTATAACGGAACCTAAGAAAATCACCCCACACAAAATGTGCTTCACCTCTGTCTTGGATTTGAAATGTAGTTGGAAACACCTCAATATGTACTTCCTATAGAAAACATTGAATATAAAAAATAAATTATTCTTATAATATAATATTTGTAGATAACAAACAAAATATAAATTATTCTTATAATATAATATTTGCAGATAATAAACAAAAAAACAACTAAACAAAATGATAGTAATTGAACCACTCAACACTAAAAAAAGCATTAAAAACACTAAAAAAAGCAAATTTGGGACAAGCCCAACAGAAAACGATAGTGTTTGAACCAACTAAACAAAACAATCAAATAAAAACGCGCACGCAACAACACAGCCACATCCCAACAGCCCAACAAAAAAGTCCACCAACACAACCATTCACGGCTGCTAAAAATTCAGTGGAAGTAGTTTGGTTGGATAATTGTCTGGCTTTTCTTAGTCAACGGAGAAAAAATATGTCCCTCACACTAAAAATCGCTATTTTTCTAGCGCGAAATGAAGAAAAAACAGCGCTCTAACAAATACTTAAAATAGAGGGTGTCTAAAAAAATTCCACGACCTATGGACTACGAGAACGATTCCCCGGCTGCCATGTTGCAGCATCTCTCGCTCCGCATTATGCGACAGCGAGACAGCTCACTAAGGGCATCTCCACCTGGCCGATCCATCCGGTCGGAGCGTGTCTGAACCGGTCCGCGCGGACGCGTGAGGCATGCGTGGCACCCCAGCGGGGCGACCCATATGGAGAAACGCGTCCGGCTCGATCCATCCATGCATCTAATCCGCGACTCGGTTGCGTCGGTCCGGACGAGCGCGAACAGCGCGAACGTCGTTCCAGCACGTGCTACTGGTCCACCTGTCAGGCACACATGGCATTGATTTCAGACACACGCAGCGCCACCGATTCAGACGCAACCGCGGCAACGATTCAGAGGTGCTGGCGAAAGGCTGACCTGCGGCAGCCTGCGCCATCAATGGCGACACGACAGCACGCTGACTGACTGGACGACACACTCCCCATCGCCGCTGCAGGCGCTGCTCGACGCCTGCCCTACTTACTGGACACTTCAATTCCCCTCTTTGGCCTCCGCGTCGGCATCCGATGCCGGCCCTTTTTAACCGGCCACCTGCGGTCATCTTCTCCCACACAGAACACCATCCCTCTCCTCCTTCCCCTTTTCCTTCTCCACTGCTTGTAGCTATCCATGTCCGGCGGTGCTGGGTCGAGGGGAGGTCGTGGCGGCCGTAGACACCGAGGGAGGCGTGAAGACGCTTCCAACTCACCGCGCCACCACGCTCTCCCTCAACGCCGTTGTTTCCCAAAGATTTCGACCAAGGCACCCAGTTCGCCGTGGCCATCCACCTCGGCATGCCGCGTGACAGGATTCTCCTGCCTCGCTGGTTTGTGACGCTAATCGGCGACGCGCCGTCCCGGTCGCCATGCTGCGGGCAAACGGTTTCAGGACCGGCAGGTACCCAGTCGATCTGCAGTTCGACCACCTCAGACAGCTGTAATTCGGCAACAGATGTTAGTGCTTCGCCCGCTCGCACCAGATTGAAGAAGGCAACATCATCGTCTTCAAGTACGACGGCGAAGGACAGTTCGGCGTTAGTGTCTTTGACCACACCATGTGCCGCCGCTGCTACCACTTCAGCTCCTCTGTCTCCGACGAGTAGGCTAGGCCGTGCACGCGCCATGTATGATGTATGAATGTAGGCATTGGCCATTAGCAATGAAAACTTTATTCAAGCCCTAAAACATTCGTTACACTCATGCCACACAAACCTAAGACTACGCGCAGCTGCCGGCGCTGGGGGAGGCGGCTATGGCGGGTCAGATACACCATTCGTCATTGAGAGAATTGATGATCGCTCGTTGTGCCTGTACCTCCTCTTCAGCTCGGTCGAGGCGGGCATGCAGGGAAGCGTCGTCAGGATTGGCCCGCACCGCTTCCCGTAGGTCGCCACACACCAATCCGAGCTGGTCCAATCGCCGGTATTCCGATAGAAAGACGCGTTCCGCCACCACCATCGTGAAAGGCTCGCCGATGGTCACGTGATGGCTGTAGAACGGGCGAACCGGCGGTGTGCCCATCCTGTAAATCCGCGGGCGCCCCGGAATCGAAAGAGGCAGCACGTCCGGCAACTCTGGCGGATTCGGCCACCACGGCAGCAGCAGCCCCTCGGGCACCTCTTCTCTGCCGACATCGGGGTTGCCACGGAGCTTGTCGTGTCGACGCCGGCGGCCAGGCATGGTGGTTTTTTGTGTTGTGGGTGGCGCGGGTGTGGTCGAAGATAGCTCGGTGACCTCCCATTTTATGGTCGCGCCTGGACGCGGCGGTAAACGCTGAGAACTCGCGGGAAGCGGCGGGAAAGAAAGACGGGAGACGGCGTGGCGGCGAAAAGACACTGAAAATACGTCGGCGTTGGCGATGGCCAAACGCGGACAATTGGATCGGGCCGCTGTGCGCGATCGGCCGGACAGGCTGAACCCCCTCTTCAAATCGTCCGTGGCCCAACAGAAACGAACCATTTGGGATAACCATTTGGGATAACCGACAACGACGCCCTAACTGCCTCTGAGTAACAGGCCGGCGAGGAGATCATGGGTCGGAATATTGGGATCTAGGACCGATGACTACTGTGATTAATCTAAGGTGGATTTTGATTAGGTGCGGATATACATGTCAAATCAGATCGATCAACAAAAGTACTAGCTAGTAGAGGCTATGACCACTGTAGCAAAGGTTGTGAGATCGGAGAGAGACTCCGATCAACTGCCGATCGAGCAGCTCATTTGTGGCAAGGACCATCCCAAGAGATTGAATCCCTCACTACAGGACACGTGCGCTACGCCGAAGGCAAAAAGCCGTCGGCGTATGGTACGTCGACAGCTGCCCTCGGCGTAGCCTTCTCGGCAAAGGTCTTTCTCGGCGGAGCACAAACAAGCCGTCGGCGTATCAAAATGCCGTCGGCGTACGCTACGCCGAGGGCAAAAGTCCTCGGCATAGCGGCCGTCGGCAGATTCAAAAACATTTTTTAAAAAAAAATTATTTTTTATTTTTTTCTCAATTTTTTTCTTTGAATTGTTTGACTCGTTAATCTCCCACTTCGAACATTTTTAACACTAATTATACTTAATTTTTGATTAAATTTTAGTCTTAGTCGAACTTCTTAACCGGTCACCCATCCTAATACAACTTCAGCTTCAGCACGCTTAACTTCCTCGTTCTTTTAGAATCCGTTTCCGCAAAGTAATTCATACATTGTTGTCAATATTATGATATCAATCCTATTAACTCTTATATCATCATGTCATATGTTTGTATTTTTTGAAATTACACACAATTATCTAAGGAAACATTAATGAATAAGTAAAAATATTATTGAATTCAAATAAAAATATAATAATTTTACTTTTTTGTATTTTTTTATTTAATATGGAATAATTAATATCTGTAAATCGGAATTCGACAAAAAATATGTCTAAATTGATCAGAAAAATGAGAGGAATCTAAATATGATATCCATATCAACTAATCACAAACCCTTCGTTTTTTAATTAGCTATTTGGTGGTCGCTTTAGAAAATCCCCTTTTTGCGTCCGGATAATAAAAAATGGCTTTTTAGTGCGATGAAAAGAAAAAATTGCATTGGATCTTTGATAAAATAGCATATTTTTAACCTAAAAATAATTTTTGTAAAAAACATGAGCATCGAATCATGTACCTGTAGTTCATATCTGACACACTTCCTGCCGATTCAGCAGGAATTTGTCTTTTTCACAAGAGGTGGACGGAAAGGTTTCGGATCCCCCTGTTGGGACATTTTCCATATAAGGTGGTATAGTATTTTTGTAAAATATGGTGGTAGCATTTTGAATTAGCCATTTGGTGGTTGCTTCACAAAACCGACCGTTTTTTGTGCGCGGAAAATGGGAAATGGCTTTTTGGTGCGACGAAAAGGAAAACTTCCTCCTACAACATTGTTCGCCATCCCATGATGCATGTGTATGCACAATATGGGCACATTATCACAAACGATGACTTTATTCTAGCCATAACATTGGTCATTTGACCCGAAAGCCAAGAAACCTCGAATGAGATAGGTCATTTTGTGAAGTTTTTTTGAGACATAATCAATATATCAAGTTTGATATTTTTCCTTATAACTATGTCACATAATATGACACCATGTGAAGGTTTCACATTGTTTCAATCGTTTTTTAATTTTTTATACTCCTTTTAAACTATCGTCAAACTTTGTCGAACGGCGGGCATTAAGATTCTTAGCTCGGGGCCGAGCCTCGCTAAAATTGCATTGGATATTTGATAAAATAGCATATTGTGAATCTAAATTTTTTTTGTAAAAAAACATGAGCATCGGATCTTGTACCTGTAGTTCATATCTGGCCCACTTCCTACCGATTCGGCAGGAATTTGTCTATTTCACCAGAGGTGGACGGAAAGGTTTCGGACCCCCCTGTTGGGACATTGTCCATATAAGGTGGTATAGTATTTTTGTAAAATGTGGTGGTAGCATTTTGAATTAGCCATTTGGTGGTTGCTTCACAAAACCGTGCATTTTTTATGCTCGAAAAATGGGAAATGGCTTTTTGGTGCGACGAAAAGGAAAACTTCCTCCTGCAACATTGTTCGCCATCCCATGATGCATGTGTACGCACAATCTAGGCACATTATCATAAACTATGCCTTGATTCTAGCCATAATATTGGTCATTTGACCCGAAAGCCAAGAAACCTCAAATGAGATAGGTCATTTTGTGAAGGTTTATTTGAGACATAATCAATATATCAAGTTTGATATTTTTCCTTATAACTATGTCACAAAATATGACATCACGCGAAGGTTTCGCATTGTTTCGATCGTTTTTGAATTTTTTATGCCCGTTTTAAACTATCGTGAAACTTTGTCGAACGGCGGGCATGAAGATTCTTAGCTCGGGGCCGAGCCTCGCTAAACTTGCATTGGATCTTTGATAAAATAGCATATTTTGAACCTAAAAATGATTTTTGTAAAAAAACATATGCATCAGATCATGTACCTGTAGTTCATATCTGACCCGCTTCCTACCGATTCGATAGGAATTTGTCTTTTTCACCAGAGGTGGACGGAGAGGTTTCGGATCCGCCTATTGGTACATTGTCCATATAAGGTGGTATAGTATTTTTGTAAAATGTGGTGGTAGCATTTTGAATTAGCCATTTGGTGGTTGTTTCACAAAACCGTCCGTTTTTTGTGCTCGGAAAATGGGAAATGAATTTTTGTGCGACGAAAAGGAAAACTTGCTCCTGCAACATTGTTCGCCATTCCATGATACATGTGTATGCACAATATAGGCACATTATCACAAACTATGCCTTGATTATAGCCATAACATTGGTCATTTGACCCAAAAGCCAAGAAACCTCGAATGAGATATGTCATTTTGTGAAGGTTTTTTGAGATCCAAAAGCCAAGAAACCCAAATAATTTTTCTAGCATGGGATGGTGAACAATGTTGCAGGAGGAAGCTTTCCTTTTTGTCGCACTAAAAAGCTATTTTTCATTTTCCGAGTGCAAAAAACGGGGTGGTTTTGTGAAGCAACCATCAAATGAAAGTTTCAAAATGATAATACCACATTTTTTTAAAATACTAGACCATATTAAATGGACAATTTTCTAACCTGGGTATCTCAAACCTTTCCGTCCATCCCTCGTGAAAAAGACAAATTCCTGCCGAATCGAAAGGAAATGAGTTAGATTTGAACTACAGGTACATTATCTGATGCTCATGATTTTTTTAAATAAATCATTTTTAGACTCACAACATTATATTTCATTAGAGATCCACTTCAAGTTTTCTTTTTCGTCGCTCCAATAAGCCATTTTCCTTTTTTTCCGAGTGCAAAAAAGGTTGTTTCATGAATCCTAACATAGTTTCGATTGTTCTAGTGTTAAAAAGATACAATACATAATTAAATATATATAGGGATGTCATATTTGGATTCCTCTTATTTTTCTGATTGATTTGGATATATTATTTGCCGAATTACGATTTATGGATTTGTAGTTGTGAATTATTCAATATTAAATGGAAAAAGGCAAAATAAATAAAATTTGTTTTATTTTAATTTGAATTCAAGATTATTATTACTTATCATTGTTGTTTTCTTAAATAAATGTTTGAAAATTTAAAAATAAAGGCGCATGATACCATCCTCCAGGGTTAATAGAATTGATATGGTAATATTATCAGCAAGGTCTAGTTTCATGATTGGAAGCTTATATGGAAGGAACAGAGAAGTTAAGCGTGCTGGGGCTAGAGTAGTTCTAGGATGAGTGACCGATGGAAAAGTTTGACCATTAGTATAATTTAAATGGAAATTAATTATACTTAGAGTTAAAAAATATTTGTGAGATTAATAAGTCAAATAATTAAAAAAATGATTGTGAGATTAATAATTCAAAACAAAAACAAAAAAATTGGAAAAAAATTAAAAAAAAATGAAAAAAGATAGGCCGACTGCATTGTCGTTGGCCTACCGTCGACTTAGCTCCAGTCAAATCCTCTAGGCCAACGACAATGCCGTCGGCGTAGCTGCCGCCAGGGCAAACGGCCGTCAACCGTATGATGTGGGTCCCACATCCTTTACGCCGATGGGCAAACAGGCTACACCGACGGTCATTACCGTCGGCGTAGCCTATGCCTACGGCAATGAGGGGCTACGCCGACGGGGTCTGCCCATCGACGCCCGGCCTGTTTCCTGCAGTGTACTCTTGAAAAAACTAATTACCACTAAAAACAATTAGAGAACGAGGTGCAACTTTAACAAATGCCATGCAAAGGTAGCACCTTACGTGATTGATGATTGAAAAATTTCTATATGAAGATACACAATCCTCTTTTTATTTGCTAAAATAAATAGTACATGCATGGAACTAGGCTAGCACCTTCACCTCACATGATCGATCCGTAAAGGAGTACACCGATAATTGTGAAATTCGTGTTGCTTATAATAAAAAGACTGCAACCTGCAGATCGATTAGAGTTGAAAGCAGGGAGGGCAGTCCAATATGGCATCCGTATCGAACTCGATCATTCTCGTCGGGCTTGCATAGACACTGGCTGCTGCCACCAAAGGCGCACGGAGATAGATGACCAGCCAACACCACCGAACAAAAATCAATCATAAGAGCTGGACATGCCTGGCTACCGCATCGAACCTGATCCGTCATCTAGACATGCTTTTTCGTTTTTGGGTTGTGATCTTTACTTGATTTGTTCAATAGCATGTATAATGCTAAACTGTCAATCTCAGATAAATTACAACTTTTCCACGGGAATTAACAGAGGCATGCTTATAATTTTTTTTAAAAAATTGCGATCTAGCTCACGCCGTCGCTCCTGCACCTGCACATGTCGGAGAGCATCCCCACGACAATGTTGTCATTGCCCACCCGCCTCCGTGCTCATCAGCACGACAAAGTTTGCCAGCTCGGTCTACTCCATGCCAATGTCTCTCATCCTTGACCTTGAGCCACCCTACTATCACCACATGTTGAAGGTGACCGCCATTAGGGCTCCGCTGCGCGCAGGCTATGATGCATATCGTTCTGCCTTGTCTTGATCGTAGCCTCTAGTGTAGCTTCCATGGATAGCACCAGAACGGAAGAAAAGACTCGCATCGGTGGCCATGAATTGAGCATATGAGATGGCGGGCGATGGCAGCGAAGAGATAGGAGGCTTTAGGCTTGCATCCGCGCGGCTTGGGTTTAGGCGTGGGTTCGTGCGGATTTTATGGAAACAATCCAGGGTAGGTGATGGATTACATGATGGATACGGTATGTATCCAAAAAGTTCAAAGTCAGATGGAGGACATACGATGCATGCTAGATGTGCACGTTTAGCGCTTTGTATAGGACTCATCTAGCAACACCAAAAAAAACGTTCAAAAAACCCTACCGCTAATCCTTTCGAAACGCGCTGTTATTTCTCCAGAGTCCGGCGTCCGATGGTCACTTAGGAAAAAAGAATAAAATAAATAGGTACTTGGCAATGCGTGAAAAGGCAAACCTGCCTAAAAAAATAATAGACCAGAAAAAACAGTTAGTCCGTGGTATATATAAAGCTCGTGTGTTCCTAAAAAAAATGCTTCCACCACCATGATTAATGCTGCCGGCCCGTAAGAATGTTGGCGCTAGCGATGGCCCATCGCGGCCCAAAAGAGCAGAATATGCATATGGAGTGGAGGGGTTATCTGCCCCAAAAAAAGAATCTGATCTAGGGTCACGCTGGGCCACTGCCACACCCGCCCGCTCCGACGCAGCGCCGCCGCTGTCGAAGGAGGAGAAGCCGAGAAGGAAGGAGCGAGGTAAGGCCCCTCCTCTGGTTTTCCTTACACCGTCGGTCGGTTCAGCTGTCTGACCACCAGATCCGTTTGATTTTTCTAGCTCCACAAGGCCGTAAGAATTTATATGAGTACTTAAATCATGGTGGTGGCAGGACGGACTGCTGGTGCTTGCACGGTTCCATCTCGAAGATCGCCTCCGGGTTCCAGTCATTGTCCGAGTCGTGCTCAGCACTGACTCCTGCGCCTTCCCTTCCAATCAATAAAGACGATCGCTTGGGCTCTTGGCGTCCTGGCTTCCGAGCTTGTTAGTGTTATATCCTGGACATGGAGTCCAACAATGAGCGCCGCAGCCGCCCTGTACCTCTCGCTCTCTCTATCTCTCTTTTATGTTCAAATCAATCAACTTGTCCTCAGATTATGCAGTGTTCTTGTTGATGAGCTGTATTTATTCATGGATCACCTCGTCTTTTTACAGAAGGCGCACCAGGAAGACATGCTCAGCGCGCTGACCGATGACATTTTGCTCTCTATCCTGCGTGGAGTGGACCTCGCCACGGCGGCAAGGACCAGCGCTCTGTCGACACGATGGCGGGACTTGCCATGGTTGCTCCCCGAGCTCAACCTTCATGCTAGGGACTTCCTGCCTGCGCCGTGCACTGATTCCCCAGTCGCTGGCGCACAACCGGTCGATTTTTATTCTCGAATACCACTGCAACACATAGATCAAGCAATGGCGTCTCTGACAAGAGCTGCTGGGAGTTTCTTGCGCACCAGACGCAGCGGCAACGTCGTCACCAGACTGTCCCTTGAGATCCACCTGCTATCAAACTACTCGCGGGAAATTGGCCCGCTAGTCCGCGACGCCATTAACAGCGGCATGGTAAAGGACCTGTACCTCGCTATTGTGGACGACGAGAATCCTAACCACTGCAAAGATGGGGACATGGTACAGAAAGCTCAGAACGTAGGCGCGTTTTTCAGTGCCTATCCTAATATGCTTCTTTGCATCACAAGGCTACAGCTTTGTAACCTGCGCTTTGCCGAGGTGAACATAAATCACATCCTATTTGACTGCTGCAAGCAGCTGCAGCACCTTAGTCTGGACCATTGTGACGTTGGGGACTGTTCGGTGTGGCAGATAAATGCGCCAAATTCGACCCTAAGAGTTCTCGAAATCTACTATTCCTACTTGAAGAGGCTTGAGGTGCTCTGCCTTCCTAAACTAGAGCGGCTCCATTGGGAGGTCTGGATGCATTACGAGGCCCCTCTGCGTTTTGGTTCAGTTCCATCTCTCAAGGACTTATTCCTGCTATGTGGTGCACATCTGGCTCACCCAGGTTTTTCGTTTAGCCAGCTTCTAACTGGTGCCATGGGTATTCATGCTCTGACCTTAAACTTCCAAGGAGAAAAGGTAATTTCACATTCCAGTACATGTTGTGGGATGTTGCTTTTTTTTCATTAGTAGGGATCGTTAAGTTGCACAAGATGGATCGAGGTGGCAGTGCTAATTTTGCTGCTACATGCTTGATCGAGATATCTGCTTTTATTTACAATTGTCACATAGCGTTTCACTAACTACTCCCTCCGTTTCAAAATATAAGATGTTTTAGGTTTGTGAAGAAAATGTATCTAGACTTCTTTTAGTTTGTAGATTCACTCCAAATCTGAGTGAATCTACATACTAAAAGAAGTCTAGATACATTTTCTTCACAAACCTAAAACATCTTATATTTTGAACGGAGCGAGTAGATGATTCCCCGTAAGTCGTGGGTATAGAATTTTCTTTCTGGCGAGTAAAATTAGAAGACATGCAAATTTCTCTATAGGCAGAAAGATCATAAGCTGGATGGGAGGTCATTAAAAGAGTTGATTTACGCGGATAATGCAAACAAAATGTTTGGCCAGTAGATCAGGTTAACAAAATAATCAAAATGCTTAGTATGCATAGCAATGGAACATTTGTCACACAAAAAATTGAACAAATCTTACTTTCTTGAGATTGGCAACCTAGACTAGTTAGCATTTTTCCTAAAATTCCTTTAGGCTTAACCATGCCACGCTTAATACTTCAGAGGAATAAAAATGACCAATAGTTATCAGAACATACAAACTCCACAAATTCATTGAGTTTACAGATAAAACCTTTTGAAATCTTATAATCAAGTAAATAAGTTTGGACGTACATAAGTACGATCTCAATTAGACAAAACAAAAAAAGCAAACTAATCAAGTTGATGCTTGCAGATTGAAAGTAATAACTAATGTGCCGAACAACATACAGTAGTACGTATATCATAACTGTTAATGCACAATCTAAAAATCTTCTTAGATGGCTAATACCCTTCAAAGGAAAATGTCGAACATGTATAGCAAAGATAATTTATTAGAGCTACTAAATAGCCAAATAAGCTGACAGCAGTAAAAATATGTAAACAGTGGGAAAAAACATGACATGACATGATTGTAATCAGGAAAAGAGAGAGGGATTTTGAATAGAAAATCTGTAAAAGATTCTGGAACTGAAATTTGACTGTACACACTACATGCTAACATTCATATACTTGGCCTGCTGCTCATGGTGAGTTTAAGCTGAGAGCAAAAGTTTACCACACTTCAGATAGTAATACCACAGTGGTCTAGAAGTGGAACTTCAAAAGAACAAATCCCAAGCTGACTTCAGGAGCACCATCCGGAAGCAATACGAAACGCTGAAGGTCCAAGCTGACTGGACTGGAGATAACAGCTGACTTCAGAAGCTCCATCCGGAGGCAATACGAAACGCTGAGGGTCATAATCCACGGCTTGGTAGTTAACTGCACATTTGCTAGAAGGCTCTAACCTTAGCTTGATGTCACAAAATTTCCAAGCTACTCATTCAATTATATCATAAAATATGAGACCAGAATCACATAGCTTAAACAACTTGTATTCTGAATCACTGTTCGCCTCTCATAATTCCTATTCTCCTTCCTCTGCAAAGCCCAGGCCCCTAAAACAACTAGCAGAATAGTACTGAAAGGATGAGCAGCGACCAACAGAGGGCACAAAACTGGGGAGCCAAAAACCTGAGAAGAGACTCAATTTGAGAAGGATTGTAAGCCCCTCTCCCTAATAACACAGTTCGTGGAAGCTAAGACCGCATCATCCAGAGGGGTGGAGATGATGCTAGAGGAAGAGGTACCGCCAGCGACATGTATATTCTGAAGATGGATGGTGCCCATGGGTGGTTGCCTGGACAAGCCTTAGAGTTAATAAACCCACTAGGAAGAGGAATGGTTCGAATTAAATACGCACGGACAGAACCTGCGCCAGAAGGAGCCAGAACGACATAGTAACTTGGATAATGTGGACATGCTGCATGGCGGCCTAGAAACTTAGTTTTTTAGGATGAACTATTTAGTCATATAGGATTTGCACACGAATAACCTTGTGCACATTGATTTGCCTCTGTCATGTACAAATCAATACATTATTTATTTATTTATTTATTTATGTGTTCACCAGCTTTGGATTCAGCCTGAAAGACAACAACTCCTCCGTACTGCATTCAACAAGCTAAGGAAGCTGTCTATTCATGGCGTGTATGTTGAATTTGACCTGTTATGGACAATTAATCTCCTTGAAGCGGCACCAACTGTCGAGATATTTGATATTGAGGTACTCTTAGTCATTCCTTCCCCAATTGTTAGTTTAACAGATATAAGCATTTCTGGTTGTTGACATCATCGGATGATAGAATTTAGAATAGGATATGTTGGAATTCCACTATACTCAATATAATTAGGTCTTGGTTTTTGAATGCAGATATTTGAACATCCATGTCAGAAACCATATTGGGGTTGTGTTGGCCTTCAAAGAGTGCAACCTTCATGGAAGTTGCCTGCGTTCACAGGCTGTAATAAGTGGCAATTGAGAGAGCTCCACTTTGTTAACTTTAGCCCCCTCGTGAGGCATCATATGTTATTTGTACGTGCCATGATGGACCGAGCGCCAAACTTGAAGACGGTTCTTTTGAAAAGAGACGAAGAGCCATGCAAGGCATGTGAGGCAATGGCCGCACTTCCTCCTCCAATAGGAGGCATATTTCCAAGGGGCAAAGAACAGCAAGAAGAAATAGCTAAGCAACTTAGGGGCAACAGGGTCTTGTCCTCGGCACAGATAATTTTCAGCAGTAGTGTTTCAACAGTAGTATTCTGAATTTGAGAATTTGGCTGCAAACAAGTGAACTAGTACGAAAACAAACATATGTATCGTTATCTTTAACAATTTGTGTTAATTTATGTGCAAAATTTTGCACGCAATGATATCATTGTGCCTGCTATTTATTTACTTTATTGTCATCCTTGTTCCTTGCATGTTTATTGAAGGAAATCCCAAAAGAATCTGTTTCCAGTTTCTGTTGCAGAGTGAGATTTCTGGAGTTGGGATAATAGTTTCTTCACTTGTGTGAAACTGTTAGGAAATAATTAATCGATATTCTTTTCTGTTTTTTGCGTTGATATTTCATCAACATCAATTTTGCTATGAAAAAGATACTACGGTGTAAACTGTACATTGGCACTGAAATCCTTACTCCACATTAGTAATCGGGTGATTACACGCATGCATCCAACATGGTTTCGACATGTGGCATAGATTCAAACGAAGAAACCTAGTCACAACGCAGAAATAAAGTGTTTGATTCGAAAAAGGGCCACCCAGAAACTGCTAGACTGACGAGATAGATCAGAAACTTCACAAGTCATAGTTGGAACCTAATGTGGAGCGCGATGGTCACGGTTGCTGGTGCGGATCGGGGCTCGTCTCCTTCTTCTCGTGGTCGGAGGCGTCGGCGTTGGGGCTCGTCTCCTTCTTCTCGCGGTCACGCGGATGCACGCGGAGGTGATCGATGAGCATGTCAGCGGCAATGCTGTAGATCTCCTTGGCGGGGGTTGCGAGAGGTACGTGGACGACGGCGAGCTTGTCGGAGGAGAAGGCGGGGAGGATCTCGTAGAGCGCGGACTTGGGGTCGATGTCGAGCAGAGTCACCGCGCGGGTCTGATTCTCGCCGGAGTTGGTGTGGAGCGACTGCGAGTCCTCGCGCGGCGCCGTGGAGCGGGAGGCGTCGGCGTTTGGGCTCGTCTCCTTCTTCTCGCGGTCGCGCGGATGCACGCGGAGGTGATCGATGAGCATGTCAGCGGCAATGCTGTAGATCTCCTTGGCGGGGGTTGCGAGAGGTACGTGGACGACGGCGAGCTTGTCGGAGGAGAAGGCGGGGAGGATCTCGTAGAGCGCGGACTTGGGGTCGATGTCGAGCAGAGTCACCGCGCGGGTCTGATTCTCGCCGGAGTTGGTGTGGAGCGACTGCGAGTCCTCGCGCGGCGCCGTGGAGCGGGAGGCGTCGGCGTTTGGGCTCGTCTCCTTCTTCTCGCGGTCGCGCGGATGCACGCGGAGGTGATCGATGAGCATGTCAGCGGCAATGCTGTAGATCTCCTTGGCGGGGGTTGCGAGAGGTACGTGGACGACGGCGAGCTTGTCGGGGGAGAAGGCGGGGAGGATCTCGTAGAGCGCGGACTTGGGGTCGATGTTGAGCAGAGTCACCGCGCGGGTCTGATTCTCGCCGGAGTTGGTGTGGAGCGGCTGCGAGTCCTCGCGCGGCGCCGTGGAGCGGGAGGCGTCGGCGTTGGCGCTCGTCTCCTTCTTCTCGCGGTCGCGCGGATGCACGCGGAGGTGATCGATCAGGATGTCGGCGGCGATGCTGTGGATCTCCTTGGTGGGGGTCGCGAGAGGTACATAGACGACGGCGAGCTTGTCGGAGGAGAAGGCGGGGAGGATCTCGTAGAGCGCGGACTTGGGGTCGATGTCCAAGAGGGTCACCGCGCGCGTCTGCTTCTCGTCGGTGTGGGCCGCGGCGGCGGCGGCGGCTTGGATGCGGGAGTCGTCGGCGAGGTCGGGGTGGCCGCCCTCCCGCTGCCGACCCTGCGTTGGCGGGATTCGCCCACTCATCTCTCTCTGTCTCTCTGGAGCTTTGGGGGATTTGGGATGAGCAGGCAGCGAGCACCGGGGGTTTGGTATTTATAGAAGTGAGACTCCGGTCCGGCCGGATGGTGCGGCGGTTTCAAATTTCAGAGAAAGGTGTCGTGCAAGATTGGCCAATGTGTTGAACAGGTGAAGACTATATTACCTAGAATAATAATACTAAGAAGAAATAAATTGACTTCAGTTTGGGTATCACGCCTTGCTAGCTGCATCCAGGTGAGACTGGGAAATTCCGTGGTCCACTAATTAGTTGTTGTCTGCATAGAATGTTTGTTCTGTAAGCAGTTGAATCGCGCTGACATAACAACTACTTCCTCCGTCTAAAAATAACCGATTTGATTTTATCTAGGTTCATATGTATCTAGACGCATTTTAGTATAGATAAATTTAAGTCTAGATAAGCTCAAGTCGATTATTTCTAGACGAAGGGAGTACTTCACATATCAACTAGCTAACCTCTCTAAAATTGGAGTGGTAGTATCTTGAGGAGAAGTTTAGATGATAACAACAACTCACATGGCTTCTTGGCAATTTGGAATTTCCTAGATTTTTTCTTTTTTATTAGTAATTCGAAATCCATGGAGGGAGGAGTTTGAGCGGCGTAAGGCAGCGACGGACTGCCACAATGCTCAGGAGCACATCACGGAAGCGGTCAAGCCTTCGGGCCGGGCTCGTGACGACGGTCATGGTTGCAACTCGGCTAGGGTCAGGCTAAAGGCGACGCCACACCGGCGGGATAGGTGGCTATGGGTTGGGCGTGGGGCGGAAATTCCCTTATTTTGGCGTTTCACGGTGTACTAACATTTTTATCA
The DNA here is from genome assembly GCA_030063025.1 of Avena longiglumis. Lineage (NCBI taxonomy): Eukaryota > Viridiplantae > Streptophyta > Magnoliopsida > Poales > Poaceae > Avena > Avena longiglumis. The sequence continues at coordinate 31,365,575 of CP125976.1, forward strand.
CCATATTAGATATCCACGGTAAGGGAGGATATATCGTAGTATATAAAAAGTTTAGTAAAAGCATTTTCAACATCAAGACCGTTTTTGTTAGAGTAAAATAACAGTACCCTAGTTCGCAAATAACAGTACCCCCTCTGTTCCGGTTTAAAAGGCATACTATATAGCAAATCTCTAAGACCTAGGCATCCTGTGATTTGGGCTACTTTTGCGCGAGATCTTGACGATGACCATGGTTGGAGCTCGGTTAGGACCATGAGGACCTCTGCCATGGGCGGGCAAATGGGGTCGCGCTGCTTGAAGGAGGCTAAAGGCGACGTCACACCGACGGGATAGGTGGACAGGAGTTGGGCATGGGACGAAAATTCCCTTATTTAAGTGTTTTTCTATGTACTAACATTTTTTGTCACCATACTAGGGTAAGAGAAGATTTACATATATTAGTATATAATAAAAAAGCTTAGTCCAGAAAGCGCTTTCAACATTATAACAATTTTTCTTAAAGAAAAATAACAATAAGGCTAGACCCTGATTCTCAAATAACGGTATTTCTTTTACAATATGTCCTCTTTTTCAGTGAAATGCCTGCTTAACGTGCACGGTATTTAGCATGCGCAGTTTTCACACGTTTCAATTTACAAAACACAATAAAACTTGATGATATGTCATCGCACGAATCTCAAAACAAGGCATGTGCTCTCCTCTTTTTCAGTGTTGCTAGATTTGCCAATTAGATGTCGGACTGACCTGTCTAAGTCATATTTTAAGATGACATCCATCCATCAAGGCTGGGATTCTCTACCGTCGAGACATCCTAATCTAACCAACTGGGATTCTCCACATGATGTAGGAAGTGCAAATTAAACTAATCACCCTCGCTACTACTGCTGAGAAAACACAAACGTCGGCTAATCTGGATTCCGGACGCCGTCCTCTTCCGGCATTCTTGCTGGATTACAACGAAATGTACGTGAGGTGGTGGGCCCAGCACGCTTGATCGCTGCTGCGCACCTCAACACTGGGTCCCACTCCTGCCGTCCTTTTTTGCTCCGATTCTGTGCATTGTCGAGACACGCAGACGCAATGCATTGTCGGTTGACTTGTACAGTTGTCCTTCCATCTTAAAATATAAGTTGTTTTATGTTTTTAAAAAAAATATCAAGATTTTTTTAGTGTGTAGATTTATTTTAAATCTAAATGAACCTACATATTTAAAAAGTCTAGATACAATTGCTTTCTAAAACTAAAACATCTTATACTTCCTCCGTCTCGGTCTATAAGACTTATACACGTATTCCTAGATTGATAAATTAACCACTTAGCATAAGATATATATAATAAAAACTATATTATTAAAAACTTTAAGAGGCCGTTTGGCATCCAGGTATTTATTTCATTTAGTAGAAATGAAATAAATACATGGATTTATTTCATTTATATTATGATTCCAAAAACACCCATATGTTTGGCTGCCATCGGAATTTGGAAATGACAGATCTGAAATAGGAATTGAGTTTACACATAGGGATATTTGGATGGATTTGCCAAATAAAAATGACGGCCCAATTCCATGTCAACCAAACAACATAGAGATGGATTTGCAAAATGAATTCCAGGATTCTAGGCCCAAATGATGGATATCAAACGACCTCTAAATGGTATATTTTCTAATAGTGTGTGGCACTTTAGCTAGATTGAATATTTGTTATGAGTTATATTTGGAGTTGGATGTCTCTATGAAATTGTGGTGTTTGTTGGAATCATCTAGCGCTCAAGGTGACAGTGTGGGGCTATCTAGATTGGGGAAGGTGGACCTTAAGGAGTGTTGTTATAGCCCTCCCGATGATTAGAGTGTCCAACTGGAGAGTAGTTAAGAGTAGTATCATGAAGAGAGTATATTTATATGAGAGAGTGTTCACTAGTGAAAGTATGATCACTAGGCCTTGTTTCTAAACATTGAAACACCGTTTGCATCTAGATCTGTTGCATGTTTGCTTGCTTTAGTCTTTACCTCACCGTCAAGATATTTTCTGGCATCGTTACCACTTGTATTTCACTATCTCTTCGTCGAACTAGTGCACCTATACACCTGACAAGTATATTGGGTGTGTTGGGGACATAAGAGACTTCTTGTATCTTGATTGCAGGATTGCTTGAGAGGGAATACCTTTGACCACTTCCTCATTGAGTTCGATAAACCTTGGGTGATCCATTTAAGAGAAATTTGGTGCCGTTCTACAAACCTCTACACTTGGAGGCCCAACAACTGTCTACAAGAATAGAAGTGCGTAGACATCACTTACTCCCATGCCCAAGGAACCAATTTCTTGCCCTCAAATTCCATTCTTTGCGAATTGGTTCTGGAATGATCCCTTTATCATTAAGCTCTTTCTCTTTTGCATCCCACTTAGGCATGGCAGTCGCGTAGCCTCCTGGCCCTATGTTATGGTGATATTTATTCTTCGCAGCATTTATCTTGTTTTTTCTGACTTTTCATATGCAACTCCTGACCAGTGTCAACTCTAAGGGGTGGCGACCCTGGCATCGGCCAGGGGCCCAGGCTGGTAGGGGCCCAAAAATTTATACTAGGTAGAGTACGTATATTACCGGTGTATACACGAGCGAGAGCGAGAAATCATGCGTCGCGAGTCCCGACCCCCGAGTCCGACGCGAGAAACCAGGCGTCCACAACGCCGGAGTCCAGAAAACCAGGGGTCGCGAGTGGCGAGTCTCCCGGCGACGCCAACGGCCCTACTCGATCACGGCATCACGCGAGCAGGCATGCACGCGAGCAGGAAGCCAGGAGCCTAGAAAATCAATCCAGTATGCCACGAATTCTTTTGACTCCATCTCTAATTCTCTAATTATTTCTTCTCTAATTCTCTTTGGAATGAATCGGCCGGCAGCAGGGATGATCTCTACTAGACTACTAGGGCCCTGCGCGGCTGCTGTCGCTGTTTGCAGTTTTGCACGCGTTTGCTGCTGTTGCTAGGGCCTTGCGCGGTTCTTCCACCTAGATCTCTACTACGGCCCTGCGCTGGTATAGGTACTTACTGGTATATTAAATCTTGATTGTTCTATTTTTATTTTTTATTTTTTACATGATCATCATGTAGTCGATTTCTTCGCAATTTTAGGTGATATATATGGCGCCAAGACAGATGTCTGGAGCTAAAAAAAAAGGAATAAACGCAAAACGAGAGATTGAACTTATTCAATCACAAAAAGGTGCTTTAAAAAAGTATTTTCCGGCATCAAGTAATGTTAATGTCAATGACGATAATCAAAATCAAGAATTTAAACCCGAATAAGATGATGATCATAATTCAAATGCTGATGATCTGATCAACGAACAGTCCTCGGATGTGGGTAAGTAACTAAATAGCTTCGATTTATGTATAAACAAGTAACTAACTAACTGTAGTTTCTTGAATTTTAATGTAGATCTTGATGTTTCTGAGATACATATATGATAAAAAAATAATATGTCTCTATATACATTAGCCTTAGGGCCCATGCCGTCGACTTTGCCTAGGGCCCTGAAAAACGTAGAGCCGGCCCTGCTCCTGACTTCCTATACTCCACAAATGCATCCCAGTAATGCTGTTGCTTCGCTAGATAGCCTTTGAATATTGGAGTTTTCTTGTCCTTCTGATACTTCAGCCATAATGATTTCTTTCAGTTCTTGAATAGTTCGGCCATCTTCTTAAGAGCAAACTGCTTGACTGCCTTCCTCAATGCAGTCGTCTCGGTATCAGTCTCACATTCCGGCAGCATGAAATGTGCCATGAGGTCATTAAAAAGTTCCTCTTTGTAACTTTTGCCGATATACAAATCACTCCTTACTTCCGCCTCTTTGGGCTTATGCCACTCTCGAACGGTGATCGGGACACGATCTCTAGAAACAACCCTGCATTGTTGTATAAATAATTGCTTTGCTTTTTCGGTTCCAATGGTTCGCCCTGTGCTGAGACCTCCATAATTTCAAAAACAGTATGGGCATCCAACTTTTTGGCTAGGCCGTGCTTGGATTTTTTGCTCGATGTGGAGGCCTAAGAGAAGAAACATTCGTCAATATAATATATATACAACTCGGTACATACAGCTACTCCCGGACATCTAGTGATCATCAAACATCATATATATATATATATATATATATATATATATATATATACCTCGTCGGTCTTCGTTACACGTCCATGGGCTTCTCCATCATTGGAGTTGCGGCTTCTTCCTCTCGTTGGTTGATCTTCTCTCCCTCATCGGATGAGTTCAGATACCTCGAGGGAGATCCCTCACCGGATGGATCAGCATCGTAAATCATATCCTCGAGAATGTGTTCTGAATCTAGGTCTATGCGGATTGGACTAGGTGGATCCATAGTTTCCGTAAAATGCGAGATGCACACAATATTTATTTCAACATAACAAAAAATATACTCATACAAAATATTACTATACACAGATATTTCTATACCAAATAATAGAAATAAACCCTAAATCCTAAACCCGGAGGTGCGGTAGCCGGTGCCGGTGATGGTGGCCGCGGGAGAGGCAGGCGACTTTGGCTTCCCGCAGAACCACCACCCTAACCCTAACACCGGTCACCACCGAGCACCAACACCCTAACCCTAACCCTAACTCCGGTTACAAAGAGGGTCTTACAATATTACAATAAAAATACTATATTACACTATTATATTACAATAAAAAACTTAAAATATTTTAATATATCTCATACCCTAAAAAACTTACAATATTATATTACAATAAATTCCTATATATACTAAAATAATCCTATATCATAATCATATACTAAAATAATCATATATCATAATCATATACTAAACTAATCATAATCCTATACTAATCATATACAAATTCTAATAATAAGAAAATACACTATATATCCTACACTAAACTAATAATAATCCTACACTATATCATAATCCTACACTATATATCCTACACTAAAGTAATAATAATCCTACACTATATCATAATCCTACATTATATATCCTATGCCAAACTATAATAATCCTACACTATATCATAATCCTGCACTATATATCCTACACTAAACTATAATAATCCTACACTAAAAAAATCCTACATTATATCATAATCCTACACTAGTATATGTATATAAAAAATACACATATCCTAAACTAATAATAATCCAACACTAAAAAATTACCTAATTAATTAGCAGAGGTGGCGTGGCGACGCGGTGGTCTTGGCCGAGGTGAATGGGAGGTGTGCTGGAGGGGAGCCGTGGTCGGCGGTGATGGCGTCTTGGCATGAAGGCGTGGCGGCGCGTCAGTGGCAGCGGTGTGCAGTAGTGCTTCTCGTCGTGAATCGGCGGTCTGGCAACAGTGTTCGTCGTTTGGCCTCCAAGTCCCGGTACGTGGAACGCATCGGCGGAGGAGGCCCCTTTTTATACCCCCTCTCTAGTCCCGGTGCGTGGCACCAACTAGGACTAAAGGGAGGCCTCTAGTCCCGGCTGGTGCCATTCACTAGGACTAGAGGGGGGATTTTCGGCTGCGCGCGCTGGGCCAAAACCTTTAGTCCCGGCTGGTTATTTAGGCTGGACTGAAGGCCCAAATTTGCGCGCGCTGGTCCAAAATTAGTGCGCGTTGTGCTTTTTTCCATCAAATTTTTGAATATATTGTTTAAAACATTTAAATTATACATTTTTGCATACTTATGAATTTGAGAAAATTTTCAACATGAAAAGTGCTTGAATTTGAATAAGTAATCCAAATCTATTTTCTGTTTTATAAAATAATTATTTTAAATAGTCAAATTATTAACCATTTTTCCATTATAAATTTAAAAATGCATTAACTATTATATTTTGCATATTTTTGAATCTCACTAAACTTTCAAAATGAAAAGTGCTTAAATTTGAATAAGTAATCCAAATCCATGTTATGTTTTATAAAATAATTAATTTAACTAGTCCAATATTAACCATTTTGCCATTATCAAATTAAAAATGCATTAGTTATATTTTGCATATTTTTGAATCTCAAAAAACTTTCAAAATGAAAAGTGCTTAAATTTGAATACATAATCCAAATCCATTTTCTATTTTATAAAATAAATATTTTAACTAGTCAAATTAACCATTTTGCCATTATCAATTTAAAAATGCATTAACTATTATATTTTGCGTATTTTTTGAATCTTACTAAACTTTCAAAATGAAAAGTGCTTGAATTTGAATAAGTAATCCCTCTAACCGAAGCTTTAGTCCCGGTTGTAGCCACTAACAGGGACTAAAGATATTTCCCATCATTTCCCACTCCTTTCCGCCAAGTTTTCCCGCCCTTTCCCTCTAAACTAAGCTTTTAGTCCCGGTTGTAGCCACTAACCGGGACTAAAGATATTTACCGCCATTTTCCACCGCTTCCCGCCATGTTTTCCCGCCCTTTCCTTCTGAACGGAGCTTTTAGTCCTGATTGTAGCCATTAACCGGGACTAAAGATATTTCCCACCATTTCCCACTGCTTCCCGCCCTTTCCATCTATATATAGGCCGACCGCGCCATGGTTATGCACACATCCACACCTTCCTCTATCACAACAATGGACATCGCTTACTGGGCCATTCTGACCCTCGAGGAGACCGAGGTGTTGTGCGCCTCCAGCTACCCTTACCCGCCAGGCTACCGGCCGCCCGCCGGCTGGATGCTGAGCGCTGGAAGGGTTCATTTCCCTCCTGTCCCTCAAGCTTCCGCATGCCAGACGGCCATCACGAACCACTTCTACCACGAGCTCAAGCCGGAGCAGCGGATGGATCCCTAATGGGATCTCGACAACTATGACACTTGGAATGCCTTCTTTGCTAACCGGCAGGAAAGGAAGCTCGCCAGGTACGAGGGTGACGGACCTCCCCCGGTGAACCACAACGAAGCCGGTCGCCGCCTGTGGTGGGCGAACCAGACTATCATCGTCGTGATGCGCTACATCGCCAGGGGAGACCATCCTCGCCTGTGGTACCCGCATTCGCAACAGAGCCATAAGAAGGGTGGCGGTGGTAAAGGTCGCGGGTGTAGCGGCGGCGTTATCCGGGAACCCCCTCCCCCATGCGTCGTTAACCCGAGGCCGGAGTGGCAGGTGCCCCCACAATATGCCATGGCTGAGCTGAGGATCCAGCCGCGTGCGCCTAGCAGCGACCACGATGATGACGACGATGACGAAGACGACCCTGAAGATGAGTACTATAGGGCTAGATATGAGCATGACTAAAGGAGGGTCTTTAGCCCCAATTCCGTAGATTTCTTCTTCCACATGGGTGTGTGTCCATCGGCGTATTTCGGAACAGGTTTTACTCCGGGACCCTTTCCAAATATTACATTGAAATTCTTGACCATACCAAATACATCAGCACCAGTACGGGGGTCAGGCTTCTTCCGGTGATCTGCCTCGCCATAGAAATGCTTGCTTTTTTTCCTTAAGGGATGTCTGGGCGGAAGAAAACAACGATTGTACGGATACACATTCTTCCTAGATTTATCCAGATATATACATTCAGTCTCATCTAAACAGTGTGTGCATGCATTGTATCCCTTGTTCGTCTGTCCTGAGATGTTACGAAGAGCAGGCCAATCATTGATGGTTATGAACATCAACGCTCGTATGTCAAATGGCTCTTGTTTGTGCTCATCCCACACACGTAAACCTGGTTCGGCCCACAACTGTAAAAGTTTATCAACTAATGGTCTTAGGTACACATCAATGTCATTGCCGGGTTGCTTCGGGCCTTGGATGATCACTGGCATCATAATGAACTTACGCTTCATGAACAACCAAGAAGGAAGGTTGTAGATACATAGAGTCACGAGCCAGGTGTTGTGACTGCAGCTCTGCTCCCCAAAAGGATTCATGCCATCTGTATTTAGACTATACCATTAGTTCCTCGTGTCACCAGCAAAGTTCGGAAAGTCTCTCTCAATTTTTGTCCACTGCTGACCATCAGCGGGGTGCCTCAACATCTCTTCTTTCGTACGTTCTTCCATGTGTCATCGCAACAACTTGGCATGCTCTTTGTTTCTGAACAAATGTTTCAACCGTGGTATTATAGGAGCATACCACATCACCTTGGCAGGAACCCTCTTCCTAGGTGGCTCGCCATCTGTAGGGGTTCGTAGCATGGAAAACAAAAAAAATTCTACTGCATGCAAACAAACAAGCCAAGATCTATCTACTAGATTGTAGCAACAAGTCGATAGAGGAACTCACCCTCGAAGATTCCAAAGCGGTTAATGAGAGCAGATTATCGTGGGTGATGTAGTCGTACTCTTTCCGATCTCAAGATCGCGTAGACGATCCTTCCGGTCGCGTTAAGACTCCCCTTGATCGGTCACACGTTCGGTACTCGATGAAGACCTTCCTCTCCCTTTTTCCAGCAGGCAGCAGAGGTTGTAGCACTCTCCTCCTGATTCCGGCAGCACGACGGCGTGGTACCAGAAGTAGAGGGGAGATCTCGCAGGGCTTCGCCTTAAGCCGGAGCGAGTATGGTGGAGTATGAGAGAGGGCCTTGGCGATCTAGGGTTTAGAGGCACCAAGGAGAGAGGGCTAGGCCGGTGGCTAGGGAAAGGGGAGATCCCCAACTCAGCGGCTAGGCAAACCCTAGGGGTGGCGGCGACTTGGTGGAAGCCGGCGGCTAGGGCTAGGGTTTAGAGGAGAGAGGTGTAGGGAAGAGGGGCACCCCTGCCCCTTCTTTTATAGGTGGGAGGGAGGCGCGGTTGGGAGGAGGGAGTCCTCCTCCAACTCCTCCTCCTGGGCCGGCGGTGGAGGGAAGAGGACTTCCTCCCCAAGTAGGTTTCCTACTCTCCCTCCACCAAGCAAACTTTTCGTTTGACTTTTCAAATTGGCGTTTGACTTTTCAAACTAGGATTTGATTTATCCCTTTATTTTGCTCAGCGATGACACCTAGTACATGATGCAACCATTCCAACTTGTTATGACACATTCATGTCCCCTTCCCTCCAGTGTCGGACCTTCCGAACCTTCTAGAACATTCCGATGAAAACACCTAATCATTCTCCAACTCAAAACAGGACTTTCCTTATATGAATCTTATTCTCCGGACCATTCCGAATCTCCTCGTGATATCCCGGATCCCATCCGAGACCAACAACATTCGGTCTCTTACTCATCATTCCATAACTACTCAACAACATCGAATCCTTAAGTGTGTCTCCCTACGGTTCGTGAATTATGCGGACATGATCGAGACACTTCTCCGAACAATAACCAATAGAGGAATCTGGAAATTCATATGGCTCCCACATATTTCTACGATTACTTTGCGATCGAATGAACCACTTGCATACGATACCAATTTCCCTTTGTGTCACGATACTTTACTTATCCGAGGTTTTGATCGTCGGTATCTCTGCATACCTAGTTCAACCTTGTTACCGATAAGTACTCTTTTCTCGTTCCCGTGATATGTGATCCCTTGTGAGCCAGTCACATGCTTTCAAGCTAATTGGATGACATTCCACCGAGAGGACCCAGAGTATATCTATTCGCCATATGGATGGACAAATCCCACTCTTGATCCATGTGTCTCAACCCATACTTTCCGAACACTCAATGCCATCTTTATAGCCACCCAATTACGGTGTGGTGTTTGATGTCATCAAAGCATCCTTCCGGTCATGGTGATAAGCATGATCTCATGGTTGAAGGAATTAGGTTACTATGTATCAGAAAGCTTATAGCAAATGAACTATATTAAATGACTTTATCTTTATGCTACGCTTACATCATTCTCCTAATGATATGACCCTGTTGTTAATAACATCTCTATGTTCATGATCAGGAAACCATGATCATATATTAACCAACAAGCTAGTTTAACAAGAGGCTTTACTAGGGACTCTTTTCTGTTTACAAATCACACAAGTATTAATGTTTCCTGTTAATACAATTATAGCATGGTATGTAAACATTTATCATAAGTATGAAGATATGATAATAACCACTTTATTATTGCCTCTTGGGAATATCTCCAACAGTCTCCCACTTGCACTAGAGCCAATAATCTAGTTTCAAACCTTTGTGTATTCAACACCTATGGCTTTCTGGTGTCGTATGTACACGATTGCTAGTGGTCAACTGATCTCCGGATCTGACACTTCCAGGTCCGTGTGTAATTGCATGTCTTTGCGTCTCTACGCATCACTCATTCTCTAATGAGATGGCTTTGTACAAATTTGGTCCTTTGGTGTGACCTTTAGTTCTTTGGGGTTAAAACATGTGCATAGCACAAGGCGGACAATCCCATCGCAGCACATTCACATACATAGTGTGCCACGACATTTCAATCATCGGTTTTATTCTCGAAAAAGACCAAAGTAACTCAAAAAGCATGCCTCATATATAACTAGCTAGGTCGTTGGACACAGGAATATGCTACGATGGAACCGTAAGCCAAGTAGGATGCACAACATCTAGACTTGTGCATAACACAAGGCTTACAGTCCCATCGTAGCACATTCACATGTATATTGTGTCACGACATTTCAATCATCGGCATTATTCTCGAAAAAGACCAAAGTAACTCAAAAAGCATGCCTCATATATAACTAGCTAGGTCGTTGGACACAGAAATATGCTACGATGGAACCGTAAGCCAAGTAGGATGCACAACATCTAGACTTATGCATAACACAAGGCTTACAGTCCCATCGTAGCACATTCACATATATATTGTGCCACGATATTTCAATCATCGGCATTATTCTCGAAAAAGACCAAAGTAGCTCGAAAAGAATGCCTCATATATAAATAGCTAGATCGTTGGACACAGGAATATGCTACGACGGAACAGTTAGCCAAGTAGGATGCACAATTCCTGGACTTGTGCATATCACAAGGTTAACTATCCCGTCGTAGCACATTCACATATATATTGTGCCACGACATTTCAATCATCAGCATTATTCTCGAAAAAGACAAAAATAACTCGAAAAGAATTCCTCATATATATACATAGGTCGTTGGACACAGGAATATGCTATGATGGAACTGTGAGCCAAGTAGGATGCACAAGACCTGGACTTGTGCATATCACAAGGCTCACAATCCCATCGTAGCACATTCACATATATAGTGTGCCACGACATTTCAATTATCGGCATTATTCTTGAAAAAAGAGTAAGGAAAAAAAGAAGGACCAAAGTGAGCAAAGGACCAAAGAGTAAGCAAAAAAACCAAGCATTGATTGATATATAATAATAATAAGCAAAAGAAGTAAGCGATGATTCATAAACCTAATAAGATAAGTATAGTAGCATGTACACTTGTCCACACACACACACACACACACACACACACACACACACACAAAGGTCATCTATAGTTTGTAACTACAACTAGGCCAACATCAAGCCTTCTGGCTCGGCTTAGGGAACGGGAGGACGCCTTGTCTCGTCATGAACTTCCTATAGTCACCCTGCATCTCTAGGCGATCTTCTATGTCACGGTTATTCGAATATTTCCTCCATAGAAGATCCCCAAGTCATGACATCACGAAGATGATTGCCCCAAATCACGCTAGATGCGATACATCTCTTGTCTAATCTGAATCATTGATCTTGGCCTTTGCTTGCCCATTGTTTGAGATGATCTGGCGTAGAATTCTGGTCAAGTAGGAACGCCCTCATGTGATGGAGTGCGTAGTAGGCTTCCTTCTTACTGTTTTCCGGCTGCTTCACGCAGGGGAACTCCGTTACGTGGTTGAAGACGTGCCTGCCGAACTTGACCTTCGTACGCACGAAGGTGGTGCCTTCCGTCGAGGCAAAGCCAGTGAGAGCATCATCCAGAACTTCCTTGATCTTGTCGTAGTTTTTCTTCTTTTCTAGACTCCCCGAGTCGAAATAAGTGGCGTGAGAATGCTTTAGCGATAAGGAGATGAGCGTGCAGTGTTTATCTCTGCGCAAAAAATTCAAATGGAATGTGTTGGAAAAAGAATGATGATGATCTAATAAAGCCAATCGACGGCGGCGAGTGAATAACGACTTCCTGGGGAAAGTAAGGCACAAGAATGTATTCCTTTGTCTTGTTCGCCACGAGGATTCTTTTTAGGTACGAGGCTACGATACGTCGTTCGGCGGGGGAACCCAAGCAGCCGTCACGCATGTAGTAGGGGTCCACTATAGCGATGCCCGGTGTGTTCTCTCTGATGATCTGCATGGCCAGGCTGAGAGAAAAGAGACGGACCATGTATAGTGCAGCGGGTATAGGTGGAACATATTGAAGATGTCGTCAAACCGCAAGAAGAACAGATCCGCAGGGGCATTGTCGACGAAGCCCAAGCCTGGTGGCACCTTAACCACGAATACCGGGTGCGAGGGATCTTTCTCCGATAGAAGACGACTCTCTATCGTCAGCACGCCGTCATGCACACTCTGCAGTTCCGAACTGGCGAGCTTCCGCAAATTCTTAGGTAGCATGGGCTCACCCGCCACATGAATCCTCCACATAATACCCTCGGGTTTTGGTGGCCCATCCCGAAACCTGATCGGATTCGCAGTTGTTGACGCCACCGGCTGGCTCGAGCTGCTAGATTTTCTTTTCCTGCCCTTTTTTCCTTTTGGAGAGCGGACAGACACCGCAATCTGAGCACCGGCCGCCCTATGTAGTGTGTCAGGGCTTAAAATAAAGGCCGGTTGGTTGTATCAGCTAGCTCTGTAAAGGCGCAAGCTGGAGGCGTCTCTTGAGAACCAAACAGACGCTTGGTGATAGTGGCTTTCTCTGTGGGGCCACCAGCTAGGTCTTCGTTGCTAAACTGAGTGTTGAAGAAGTGATCATTCCAGTCTTCGTCATCCTCGGCCGGATCCTACGCCATGTGCATATCATCAACATGATCATCCGACCCACTGCGTGGAGGTGATGGCGAGGGTGGTAAGGGGGCCTTGCCACCGCTTGTCGCTAGCACGACAGGCGGTGCTGTTGTCTGTGGCGTGATGGCCCCCGCCGTCCCCAAATGGATCATGCTCTTTGGCCATAGCAAGAATAAGACGAAGCAAGTTCTGAGGACAGACGGCTCTTCTTCATCCGCTCCTGGGGGTTGAATGGGAGGTTCCAGGTCGTCGCAGCCCCTTAGCACCCGACTAATTTTAACCCTGTGCACGCTATCTGGCATCGTCCTTGAGTGGAACGTGCGCTGCAAGGATTGAACGATGGTACCCTTGGCAACATCCCTCAGCTCGTTGTTCACGTAGCATAAGAGAGTGCAAGGAACATCCGTCTGCGGAAAACATGTACGGCGTCGTCAGAGATGCCATAAGAGTAATAGATAGCGTGAAAGGCGGTAAAGCAATTTGTTTACCGTGATGGCGTCGAGATCGGCTAATGTCGACGCACCGCATACGGCGACGGGCGTGCAAGAGACGGAAGGGCTACTTGATGGCGCGGTGCTGGCCGCCGGTGTATTCTCCCTACTGACGGGTGCTTGGAGCTCCGGTGCCACCGCGATGATGGAAGGGGGCACCAACATGTACTCCGGCGCCGCGGTGATGGCAGGGGGAGTCACCAACACTTGCGGCGCCGCGGTGCTAGCAGGCGGAGTCACAAACACGTAGTTCGCCTGATTCGTCAGCGTCGCGTTGTTCGAGTGGCTGCTGACCATGCTTAGAATCGGGCACGGCCCTACTCGACCACCCGCACTCCAGTTCGCTATTGACTACACCAAGGTAGGCAGGAAGGACGTGAGGGTGATTTCCAGGTTGTCTTGGACGATCTGCGGGATCCGCGCCACTTGTTCCTTAAGTTCTTGAACCTCGCGGTTTTCCTCCTCGCTCCTCCCCGACGGCGCCACATGCGTCCTCGGCGGTGGACCAAAATGATCCACCCAATTCTTACCCCGAGGCGGCCAGACCGGCAACTTCTTCAGAATCGGCTCTATTTTCTTGGCCCGGTTCATCATACTTAAAAGGTTATCCCCGGGTGGCCGTCGTCGACCCACAGGATGAGGAACCACAGGATCCATGACTAGCAACAATTTCCTCCTCCTGCAGAAAGAAGTGAATCGTTTAGATCATCGATTATATTGAAATCGAGTTGATCCGCGGTAATTAGATTATACTTACCACAATTTCCTCGAATTCCTTCACCGCAGGATCCGCGGTGAGTTGTTTGGTTTTGGGGTCCACATGGTAACGGGCCCTGATGAAGTTTCGAACCTACCCGGGTTCGTAAGGGGTTTTCTATCCCCTTGGATCTATACTCTTCGTCCTCCTTATTCCATTTGGCCTCCGCGTTTCTGTATCCACCAGATCCGAGATGGTGATGAACTATATTCATCGCCTGCAGCACCTTTCCCCGATTATTATTGGCCAGGGCTCTTTCGGATTCACAGCTCTCCTTGAACTCCCGGAACTGATCTTCGGTGATCTGCGGGTCAATCTTCTGGATCTCCTCGAGACTTTTGCCTTCTTTATAGATCTTCTTCTTTATCCGGGTTCTCTAGCTGGCCAGGGCGGTGCTCATCTTTGTGAGGGCGGATTTGTTTACTTCGTTCCCATGATAATTTGTGTTCTGATACTTAGCGGGGAACTTGTATCTCGTGTGCAGCTTCTCGAAGAGGAGTGTGCGCAAGTGGCCATTATCTTTATGCCGGAGATTCTCGGTGTTGATCGAGATGGTTGTCCGGGTGATCGCCGCCACTTGTCCACCATACCCTTTGACGACAAGGGCAGGCTCCAAAGGAACCCCTGATGGGCTCACTTCGGTAAATTCCTCCCTGACGGTGCCGATCGTGTTTGGGCGTCGGTCCTTCGGCTGCTTCTTCTTCTTAGGAGGATTGCTAACACTCCCTGTGCCCTCGCCGCCATCAGTTGTTTCATCACCCGCCGTTCCTTCGGCTTCTTCCTCCGCGTCTTCCATCTCATCATCCTCGCTCTCCGAAGGATGGTATTCTTCATCGTCTTCTAGCCGGTGGGCCGCCTCCCAGAATGTCAATTGTTTATTCGGAGGTCTGAGTTCTCCTTCAGCGCAGATGCTCTTAGAACATCCAGCCTCGTCGTTGTCACACATCTTTGCACTAATAAAAAACAAATAATTGGTTAAATGCACGGAAAAATCCAGCATGATCTTTGCTAATTTTCTTAAACTAGGAGTGCCCGATTTCTGCCGAAACGGAAGTTAATCAACATTCCGGCAAAAATCGTGACTCATTTCATACAAGAACCTGCATACACACATAATAAAGTGCTTCATACAAGCACAAGCACAATTTCAAGGTGCTTCATACAAATGACCAAGTGACAGCAAGCAAATGAGAATACAACAATCCTTGTTGTCATTTTTACTACTTCAGACTAAGCTAGGTTTTCTTTTACTACTTCAGACTAAGCAAATAAGAATACAAATGACCAAGTGACAGCAATCACTTGTTCTTTTTGTTCATACAAGGACCAAAGATTTCTATACTAGAAGATCATTACAGCAAGTGACACCAAGCAGATTACTATCAGGACCAAACCACAGAAGCAAGTGACAGCAAGCAGATTACTATCAGGACCCATGCTATTCTTTCTTATTTTCCATAAGGACCAAACCACAGAAGCAAGTGACAGTAAGAAGATTACTATCAGATTACTAGCAAGTGACAGCAAGCAGATTTCTGGTTTTCCATAAGGACCAAATCAGGACCCATGCTATTCTTTCTTGTTTAATTAGATCGGACTATAATTCTTAAAACCTGAATTATAATGTGGATGCTCTGAACTAATAGAGAAATAAACTATCAGGTTTCAAACCATGTGCATTATAGTCATGCATCCTTTTCTTTCTGCACCATAGAGTAAATAAGGGTGTCGATAATATGATTTAATAGATTTGTTTAAAAATACATGTACATAGGGAAGCATATTGTATATTCTCATATTCTAAATTACTATATGTTGTGTATATTGTAGAGTAGAGTATCTTGGCAAACCAAGATATATATGTCAACATAAAATTGCCACTCATCTCCATAAAATGGGTTTGGTTAGACCCTAGATTACAGATGTAGCTCTTGATTTGACTATAGAGTAGAAACATAAGATGATACAGGATAAACCATGAAAGTCAAAACTGATCCAAATTAACTAATATATGATAACAAATCAAAATTCACAGCATGGCGAAGTGTACAGGGTAGCATCCACGAAAATGCCTTCAACACAGGGAGCAGCAAATTGAAAATGTAACTGAATGTCATGGTATCTATTGTCCAGAAAACAAATGATGTAAGTACAGCACACATGTTTTCCCTTGGAGCATCTAAATATAACAATTGCTTGAGAAAACTAAGCAGAAGGCAATATAATTTCTGGGCATAATGAAGCATATGTTCAACCATCCCAGCAAGACACAATGGAGTGTGAGCAAGAGGATGCTCCAGTCCGAGTTGCCATTTACCAAGCAAGTAGGGTTTTTCAAAACTAATATGCAGTAAATGTGAGCCTCGAGGGTACTAGCAGAAAAATGCAACGATGTGGTATAAAGAGCAACTCCAGCCTGATTACGAGTACCAAAATGAAACAGAAACACATTGCAATGGCGCGCCATAAGGGTTGTAAGGGTTCAGTTCAGAACTAAATAGATTTGAAGACAACAATCAAGAACAAAACGGCATGCTTTCGAACAATATAGGATACTCCATGCAATAGATGAAGCTCACAAAAACAAGACAACAACAACTAACTTGTTTGATAAGGAAATTACAGAAGCAAATGATATAAATATTCTGTTTTAATCAATCAATTGTTCTCCTTTTTGTACTATACTTCCATGTTGTAACTCATTGAGCAAACATTATCTCTTGAGATCTGTTTTTATATGCAGCTCATGCATCTACTACATTACAATTTACAGTATGCCATCTACAAGGCATAGGTGGTCTAGTTCGTTAAACATTATCTCTTGACTCCTGAAGTAATCTAGAAAGGCACACATCTAGAAAGGCACACATCTAGAAAGGCGCAGAGCATAAACCTAAGGCCAAAAATGAAATTATCGTTCGAGAAAAACAAGCT
Source organism: Avena longiglumis (assembly GCA_030063025.1). Taxonomy (NCBI): domain Eukaryota; kingdom Viridiplantae; phylum Streptophyta; class Magnoliopsida; order Poales; family Poaceae; genus Avena; species Avena longiglumis. The sequence goes on from CP125976.1 coordinate 31,382,618, forward strand.
CACGCTACTACTGAACCCTAACGGCCTGCAGGACATGGAGCGAGGCCTACTGAACCCTAACGGCCTGCAGAGAGAGGGGATAGAGGGGAGAGAGGGAAAGAGAGGGAGAGAGAGGGAGAGAGGGAGAGAGGGAGAGAGGGAGAGAGAGGGAGAGAGGGGAGGGGCGACGCTCACCTCTGACGGGCGGACGACGGCGACCTCCACCTCCTGAGACGCGCGCGGGACTCCTCCTCCTCAGAAACGGGCGGACCTCCTCCTCCTCGGACGCGGGCAGGCCTCCTCCTCCTCAGACGCGGCGGCTGATGGCGAGGCGGCGGATCGAGAGCGGCGGCGGCGGATCGTGCTCGATCGGGCTGAGAGATGGAGAGATGGGGATGAGAGGGGGGGGGGTCGAGCGCACGTGTGGATAAAGCCACTTAGGCATAGCGCACTGGGGCATAGTGCGCTACGGATATCTGTAGCGCACTATGGGCTCGTGCGCTACGCCTATCGGCTTCTAACTACTGTATAAGAAAACTGTAGCCCCACTATCTAACAACTACACTAGCCTATCCCACTAGTTCTGCCCTTAGCTCTATTCTAAACTTGTGAGCACCAAGGTTCGAATCCTGGTGCCCACCTTTTTTGTTTTATTTCAAAAATACTTTTAAATGTTCCAAAAAATTCCCAAAAGTGGTGATATATGCCATACAAGTTTTGTTTTGATTTTAAAATACTTTTAAATATTCCAAAAATGCCCAAAAGTGATAATATATGTCATAAAAGTGGTACAAATATGATTCAAAGTATAACTAAATTTCATAAGAACAGATCCATGAATATTACAATCTTTTTCGACCACGCGTTTTACAATATTTTTTGAGCTAGCGTTTTACAATCTTTTTTTTCTTCTTTGTCACAGTTGAATAATTTAGCTCCGACACTTTAATGTTTCTTATTTCGAACGGGCTACCTTTTTGGGGTAGGGTTGTCCTTTTTCTTCTTGTGATGTATGTTGCTGCATCGTAGTCGTCGTCATCTTCAATCTTTGGACCGCCGTACTGGTCGAAGTCTTTCTCGTTGGCGACTCCATCCATTCCGATGATTTTTATTTTTCCTCTCCTCACGACAACATGGCTAGGCTTTGTCGGGTCGGTAATGAAAAAACATTGGTCCACTTTGGTAGCCAGTACCCACGGTTCATTTTTCGTGGCCACGTTTGCATCGGCGGCCTTGGATTTGGCTGCTTCGGGTATAACCATGGTTGTGAAATACCGGTATTCTCTTTCGACGCTCTTTGCCCATCTGACACGAAACATCGGCACCTTTTCTCCATAGTAGTCGAGCTCCCAGATCTCCTCGATTCTTCCGTAGAATCTTTCCTTCACGTTGTCATCGGTGTAGAATTCCGACGTTACACCTGAGTTCTGATAATCACACTTGTTGTCCTTTTCCTCCGTGTAGAATGTGTAGCCGTTGATATCATACGCCTCATAGGTCACCAGGTTTTGAATCGGTCCCTGTGACAAGGTGAATATGATCTTTACCGTGTCAGAAGAATGCGACCGCGGGGGATTATCAAGGAGCGTCTGCCTAAACCAACGCGTGAAATATGAGTTGTGCTCTTTGATTATTTCTCCCTGCGTCCTCTGTATGCCCCAGTCACTATACTTCTTATCGATTAATCTTTTGTGCTTCTGTACCCAAGGATCGACCAGTTCTAAATGCTGTAGCACGACGAGGTTTGCTCGATCAACGAGGCGTCGTAAGTATTGGCTCCAGATTCCCATAACGTGGTTAGCTCCTCTTTCAACAGCCCGAGATACAGATTGATGTCAGTACCAGGTTGTTTCGGCCCTTGAATTAGCATACTCATTTGTATGTACTTCTTCTTCATGCACAACCATGGAGGGAAGTTGTACATCCATACAAACACGGGCCAAGTGCTATGCGTGCTGCTCTGGCTACCGAACGGATTGAGTCCATCGGTGCTCGCACCAAGCCTGATGTTCCTCGAATCTCCACCGAATTCTAGGAATTCAAGGTCCAATGCTTTCCACTGGCTAGCATCTGAAGGGTGCGTCAGCAGCTCATCCTTTTCGGGGTCATCATCATCATCATCTCCTCGGCTTCTTCCGCATGCCCGCATGATCGCTTGAGCTTCCTTAGGGTCCGCGAAATAGCGCAGCGAGTGAGAGGAAAGTACCATACCACTTTTCGAGGTGCTTTCTTACCTTTCTTGTATCGACTCACGCGCACACGGACATGTGGTTTTCTCCGCCCCTCGCCAATAAATGATGCAATCGTTGATGCATACGTGATATCTAACGGCGGTAGATCGAGAGGATGACGATTTTCTTGGCGTCCTCGATACTAGTTGGACATGTGTTCCCCTCGGAGACGATCGTGATGAATGCCATCATATCGCCAAGCTTGGCCGCTCAATTTGTGTTTTTCCTTCATCTCCATAGCCTTGAGCGTTCCATTCAACCGGGTATCATCGGGCCTGCATCCTTCATACAATGGAGTAACCGCGTCTTTCTCAAGTTGCGCAAGCTTGGCTTTCTCTCTAGCGGCAGCCCTGGCGTTACTCGTCTGCTTGAGAAGCAGCTCTTGCACATAAGGGTCCCGCACCCAGCCTGACGTTGTTCCATCGTCGTCTGCTCCTCCGGCATCTAGATCATCATTATCCCGGTCTGCTTCCGCACCTTCACCATCTCCAGGAGACTCTTCATCATCTCGACCGTTCTCGCCATGATGATGATCATCGTCATGTTGGCCACCTCCACCGTCTCCATCGTCTTCTTCATCGCTTATCCAACGAGTGTATCCATCCATGAAACCATGGCGGAGCAGGTGCGTCTGCAGATTCCCGGAATCTGGGTCGACCACCCAGTTGAGTTTGCATCTTCTGCACGGACATCTTATATCTGTCTTGTTATTTCTTATCATGTCGGTCGTCGCACATTTCAAAAATCTAGCCACAATGCCTTCGCTCATTATGCGGACCATTTTTTCTGCAATGTGTACACAGTACAATTAGAAGTCTATTAGAACCACATAATGAATGCATGCATGCAATGGTCGATAGAAAATTTCGGCATGACCTATCCTAAAATTAGGACCTTTGCGAAATGCCAAAGTCTTGCCAAAATGAAATGAATCAACATTTTGGCAAAACAAATGGCAACTTGTTCACATACAAACACAAGAGAGAGAGACCGATCCATACACACATGAACATATCATTATCCTCTCCATACACACATGCATGAGCATCATCGATACTCTCCATATACACACACATATGACCATCGATCCTCTCATACACACATCATGAGCATCGATCATCTACATACATATGAGCATATCATCTATATACACATAAACACATCCTTACATGGACAACTTACCGAGATGAGAGACCAGTCGCGAGAAAGATGGAAAAGAGAGGTGCGCGCGAGACCGGAGAAGGAGATGAGAGACCGGAGACCTTCCTCTATTACTTATGTAACATCCAAGGCAAGTTCTACATGCTAAAAATGGTGAATGGGTGGAGAAATTGAGGTGGGAAGGAGAAGATCCCGACTAGATCTAAGGAGGAAGAAGAAGGGGAAAGTGAAGTGTGGGATGGTGGATGGTCACACATGTGCACATAAAGTGCTGTAAAAAAATCGACACATCCGTGACGCACTCTGCCCTAGTGCGCCACAGGGAGTAGTAACATCCGTGGCGCACATGCCATAGTGCGCCACGGATGTGTCTGGCCGTTTCACAGTAGAGAGGGGCATGCGCTTAGGCGTAGCGCACCCCCTCCATGTGTGCCACGGTTGACACTAACAACCGTAGCGCACCTACCCTATGTGCGCTACGGATGTTTGGCGTGCGGCCAACAGGGCCCTGGCCCACACATATCTGTGGCGCACTATGGTCATGTGCGCCACGGTTGTTCTAGTTACTAGTAAGGCACCGCCCATATGTGAGCTACGCCTGTTTTAGCCGTGAGACACTTCAACCATGTGAGCCACGGATGTGCTGATTACCTATAGCCATTTTCCTAATAGTGACTACTCCCTCGTTTCAAAATATAAGATGTTTTAGGTTTGTAAAGAAAATGTATCTAGACTTCTTTTAGTGCGTAGATTCACTCCAAACCTAAGTGAACCTATATACTAAAATAAGTCTCGATACATTTGCTTCATAAAGCTAAAATATTTTATATTTTAAAACGGAGGGAGTAGATGATGATGGTCAAAAAATGAGACAGCTGGTTATTGTGTGTTGAGTCAACGGGATTAATTAATTCTTACTATTGCTCCTGTTGATTTCTCTTGGCATTCTGTAGTAGGTACATTTTCTGAATCCGGCGCAGGATGCTGGTGTTGTGCACATCAAACCATCAAAAAGATGGCTGTGGATCACACGCTACAGAAGAAACTGGAGTAGCAGGGCGAGGTGGCGGGCTATCACATTTTAGGCTACGCCGACGACCTGGCTCTCGACGTAGCAGGACGACGTGGCGGGCTTGTGTTGCTCCTGGGCTGGGCTTGTGCCGACGGCCTGGCCGTCGGCGTAGCTCCAGGCCTGTGTCGTTACCAAACGGCCGTCGCCTGACATCGTGGGCCCCGCTGCGAGTGCTATGCTGAGGGGGGTCCTCTATGCCCACGGCCAAGGGGCTACGCCAACCAATAGCTACACCGAGGGGGCTACGCTGACGGCCACCGTCGATACAGCCTGTGATGACGGCGATATGGCGTTGTGTCGATGATAGCCGGCCATCGGCGCCTTAAATATTTCCTGTAGTGACATATATGCTTTCATGTGGAGGATCTGCTGGGAGAACTGTACCATTTCTAATACTCCTCGTGATAGCCTTCTTAATATTGGATAAATAAGCTACATATTAGACGTCCCTTTCCGTTCGACTTATGTTGGGTACAAAGCAATACGCTCCAAAATAGGTTTTGTGTCCTGCTTCATTAAGGTAGTGTTCATGCTGCTAATGTTCATGTTATTGTTTGATCAATAAAGTGCTGAATTCCCCAGAAAAAACACTACCAAATCACAGATTACATTTATTTTGCAGAGCACCATGGTTACTGATGGCCGAACAACACGAGAAACAAGACCCTGCATTCCGTGACTAACAGAAGCTTCTCTGATGGATCTTTTAAGCTGACGGTGACGAAGTTCCTCAAGCTCACACTGTAGGTTGTCGACCTGCCGCTCGAGGGCCTTCTCGCTCTCCTGGAGTTACTTTATCATTTCGATTGTCTTCTTATAGGGAACTTATTGTCCAACCATTTGGTGAATTTGCAGTCTTCTCTGGGCTGACAAGAAAAGAAACTGTCATTTTAGACTGATGATGCAGAGATTGTTGTGAGCATTACAGATCCAACCATGAAAAACATTTTCCCAGGAAAACTAAACATTTTCATAGGAAAACATTTGCATTGTGAAGCAAATATATCTAGACTATTTTTAGTACTTCCTCCGTCTCAAAATAGATGTCTTAAATTTGGATGAATCTAGACACTATTTAGTATATACATTCATCTAAAATTTGAAAAATTTAAGACATCTATTCTTAAACGGAGGGAGTATATAGGTTCATTTAGGTTTGGAGCGAAGCTACACACTAAAACAAGTCTAGATTTATTTACTTTACAAATTTAAAACATCTTATATTTTAAACGAGGAAGTACAACTTTATAGGGAATCAAATCGAACCCCGCGAATCGGATTGATGCGCAGTCCCTCTTGTTCTATACCAACATTTTTTCTGCTTTTCTGTTCTTTTATATCCCGTTTTTTCTGCTTCGACGGACCACGGACGGATTGAGATAGTAGTATGAGACTATCCCAACTGGTTCTGTACATCGACAGTTACACCGCCCCGGCGAGTTAAAGTTACCACCAACCTGATCGGCGTATAGTGCAACCACCCCCTCACACAGTCACACTGCAGAGGTTTCGGCAAATTAATGCAGGGCCCCAGCAGGCAGTGGGCGTTAAATCTGTGCACCCAATGTATCTAGGCTAAACTTAAGTTTAACAGTAAATTTCTACCAAGGTACAGATACGGAACATACCACAGGTTCATTTTTATGCAATATAAGATTCTTTGTGCAAAGAAAAAAACTTGGTTTACATCTTGTTCGTCGTTCGAAGGTCTAGAAAACCACCGGTTCATATGTGCACACGTACACCGTACACTTCTCCCGGTGGTACTCATCACATTTAGCGGTCAGCCGTCAACACTAATCATTGCCGTTCATTTCTTTTCTAAAAAGAAAAAATGTTTTATTTAAAACATTTTTCTTTAGTGATTTTAATGCAAAAAGAAGTGCTTTTAAAAAGCATCTGTTCCTTCATTTTCAAATTATTACAAATATTAATTAACAGAGCGATTTGGATTCTTGGAGTTATCTTGTCATTAGTCTAGGATTTATCCTTTTAACCATAGGTATTATTTGTGGAGCAGTATGGGCTAATGAGGCGTGGGGATCCTATTGGAATTGGGATCCTAAGGAAACTTGGGCATTTATTACTTGGACCATATTTGCAATTTATTTACATGGTAGAACAAATCCAAATTGGAAGGGTACGAATTCGGCACTTGTAGCTTCGATGGGATTTCTTAGCCACGTGCTCTAATCCTCTGAGCTACGGGCCCACCCGTATCCACTGGATCTCTTCTCGGGGTTACCCCTTCATTTCGGGTTAAGAAGATGGGAAAGCGCCTTTCTCTCTATAAGAGCAGCGCGTTCCAAGGTGTGAAGTAGGAGAGAGGGGATGTGATGATCGAGGTTTTGAATAAGACGACCTTTGCATTTTAGATTTGGATCTTTTAGCTCGTTCACAGGACCATGGGCGGTTGCGTGTCGTGCGTGGCGCCACCTGTGATAGAGACTCCGAACCAGCAGCGTGCACGTACCTTTCTTTCCAACCGTTACATGCATACTGCTCATTGCGATCGTCGGATCTACTCCTCCTTCTTGTAGTCAAAACTTTTATTTTTTCTTTATAAAAAACATTTTCTACTTAAAACTCGTTTCTGCATAGCTAAGATGTACAAAACCGACACAAGTCCAAAAGTCATCAACTAAAAATACGAATTACATATCAAAAATATGGTGGTGGAGTGCCAATCGAAAGATAAGATTGTCATCCATGTTGGGCAAAACTGTCTTCCAAACCTTTATTGTTTGATCAATTTTATAAAAAATTAAAAAATAGCAACATTTATGACACTAAAATAGTAATACTAGACACCTTTTTAAACGGAGTTTCACAATATAGTGATTTGATGTCATCTGTATTTCTACTTTTTCAGTAAAGTTGGTCAAATATAAAAATATTTGACTTGAGAAAAAACCTAGAAGCACTCATTTGTGGATAGTGGGAGTAAGTGTGAGCTCTGTAAACTGTCTTGGAATCCATATGCCACCCACCTCAAAACATCCAAATATCGATTTGTCCATCGAGCCCTATTCGATCAAGGCCATGGCCAATGCACGTGTAGGCGTCGGTCAAAGCATTGATCTCTCCTAGAGATGGGTCGACAAAGACATTGGTGGCAACTTCGAGAGCGTGCACACACAGTGCATGTTGATGGTCTATCGAACCGGTTTGTGGTCCCGGGTCACCGTTGGGAGGCTTGGTGAGCCCTCCGGATTGGATGGTGTACGTCGGTGTGGGCTCACGGCATATGGTCTGATCCTGACCAGCCCCACAATAAAACTTGTAGGTGTAGCGACAAAGGTCTTTGGGAAGGTGGCTTTGGGTTGATCAATGCATTCGTTTTGCGAGGCTTTGTTGAATATTATAATAAAACAACCTATGTTTTGATACCGAGGCCAAAGGGTTTCAACCTCCGTCCAAGAATAGATGTCTTAGATTTTTTAAATTTTGGATGAATCTATATACTACTAAATAGTGTCTAGATTCATCCAAACTTTAACAAATTTGAGACATCTATTTTAGGACGGAGGGAGTACATCTTGTGTTACTAGTTTTATGTCATAGATATTATTGCAGTTTTCTACAAAGAACTTAGCTTAGAACAAGATCTAAATTTACCCATATTTATGAATGGTGAGAATAATAGTAATACACAAAGACACAAGGGAGTGCAAATAAATGGTCAATGTAGTGGGCCATGAATTAATCATATCTTTGATTCATGAATGCAATCATGTTTAGCATACCGTCGAGTCTGGTTTAAGTGGTAGTTAGCATACACGGAGTCTGTGTCATCCCTCTTTGCCTTCGGTCGGCTACGCTGAATTTCACGACAGCCAGCAATGGAACCCCAAAGAAAAGCAGTAACTTCATAAAAAAATCCGAGAACAATATTATGACAAGGAATTCATATATGAGGTGTGCTTCGGTGTCCCCTCTCTCAAACTTAAGTTTGCATGAGCCAGTTTTCTTTTAAGCCCGTCGAAACCCATATTAAGACCATGTATACCTCTATATAGGTGTACTCAGTCGAGCTGGTTATACTCCACTTTTCCATCGGCTGGTCTTACCTCATGTTATCGCGATCTACGTCTTTGTGTGCCATGTTTTGAATTTTTGTTGTTACTTCTATATATCTTCTGATTTCGACCTCTCTTAGGCATGTGAGTATATGTGTACAGTAAGTATACGTCTAAGAGATCACATGGGTTTTAGTTAGGTTCGTACGATTTTTAAAATAAATCGGTATCAAGTTTTATTTGTCAAAGTTTAAAGAGGAGTGGGACACCAAAGAAAAAATATTCATATAAAAGGAAACAATGTCATCCGTTTTCTTCCTGTAAAGAATTTGTTACATCGACCCCGCTAGCTAGATAACTGTACTAGTATTTGTTATCTGCCTCTTATTATACTGGTAGATGTGTCATGGATTCTCGGATTAAATCTTCTCCTAATAGCTTACCTGCAAGCCGGTCAAATACATAATCTATTTCGTACAACACGGTAGTATTGTATCGACAATTTTTATCCAGCTAGCGGAAAACTTGGGGTATGTTTGCTTGGTGCCGAAATTTGTCCAACCAAACTCTTAGCGGTCTATGGTATTATGATGTTTCTTTGGTTGGTTGCTAATATTTTGGTTGACTATGAAATCTTATCAACTCTTTTCACCTTCCGTTCACAAATATTGTCAACCTTTTGGCCAATATGGGGTCATGGAAACATGTTGCCAATTTTTTGGCAGGGCATGTTATGGCATGAACCAAACACACCCTTGGCCTCTTATCCAGATTTTCACGTTCATATGACCTATTCTAACACAGACTAAGTGAAAGTCACATGGAATGATCACTATCAACAGAAAAGATAGGGGTAGACGACGCGAGCCTACAAACAGGGTTTTGCTTCAGATTGCACAAGGAAGAGTTGAAAACCTCCCCCCTCTTGCATGGAGTCCTAATATTGGTATTTGGGGGTGTTGTAAGGAGGAAACGTCAATACTCAACTCTAGAGTGGCACTTTCTTCACGAACATGACTATCTCGCAAAAAGAATATCGACTTATATTGCAAAGTTCCCACTTCGAGGCAATCGACCTAGATAATGCAAGAACTGTAGGGTTCACAGCATAGAAAACAAAAAATTTCCTATGATGGGAACAACTATGTACCAAGATCTATATAATAGATACAAACAACGGGCGGATGTATATTCGTAGAGAACATACCCTTGAAGACCGACAAAGCTTAATGAGTTTGACTCGTGGTTGATGTAGACGATCTCTTGCCGATCTCAAGATCGAGAGGAAGTCCTAGCGCCGCAAATCAGCGCAGATCCGTGCTCGCACACACGTTCGAGGCACCGAGCAACCTCCGCCTCCTCGCTCCAGCGATGCAGCGGAAGCACAACTCTTTCTTGCCGAATAGCCACCGGGAACATGTATCTCGCTAGTCCGAGACCATGGGGGATAAATTTTAGAGGGGGAGAGAGATCCTTCACGAGGAGGTGTGAGTGAGAAGTGAGGAGAGGGGTGCCTTTTATAGGAGGAGGGGGGAACCCCAAGGGGGTGGCCGGCGCATGGGGGCTGCCCCCTTTCCCTCCCCTCTTCATGTGGGTGGACACTCCAAAATTCCTTTAAACTCCCTCCACTCAAAATCCCACTCAAACTTGCCATTAAATTTCCACCAAATTTAATGCAAACTCTCATTAAATAAAACTCTTTTATTTTATTCAGAATTTTCTCAATTACTTTAATGACAAACATTCACAAATAACCCCTTGCTAGAATTCCATTTCACATGCATAACCACTTTATGCAATTTCTCCCGAAAAGCTGTTTCGGTATCTAGTGAAATAAATTCCTACGCTTGTTCATTCTTTCGGCATGAAACTTTTGCTCCAATTGGATGTTGGTGTCTCTTAAGTGTGTCACCCTACGGTTCGTGAATAATGCGTACATGATCGAGACCCCTCTCGGATCAATAATCAGAAGCGGGATCTGGAGACCCATACTGACTCCCACACATTCAACGATGACTTTCTTGTGATCGTCGGAAACTTTTACGCTAGTATCTTAATCCCTTTGTTTCACGATATATTACTTGTCCGATATTCGATCACCGGTATCTCCATACCTAGTTTGGTCTCGTTACTGACATGCACTCTTTTCTCGTTCCCGTGATATAACATTATAGTGATCAAATCACTTGCTTGCAAGCTAACGAATGTGATATCACCGAGAGGCCCAGAGTATATCTATCCGTCATCGGGATGAACAAATTCCACTCTTGATCCATGGGCCTCAACATAACACTTTATTAGTTCTGAATCCATCTTTATAATCACCCTGTTACGGTGTGACGTTTGATGTTATCAAGAAACTCTTCCGGTGTTAGTGATTGACATGATCTCATGGTCTAAGGATTAGGATCACTTCGTAAGTTGTTATAGCAATATAAACTCAATGACTTTGATCGTAATGCTATACTTCGGATGAATGTTCATCACACCATTACACTAATGCTGTGATCCCGTTATTAACAACATCCAACCATGATCAGGAAACCTTGATCATCTTGTTAATCAACGAGCTAGTTTATGAGAGAGGCATAACTACGAACTTTCTGTTTGTTTATTAAACACACATGTATTAATGTTTCCGTATTAATATAATTATAGAATGCAAAATAAAAATCTATCATATACTTGGAATACACATAATAAACACTTTATTATTGCCTCTCAGGGCATATTCCTGGTGTTTGTTTATCATTTCGACTGCCTTCCTAGGGAACTTATTGTCCAACCATTTGGTGAATTTGCAGTCTTCTCTGGGCTGATAAAAAAAGAAACTGTCATCTTAGACTGATGCAAGATTGTTGTGCAGTAGCAACTTGCACATTTCCCCTAAATTCTACCGCATGTTTCCCAAATCAAATCGAACCGGATACTACACTGTTCCCCCACAAGCAACAAAATTTAAAAAATATAGTATATCCTACAACTTCACAATGAATCGAATCGAACACCGTGAATCGGATCGATGCTCCCTCACTCTCGTTCAATTCTCCAACAATTTTCTCTGCCTTTCTGTTCTTTTTTCCCTTGCATTTTTCAAGTGGAGTAAAGGAAACACGAGTGGAAAAGCACCGTGATCTGAGAGAAACTCACTTGTCTAATGATGCGGCAAGGGGCTGAGAAGCGCCGCCACTCCCCGTCCCTTGCTTCCTTCCCACCACGGCACCACGAAAACCACCGGTCCATATGTGCATAGGTACACTGTATACTTCACCGGGTGGTACCCATCAGATTAGAGTAGCGGTCAGCTGCCAACACTAATAATTAGCTCGTTCGCAGGACCATGCATGGGCCAAGGAGCATGGTGTCAAACCATTCGTTGGTCTGGTGAGAGGCCGGGCAGTTGCGTGCCGCGACCTGCACCGTGCACGTACCTTTCTTTCCAACTGTTACTTACATACATACTCGTCTATTGCGAATCGTCGGATCTACTCCCTCCTTCTCGTAGTTAATACTTTTAATATTTCTTTATAAAAAATATTTTCTACTTAAAACTTGTTTCTGCATAGTTAAGATACACAAAACCGACACAAGTCCAAAAGCCATAAAATGAAAAATACGAATTACATATCAAAACTATGGTGGTGGAGAGCCAATTAATCCGAAGATAAAACTATCATCTATATTGGGTAAAAAAAGTCTCTCAAACCTTTAATGTTTGACCAATTCTATTGAAAAAATAAAAACATTTATGACACTAAATTTGTATGACTAGACACCTTTTTAAACGGAGTTTTACAATATAGTGATTTGATGTCATCTATATTTCTACTTGTTTCAGTAAAGTTGGTCGAATATAAAAATATTTGACTTTGTAAAAAACCTAGAAGCACACTCAGTTGTGGATAGTGGGAGTAAGTGTGAGCTATGTAAACTGTCGTGGAATCCATATGCCACCCACCTCAAAACATCCAAATATCGATTTGTCCATAGAGCCCTATTCGATCAAGGCCATGGTCGATGCACCAGTAGGCGTCTGTCAAAGCGTTGATCTCTCCTAGAGATGGGTCGACAAAGACAATGGTGGCAACTTCGAGAGAGTGCACACACATGGTGCATGCTGAGGGTTTGTTGAACCAGTTTGTGGTCCCGGGTTTCCGTTGGGAGGCTTGGTGAGCCCTCCGGATTGGATGGTGTACGTCGGTGTGGGCTCACGGCATATGGCCCCGATCCTGGCCACCCGCACAATAAAACTTGTAGGTGTAGCGAGAAAGATAATTGGGAAGGTGGCTTTGGGTTGATCAATGCATTCGTTTTGTGAGGCTTTTTGAATATTATAATAACAGAACCTATGTGCGTCATTTTGACACCGAGGCCAAAGGGTTTCAACCTCCTTTTGGAAAAAAAGAATCTAAGTTTAAGATACATCTTGTGTTACTAGTTTTATGTCATAGATATTATTGCAGTTTTCTATTAAATTTATCAAACTACAAAGAACTTAGCTTAGAACAAGATCTAAATTTACCCGTATTTATGAATGGTGAGAATAATAATAATACACAAAGACCCGAGGGGGTGCAAATACATGGTCAATGTAGTTGGCCATGAATTAATCATATCTTTTTTCATGAATGCAATCATGTTTGGCATACCGTCGAGTCCGGTTTAACTTGTAGTCAGCATACACGGAGTCTTTGTCATCCCTCTTTGCCTTCGGTCGGCTACGCTGAATTTCACAGTAGCCAGCAATGGAATCCCAAAGAAAAGCAGTAACTTCATAAAAAAATCTGAGAACAATATTATGACAAGGAATTCATATGTGAGGTGTGCTTCGGTGTCCCCTCTCTCAAACTTAAGTTTGCATGAGCCAGTTTTCTTTTAAGCCCGTCGAAACCCATATTAAGGCCACATATACCTCTATACAAGTGTACTCAGTCGAGCTGGTTATACTCCACTTTCCCACCGGCTGATCTTACCTTCTGTTATCGCGATCTACGTCTTTGTGTGCCACGTTTTAAATTTTTGTTGTTACTATTATATACATTCTGATTTCGGCGTCTTGCAGGAAAAAAATAGTACTAGTAATAAGAATGACGAAAGCAAACGGCATGAAGGATCATAAGAAGCAAACGGAGCTAGACATGACAATGACGCAGGTGGATTCTGACATGACAATGACGCAGGTGGATTCTGACGAGAAAACAACTTGAGGCGAAGTCAAGTTGTTCCAGCCAAATACTTCCTCTCCGCGGCTCCGTTCCTTGGCGAGTAGAAGCGTCTAAAAGTTGAACGATTGATAGAAAGAAGAAATGGTATATCCAACACATATACCCAATCGATGGATCCAAGACAATGATCTGCCGGATGTTGGTCTCCATTGATCTGGTTCTTGTGTCGTGTTTCGGAAGGCTCCGCCGACGAACTCTATAACTGCTATCATGTCGAGTTTGCTGGAAGGATTGAATTCGGTCATACGTACCCATATTTTACCCTGACCGTTTGGTTTCAGAGGGTGTGCTTTGAAGCTTTGTTGGCTGTTATTATTACGGGGCATGTTCTCGTTCCATGGTGCTGACGAAGAAAATCATGAAGACCGGGATCTGAGGACAGACAATGGTAGTTCAAGTCTGGGTGGTGATGAGGAATTGGCTAGGTGACTTGTGAATTGGAGCAGTGGCATGCAAATGGGGACGACTGCATAGGAGGGGTTCATGGTCCTACCTCTCAGGGTGAAAACCAGGGTCTAGCCTTAATTGATTGTGTCTGGCAATGGCGTTGTTGAAGGTACTGTTTTGAGAGCGCAGACTTTCTTCAGGGTGAAAACCTAGATCTTTGATATGATAATACTGTTGTTTTAATTAATGAGTCAATGTAGCGGGACTTTTTTTTTTAATTCTTCTTTCTTTTTTGGTTGTGTGCATCCGTATAGCCGCTAGGGCAATGCGTTGTTGCAGAGACTGGGTGTATTTACGCTCCTTTCCAAAAGAAAAAATCAATCGATCGTAGGCAGACTAGCTACACACCACTAAACCCTGCACTCCGCTGTTTTTGTGTTTCCTATCAAGGGGTGACGAACGTGCGACGGTGAAATTAATACCCAGTCCATCTCGTACAACACAGGCGGGTTGTGTCGGCACGGCATGGGCCGCCCGCCACACCAAGTGCTACTACAACTCTCCGCCGGAAACCTCCTTGTGCCTGCCTTATGCTCGATTATTTCCTCGCCGATCATGTCGATCATCGTCATTTCCTTGCTCTCGAGGTCGATGCTGAAGTAGACACCTTTCATCTCGACGAGCATGGCACCTCTCCTCTCTGCGAAGAAGACGAGGTCTATTTTCCTGATCTCTTCTAGCTTTATCAGCTCAGAGCGCGACCACGCTCCCATGCCGCCATCCTCATGAGCCTCACCGTCTTCTTGCCCCTGTTTTGTCCAAAGCTCTAGCATGCCATGGTCTGGTATGGTGACAAAGGAAAGGCTCCCTTCTCCGACGACGCATGGAAATGGTACTCGCAACCACTCCCCACAGTCCTGGATTTTGATCGGGATCTTGGTCCAGGAGACATCATGTGTCGTGGCTGCGGCGAGGTTTATGTTGAGCGTGTAGAAGCTTGTCTTGTCTGTATACAGCCAGTGAACGATGCCGCCGCGAGCGACGACGCCAGATCGCGGTCCGCAACTGACGAGGCTTGAATCGTACATATATCAATCACGTGTTGATTAAGAGCGGGATGGACTATTTTTCAGGTAGACGTGCGTGTTCATAAGCAGCTGTTATATCATTTGGAAACAAATAATCCGGAAACAAAAATACTCACAATTATACTCCCTCTGATCTAAATTAATAGTCTCATATTTGTCTAGATTCAAATATATCTAGTCATATTTTAGTGCTAAATATATCCAAATCTAGTCAAATCTAAAGCTATTAATTTGGATCCAAGGAAGTAGTTTAAGTTGGATACAATATCTATTTCGGGTACCTCATCGCCGAAGGTGTTGTAGGGGAGGGGGAGGGATGGGGCAGCGACGGCGGTCGTGCAAAGCTGGGGCGTCACGCGGTTTTGCGTAGTGGGTGACGGACATGACGGTGATCCCAGTTGAGATGGTGGCGCTGGCTTCCTTCTCCGACAGCGCACAACGGCATTCTGTGGAGGGGCGGCCCTATGGATCTAGGTCCCACCAGGACCCGTCGCGGGCAGAGGCCCCGATTGATTCTGGAAGCGCGTGGCGGATGGCCGTTTCCTCCGACGTTCGAGGTGGACAGCGTGTGTTGCATCCTATGGCCAGCCTGCGTGTGGCCTTCATGGCCCAGGCAGGTTGTGGCCAGATTTTGTTCTGCCCTCAGAATAAAGGTGGTTTGACTTGATGTTCGCATGGACACCGCTGATGTGGTGATCCTAGGGTTCTTTTCGTGCCAATTCAGTGGTATGCTTGAATCCTGTCTTCGTTAATCTGGTCGGTGAAAAGTTTCGGAAGGCTCCGCCAGCGATCTCCCTCGAGTGCCTCATGCTCGGAGATTGCTAGATCGGATGAGATTCGGTCAAGCACACCCTTGTTTAGGAGGGGGCGACGCGAAGTTTCGTTTCTGTTGCTATCATGGGATATGTCTTTTGAGTTCCATGATGAAAATAGAGGCAAAGAATGGCATGGAGGCTGGGATATGGGGACTAGCAATGGTAGTTCGAGTCTTTGAGTTGATGAGGAATTTCCTTCGTGATTCATGACTCGTAGCAGCAGAATCGGCAAGTGTGGATGGTAGCATAGAAGTACAAAGTCTTATATTTTAGTGTGAAAAATCAAATTCTAGCCTTAATTAGTTGTGCCTACTAATACTCTTATTGAAGGCATTGTTTTGAGAGTGCGAACTTTCTCCAAGGTGAAAACCTATAATCTATGATCAGACGACGACAACAACGCTTATGCACTGTTTTCTTCTTAGATGCATCACCTTTAAAGAAATTGGATTTCGGGTGTTGTCTTGGTGGTGTTTGTACCGCTGCTACAAAGAATAGATCACTATAGCAGTACTTCTTTTTTTCTCTTTTTTAGATTGTGTGGATCCATAATGTCGTAAGAGCATTGTATTGTTGTAGAGACTGGGCATAATTAGTATCTCCGCAGTATTAGTATACTCTATTTGTCAAAAAAATCCAGGTATGTATATACATGATGTTTCATGTACTTGTCAATTTTAGATATATTCGGTGGAAATATTTTGTTTTTGTTTCAGAATTTATTAATAAATTAGTATTGACAAACATAGTAAATCATATAAACATAAAAACAAGCCTAGTATGAGCCTGTGTATAAGGAATTAAGCATACATGTAACATATCAAAATTTTCGCAAATTTTAGAATGTTACATTAAATAAATAAATTTTATGAATTTCCTTACTTTGTTGAAACTTTTTTGGACGAAAAGAAACTTTTTTGGAGTTATTGAAGGTATATAAATCCCTTTTATAAAGAAAATGAATTTATATAACTATGGGTGAAAACTATATTACTAAACTCAACATAGATATTTTGTTTTTCTGGAATTCAAAGAAATTAATTTAGGCATTTATAAAGGCTAAAATACTTTTTAGAAAAATATTTAATTGCCCTACAAAGTCCTATTACTCGATAAAATGAATTTTATTTGGAAGTGGTAATAGTTTACTATGTTTGTTAAGAATATGTCATTTTGATTGATGTTAGATTTTTGTTTGAGTTGTTTTGGGCATTATATAAAGCCCCAAAAAATTTTGTTGCCTTTTCAAATATCCATAAAGGAATGTAAGAATAAAATATTTTTCTAAAATTTTTATTTTGGGCTGTGAACTTTTTCTATGTCTAATACTCCTTTATATCCATGTTTACATCCATTTCAGCGACACTTAGAACATCTCCACTCGTCCCCCCATATGGCGTCCAATGAGCCTTGATTTTGGGCCGTATGGGGGGCGCCGAATTGGTCCTTGACTTGGCAGGGGCGCTGGCTCCCAGCCGTGTCCCCAATACAATTTTTTTGAACATTTCGAACGCAAGTACGAAAATACTCTAGAATTCATAGCAGTTCAAACATGTTTGTACAAAATTTAGAAAAAAACCCTAATCTAGTAGCGTCCCCAGCCACGACCGTCTAGTCCATGGCACGGCCCGGATCGCCACCATCGTCGCCCCAGCCCGAGCAATCGGCTCCATCGTCGCCCTCTAGGTCGATGAGCAGCCCGAGGTGGTGCGCGCTCGGCCTGCTCGCACCGTTACTCCTCCGCAGACCAAGCTTCGGCGAATTCGTCCGTCCCTGGCGGCATGGCCTCAAAGGAGATGTGCTCGGCGACGCGCTGGCCAGAAAATCCTACGGGTCCTTCTCGATCTTCAGCTGGAGGGTGACCGCCTTGTACTCCGGTGGCAATGTCTACTCCAGTGGCAATGTCTACTCCTTCCTACAGGCAATTCCCTGTTGATTACATACATATACTGCAATCTTCTGTATAATCCCAATCCTCTCACTCACTATTCTAGTCTCATGCCGATTCACCTACAGGGCTCAACTTGGGGAGGCCTACCAGCCATCTGGACTCGAAGGTGCTCTGTGCCGGCAACATCTCTACTATCTAAAAAAGACGAGAGCGTTCCGTTTTCTGCCAGGTCTGCACTAGGTCGCCTCCTTTGTCGATGCCCCGCTTCCTTCGCCGTTGTCCCGCACGCGCAAGTTTTGCTTGTCCTTTCTAAAGTTCGAAATACTCCCATCTCCCGTATATCTCGTGGACCTAGTTCATCCAGGCGCCGCCACCCTAGATCATGCCTCGCTTCCGATCTGTGACGGGAGGAGCGATGGAGGGGATGGTAGGAGCTCGCCCATGGGGACGGAGATGATCTCGGCCATGGGATGAGTTAGAGAGATGGTGTGGGATCGGTGGAGCATGGCCATGGGGATTGGGACGGATCTCTCTATATAAGGTTCGTCCACACGCATTCCCCCGATTCCGTTTGAATCAATCCTTAGCGATGACCCTCAACTGCAGGAGGAAGCCCCTGAGGTCGCGATGAGTCAGAGAGGTGGTGGGGATGAGCCATCGTCCATGGCGTCAACCGCCGCGGCGAACGGGCCCAGTGTGAGACACGATGGCAGCCTTCTCATTGGAGGTGTTCTTTGGTTTTGCTGCGTCTGCTATATCTTTGGATTGGGTATGATTTTCCTCATTCGTGAAGCTGATTTTTCTTAAACAACTAGCTATCTTGTCTCTGCCCTTGCCCAATCAAACATGACAATAGTCCCAGTCTTACGAATCAATTGAAGAAGAGCGTCGCCGCCAAACCGAGAGTTTGTATCAACAACACCATGTTGGCACCCTCACTACGGAACAAGCCTACAGGCAATTTCCTGTTGATTACATACATATACTGCAATCTCCTGTATAATCCCAATCCTCTCACTCACTATTCTAGTCTCATGCCAATTCACCTACAGGGCTCAACTTGGGGAGGCCTACCAGCCATCTGGACTCGAAGGTGCTCTGTGACGGCAACATCTCTACTATCTAAAAAGACGAGAGCGTTCCGTTTTCTGCCAGGTCCGCACTAGTTCGCCTCCTTCGTCGATGCCCCGCTTCCTTCGCCGTTGTCCCGCACGCGGAAGTTTCGCTCGTCCTTCCTAAAGTTCGAAATACTCCCATCTCCCGTATATCTCGTGGACCTAGTTCATCCAGGCGCCGCCACCCTAGATCACGCCTCGCTTTCGATCTGTGACGGGAGGAGCGATGGAGGGGATGGTAGGAGCTCGCCCATGGGGACGGGTGTAACACCCTCAGAATCGGATCTATGCAAGTCTTAGCGAAACCCGCCAAACCCGCATAGAAACGATTCAAAGGTGCCCACCAGGCACTTTCGTGCGGGTGGAAAACGAAGTAATAACATTACACAACAGTCCTCGATGGGACCCACAGAACAGATATATATACAACACGACTCCATGAGTCAAGAATACAGATATAATATACAAGATCCAAATCACCTTGAAAACGATGGAGCGTCCGACTACGGACAAGATGCAAATGGGGCTAAGAGCCCTGAAGAATAACCAATGGCGTCCATAACCCTGCCCAGGCCAAGCCGGAAGGGTAACCCTGCTAACGACGTCGATCTCAAAACCTTCTTAAACAAAAGGGGGGTGCCGACAAAGGGCAAAGGAAAAAGAGAGAGCGTCAGTACTGAGGCCAGTACACGACGAGGCTAGAATTCGGCGGTCCTCGCCTACATAGGTATGGTGGACTGAAGCGGCAGCGGCAGCATGCACTAAACAACCTATAGAGACTCGATACAACTGGCGACTATCAGAGAGGGGTAAGAAAGACCTATTCGGAACCAACCTGAGACTACCATCAAACAAACCCATCCTGGCGTTTCCCCCTCGAGACCAAACGAGGAAGTCAACCGAGGAACTCACACCGTTGGCAGTTTTACTTATTTGGTTATCGTTGCAGCAATTACTAGTCAGGTTTTAAATAATCGTTCTGATAAAATAAGCAGTGGGCACTTTTAGTTAATCATTCCGTTATAGTGGCAACACTTACTAGTCAGATACATTTAGCATGAGATAACCCAAAACCCAGCAGTTGTTGGTACTTTTATTCAGCCATTCCGTTGTAGTTGCAATACTTACTAGTCAGGTACAATGGTCGCAAGCGACACTCCAAACAAGCAATTGTGGGCAGTATATTAGCCATTCCATTATAGTGAAGCTAATTACTAGTCATTATAAAGTCAAATTTATAGCAATAAACTTTAGTTATGCTTGTCTATGATCGAGATACTGTGCTCCAAGTCGTCCATATCCGCGGACACGGCTTTCAGAAAGTTTTACCCGGCCGGGGTGCACCAATAGCAACACACGCTCGATCAACCTCGGAAAAACCAAATCAAAACCCAACGAGGCTTTCACGACTGAACAATCACAGGATTCAGAGATATTTCAGGGGGCCACCCCTTGGAGTACACCATAGCAGTAAGCAAGCTCGAGACGGACTCAAGGTTTGCGACAATGGTCAGAAGCGATCGGGAACCCAAAACTCGGGGTGTCGATACAGCGTAATCACTCCGCTTTCCTAAACAGTACGATTGTGCTATCCTCGCACAATTTAAATACATAAGTAGCATGGCATAAGTACATGATCGTAAATAAAACCTCAAACTAGTTTGTGGCCCCAAGAAATAAGAATGAATCAAGCTCGCTCGGGGGTCCCATATACCTCCCGGATGTGGATAGCGCGATAAATCAAGGAACAGGTATCAAGTACTCGGGGTCCTACGGGACACAAGTGGGCGTTCGGAAACCAAATATTTTCTATCACCCACCGATGCCTCTGCTTACTTCAATTTTAGTTGTTAAACAGGAATTAAAGTGTACGATAAGTAAAACTATGATCAGCTCCAACATCAACATGCGGCAATACATCAACAACTGTGGCACTGGACGAAACGCAACGGCACTTGAGCAAGCGACTACGACGCGCAAGTCCAACTATCTACCAAACAACAGGTAATAGGATGTGTCCAAGGCAATATAGGGCTGCACGGTACATCACAGGTACGGAAACTAAAGCATCGCAACACAGATAGCAATAGATCAACAGGAGGGAAATAAATACTATAAAAGTAAGATAGGTAGAAAGGGGGGAGATGCTCGCCTGAAACATTGTCGAAGGTTCAACCGAAGATCGGGGCGAAGCTCACATCAACTCAACGGCCTTATCCGCGAAGAAGCAAAACACTAGAATAACATCGGATGCAATATTTAAGATTTCGGCAGAAGATCGGCATGATGCATGTATGATGTATGGCATGGCAACGCTGCGATGCAATTAGGTCATATTAAGCGGAACCGGGGTCCCGGCAATTAATTAAACGGTTCAAGTTATTTAGAAACCCCCGCAATTTAAATGTTGTTTAACAAGGCAGAATATATCACCGGTTCGCTACACAAGTTTAAATGAGGCCGATATAAGACTATATTTGCCCGCATATGGGCCCCATATTTAATTATTAGGTGAATCGGCATAAGGCCCCCAAACCACACAATGTATGCATGCAGGAATGGCAATTTAATATGCGACAAGTTGTATTATGTTATAAAATAGGGTTCGAGAAAAGGGTTCACACATTAGGGGTCTCGACGGTCTTGGCGTTCCGGGGTTCGGGGCTCGGTCTCAGGGTCCAGGGTTCGACGGGTTCGTCCTTGGCGGAAGCGTTCTCGGATAACTGAGGTCGATCTTGTCGCACCCGGGAAGCCGGACTTGGTTCGGTGTCGGGGTGCATCGGATTATTCCGGGTCGGGGTTGTTCTTGTCTTCGTGCCGATCTTGTCGGTTCCGCGGGACGGGTCGGACTTGGTGTCCGGGGTGAAGTGCTTGTCGTGTCCGTGTCGACTTCCCTGGCATCCGGGTTCTCGGCGTCGGTAGATCTTGGCGGCCTTCGGGTTCGGGCCTTCGGATCCCAGGAAGAAGGCCTTGACGTGTTGAGGGTTCGGGTCGAAGTGCTTCGAGTACATCGACATCATCTTAAGGTTCCCTGACGAAGTGCTTGAGGTTCCGGTTTTGATGACGACAAAGGAGTTGGCCGGGTGACGGAATCTCTGCAAAGAACTACACAATCCTCACGGGGGCGGGGGGGATCCCTCCCAGATCACACCACCACTGCTCGATTATCAGGAGCAACCTCCACCAAACATAAGAGGAGGATGAGGCCATACACTGTGCAGTGCAGCGGAACCGAGCAGATGATACAAGGCATGCGTGGCTCGGAAAACATGTGAAGGACAGGAGAACAAAGCTTCGCTAGCAAAGAGGGGATAGGAGGCTCGCGACACCAAGGCACGCTGGAGGCAGCACCGAGGCGCAAAGCTGCGGAGGGAAGGACGGCGGTCAAGGCCAGCGAGGAGGCGACGGAGACGGAACCTCAGACGAGGCAGGGGCACCGGCGGGAGCGAGTGGTGCCCAAGGCAGCGAGGAGTGGCGGGCGGAGGCGGATGGCGCGACGGGGAGCGGAGATGGGAGGCGAGAGGAGGAGGAGGAACCCGGCCGCGCGAGGTCGGGGCGGCCGCCACGGAAGGGAGGAGGCGGGCTCGGCGCAGCGGCCAGCGGTTGGCGAGGCGAAGCTGCGAGGCGAGATAGACGGAGGCGGGCGGGGTTGGGCGGAGGCGGGCAGGTAGAGAGGAGAGGGCGTGGCGGGAGAGGACCGGGCTCGGTCGGGACGAGTGGGAACGCGGCGACGCTGAACCGGCGAGGTTGCGTGGCGGCTGGGGAAGCGGGGAGAAGCGGCTAGAGGAGGAGGAAGAAGCGGGGGTGGTGGTCGTCGGGCCAGGCGCCAGGAGGAAGAAGAAGAGAGACAGGGAGGATCGGTGGGGGACAGGGTGTGGGCGGTCAGCGGTGCTGGGGTGGTCCAGGCGTAGGGTCCACGGGGAGGTGGGCAGGGTGGCTGCAAAGGCGTCGTGTGTGTGTGGGGTGTGTGGGGTGTGTGGTGGGGACAAGGTGAGAGGGGTGAGAGAGGAGGGGTGAGGTGGCAGAGTGGGATTGGGTGGGGGAGAGAGGAGAGGTGAGGTGGAGAGAGGGCATTGGCCAGGGTGAGGTGGAGGGGGTGTGTGGGTAGATTATCAGGTAGCTTTAGGATTTAGAAGGGCGGGTTAGGTGGACCGATTGTAATTCCTGGGGGTGGTCGATCGGGTCGGGTCGGCCCGTTCGACTGCCCCCACAAAACAATTAATTAAAATATTTATTTTTAACCAGCGTTTTCTTCAATCCGACAGCGGGCAAAACAAAATAATCCGGGGACCCGGGTTTGCGTGTATGAATGAAGGTGGGGCGTTTGGAAAACAAAACTGGGTTTTTCTGAAATAGTTTTATGCAAGCAAATGCAAGATGATGACGATGCTCAAATGCAATGTGGCATGATGACATGAGCATGCTGTCATGATGATGCAATGCACAAAAACAACGCGATTTTCTAGTAGTGGTTTTTGCGGGATGCCACAACGGGGATGATCTCGGCCATGGGATGAGTTAGAGAGATGGATATCATATTTGGATTCCTCTCATTTTTCTGATCAATTTAGACATATTATTTGTCGAATTTCGATTTACGGATTTAAAGATATTAATTATTCCATATTAAATATAAAAATATAAAAAGTAAAATTATTATATTTTTATTTGAATTCAATAATATTTTTACTTATTCATTAATGTTTACTTAAATAGTTGTTTTTAATTTCAAAAAATACAAACATGTGATATGATGATATAAGAGTTAATAGGATTGATATCATAGTATTAACAACAATGTATAAATTACTTTGTGGAAACAGATTTTGAAGAAACGAGGAAGTTAAGCGTGCTGAAGCTGGAGTAGTATTAGGATGGGTGACCGGCCAGAAAGTTTGACCAAGACTGCAATTTAATTAAATATTAAGTGTAATTAGTGTTAAAAATGTTCAAAGTGAGAGATAACGAGTCAAACAATTCAAAAATTGAGATTTTTTTAAAAAAAAAATACTTTTTAAAAAAGAATGTTTTTGCAACCTGTCGACAAGCTATGCCGACGGCCACTACGCCGACCGCATTTTGATACGCCAACGGCCTCTACGTGCTCCGTCGAGGAAGACCTTTGTCGAGGAGGCTACGCCGAGGGCAGCCGTCGGCGTACCATACGCCGAGGGAATTTTGGCCTACGCCGACGGCTTTTTGCCCTCGGCGTAACGCGCGCGTCATTAGACATCCCTTTCTGTTCGACTTATGTTGGGTACAAAGCAATACGCTCCAAATTTGGCTTTGTGTCCTGCTTCATTAAGGTAGTGTTCATGCTGCTAATGTTCATGTTATTGTTTGGTCAATAAAATGTTGAATTCCCTTAAAAAAAACACTACCAAATCACAGATTACATTTATTTTGCAGAGCACCATGGTTACTGATGACCGAACAACACGAGAAACAAGACCCTGCATTCCGTGACTAACAGAAGCTTCTCTGATGGATCTTTTAAGCTGACGGTGACGAAGTTCCTCAAGCTCACACTGTAGGTTGTCGACCTGCCGCTCGAGGGCCTTCTCGCTCTCCTGGAGTTACTTTATCATTTCGATTGTCTTCTTATAGGGAACTTATTTTGTCCAACCATTTGGTGAATTTGCAGTCTTCTCTGGGCTGACAAGAAAAGAAACTGTCATTTTAGACTGATGATGCAGAGATTGTTGTGAGCATTACAGATCCAACCATGAAAAACATTTTCCCAGGAAAACTAAACATTTTCATAGGAAAACATTTGCATTGTGAAGCAAATATATCTAGACTATTTTAGATTTCCTCCGTCTCAAAATAGATGTCTTAAATTTGGATGAATCTAGACACTATTTAGTATATACATTCATCTAAAATTTGAAAAATTTAAGACATCTATTCTTAAACGGAGGGAGTATATAGGTTCATTTAGGTTTGGAGCGAAGCTACACACTAAAACAAGTCTAGATTTATTTACTTTACAAATTTAAAACATCTTATATTTTAAACGAGGAAGTACAACTTTATAGGGAATCAAATCGAACCCCGCGAATCGGATTGATGCGCAGTCCCTCTTGTTCTATACCAACATTTTTCTGCTTTTCTGTTCTTTTATATCCCGTTTTTCTGCTTCGACGGACCACGGACGGATTGAGATAGTAGTATGAGACTATCCCAACTGGTTCTGTACATCGACAGTTACACCGCCCCGGCGAGTTAAAGTTACCACCAACCTGATCGGCGTATAGTGCAACCACCCCCTCACACAGTCACACTGCAGAGGTTTCGGCAAATTAATGCAGGGCCCCAGCAGGCAGTGGGCGTTAAATCTGTGCACCCAATGTATCTAGGCTAAACTTAAGTTTAACAGTAAATTTCTACCAAGGTACAGATACGGAACATACCACAGGTTCATTTTTATGCAATATAAGATTCTTTGTGCAAAGAAAAAAACTTGGTTTACATCTTGTTCGTCGTTCGAAGGTCTAGAAAACCACCGGTTCATATGTGCACACGTACACCGTACACTTCTCCCGGTGGTACTCATCACATTTAGCGGTCAGCCGTCAACACTAATCATTGCCGTTCATTTCTTTTCTAAAAAGAAAAAATGTTTTATTTAAAACATTTTTCTTTAGTGATTTTAATGCAAAAAGAAGTGCTTTTAAAAAGCATCTGTTCCTTCATTTTCAAATTATTACAAATATTAATTAACAGAGCGATTTGGATTCTTGGAGTTATCTTGTCATTAGTCTAGGATTTATCCTTTTAACCATAGGTATTATTTGTGGAGCAGTATGGGCTAATGAGGCGTGGGGATCCTATTGGAATTGGGATCCTAAGGAAACTTGGGCATTTATTACTTGGACCATATTTGCAATTTATTTACATGGTAGAACAAATCCAAATTGGAAGGGTACGAATTCGGCACTTGTAGCTTCGATGGGATTTCTTAGCCACGTGCTCTAATCCTCTGAGCTACGGGCCCACCCGTATCCACTGGATCTCTTCTCGGGGTTACCCCTTCATTTCGGGTTAAGAAGATGGGAAAGCGCCTTTCTCTCTATAAGAGCAGCGCGTTCCAAGGTGTGAAGTAGGAGAGAGGGGATGTGATGATCGAGGTTTTGAATAAGACGACCTTTGCATTTTAGATTTGGATCTTTTAGCTCGTTCACAGGACCATGGGCGGTTGCGTGTCGTGCGTGGCGCCACCTGTGATAGAGACTCCGAACCAGCAGCGTGCACGTACCTTTCTTTCCAACCGTTACATGCATACTCGTCTATTGCGATCGTCGGATCTACTCCCTCCTTCTTGTAGTCAAAACTTTTATTTTTTCTTTATAAAAAACATTTTCTACTTAAAACTCGTTTCTGCATAGCTAAGATGTACAAAACCGACACAAGTCCAAAAGTCATCAACTGAAAAATACGAATTACATATCAAAAATATGGTGGTGGAGTGCCAATCGGAAGATAAGATTGTCATCCATGTTGGGCAAAACTGTCTTCCAAACCTTTATTGTTTGACCAATTTTATAAAAAATTAAAAAATAGCAACATTTATGACACTAAAATAGTAATACTAGACACCTTTTTAAACGGAGTTTCACAATATAGTGATTTGATGTCATCTGTATTTCTACTTTTTCAGTAAAGTTGGTCAAATATAAAAATATTTGACTTGAGAAAAAACCTAGAAGCACTCATTTGTGGATAGTGGGAGTAAGTGTGAGCTCTGTAAACTATCGTGGAATCCATATGCCACCCACCTCAAAACATCCAAATATCGATTTGTCCATCGAGCCCTATTCGATCAAGGCCATGGCCAATGCACGTGTAGGCGTCGGTCAAAGCATTGATCTCTCCTAGAGATGGGTCGACAAAGACATTGGTGGCAACTTCGAGAGCGTGCACACACAGTGCATGTTGATGGTCTATCGAACCGGTTTGTGGTCCCGGGTCACCGTTGGGAGGCTTGGTGAGCCCTCCGGATTGGATGGTGTACGTCGGTGTGGGCTCACGGCATATGGCCCGATCCTAGCCAGCCCCACAATAAAACTTGTAGGTGTAGCGACAAAGGTCGTAGGGAAGGTGGCTTTGGGTTGATCAATGCATTCGTTTTGCGAGGCTTTGTTGAATATTATAATAAAACAACCTATGTTTTGATACCGAGGCCAAAGGGTTTCAACCTCCGTCCAAGAATAGATGTCTTAGATTTTTTAAATTTTGGATGAATCTATATACTACTAAATAGTGTCTAGATTCATCCAAACTTTAACAAATTTGAGACATCTATTTTAGGACGGAGGGAGTACATCTTGTGTTACTAGTTTTATGTCATAGATATTATTGCAGTTTTCTACAAAGAACTTAGCTTAGAACAAGATCTAAATTTACCCATATTTATGAATGGTGAGAATAATAGTAATACACAAAGACACAAGGGAGTGCAAATAAATGGTCAATGTAGTGGGCCATGAATTAATCATATCTTTGATTCATGAATGCAATCATGTTTAGCATACCGTCGAGTCCGGTTTAAGTGGTAGTCAGCATA
Organism: Avena longiglumis; assembly: GCA_030063025.1. Lineage (NCBI taxonomy): Eukaryota > Viridiplantae > Streptophyta > Magnoliopsida > Poales > Poaceae > Avena > Avena longiglumis. The sequence goes on from CP125976.1 coordinate 31,410,167, forward strand.
CACGGAGTCTGTGTCATCCCTCTTTGCCTTCGGTCGGCTACGCTGAATTTCACGGCAGCCAGCAATGGAACCCCAAAGAAAAGCAGTAACTTCATAAAAAAATCCGAGAACAATATTATGACAAGGAATTCATATATGAGGTGTGCTTCGGTGTCCCCTCTCTCAAACTTAAGTGTGCATGAGCCAGTTTTCTTTTAAGCCCGTCGAAACCCATATTAAGACTATGTATACCTCTATATAGGTGTACTCAGTCGAGTTGGTTATACTCCACTTTCCCATCGGCTGGTCTTACCTCATGTTATCGCGATCTACGTCTTTGTGTGTCATGTTTTGAATTTTTGTTGTTACTTCTATATATCTTCTGATTTCGGCCTCTCTTAGGCATGTGAGTATATGTGTACAGTAAGTATACGTCTAAGAGATCACATGGGTTTTAGTTAGGTTCGTACGATTTTTAAAATAAATCGGTATCAAGTTTTATTTGTCAAAGTTTAAAGAGGAGTGGGACACCAAAGCAAAAATATTCATATAAAAGGAAACAATGTCATCCGTTTTCTTCCTGTAAAGAATTTGTTACATCGACCCCGCTAGCTAGATAACTGTACTAGTATTTGTTATCTGCCTCTTATTATACTGGTAGATGTGTCATGGATTCTCGGATTAAATCTTCTCCTAATAGCTTACCTGCAAGCCGGTCAAATACATAATCTATTTCGTACAACACGGTAGTATTGTATCGACAATTTTTATCCAGCTAGCGGAAAACTTGGGGTATGTTTGCTTGGTGCCGAAATTTGTCCAACCAAACTCTTAGCGGTCTATGGTATTATGATGTTTCTTTGGTTGGTTGCTAATATTTTGGTTGACTATGAAATCTTATCAACTCTTTTCACCTTCCGTTCACAAATATTGTCAACCTTTTGGCCAATATGGGGTCATGGAAACATGTTGGCTAGCCAATGGTTGCCAATTTTTTGGCAGGGCATGTTATGGCATGAACCAAACACACCCTTGGCCTCTTATCCAGATTTTCACGTTCATATGACCTATTCTAACACAGACTAAGTGAAAGTCACATGGAATGATCACTATCAACAGAAAAGATAGGGGTAGACGACGCGAGCCTACAAACAGGGTTTTGCTTCAGATTGCACAAGGAAGAGTTGAAAACCTCCCCCCTCTTGCATGGAGTCCTAATATTGGTATTTGGGGGTGTTGTAAGGAGGAAACGTCAATACTCAACTCTAGAGTGGCACTTTCTTCACGAACATGACTATCTCGCAAAAAGAATATCGACTTATATTGCAAAGTTCCCACTTCGAGGCAATCGACCTAGATAATGCAAGAACTGTAGGGTTCACAGCATAGAAAACAAAAAATTTCCTATGATGGGAACAACTGTGTACCAAGATCTATCTACTAGATACAAACAACGGGCGGATATATATCCGTAGAGAACATACCCTTGAAGACCGACAAAGCTTAACGAGTTTGACTCGTGGTTGATGTAGACGATCTCTTGCCGATCTCAAGATCGAGAGGAAGTCCTAGCGCCGCAAATCAGCAGCGCATCCGTGCTCGCACACACGTTCGAGGCACCGAGCAACCTCCGCCTCCTCGCTCCAGCGATGCAGCGGAAGCACAACTCTTTCTTGCCGAATAGCCACCGGGAACATGTATCTCGCTAGTCCGAGACCATGGGGGATAAATTTTAGAGGGGGAGAGAGATCCTTCACGAGGAGGTGTGAGTGAGAAGTGAGGAGAGGGGTGCCTTTTATAGGAGGAGGGGGGAACCCCAAGGGGGTGGCCGGCGCATGGGGGCTGCCCCCTTGCCCTCCCCTCTTCATGTGGGTGGACACTCCAAAATTCCTTTAAATTCCCTCCACTCAAAATCCCACTCAAACTTGCCATTAAATTTCCACCAAATTTAATGCAAACTCTCATTAAATAAAACTCTTTTATTTTATTCAGAATTTTGTCAATTACTTTAATGACAAACATTCACAAATAACCCCTTGCTAGAATTCTATTTCACATGCATAACCACTTTATGCAATTTCACCCGAAAAGCTGTTTCGGTATCTAGTGAAATAAATTCCTACGCTTGTTCATTCTTTCGGCATGAAACTTTTGCTCCAATTGGATGTTGGTGTCTCTTAAGTGTGTCACCCTACGGTTCGTGAATAATGCGTACATGATCGAGACCCCTCTCGGATCAATAATCAGAAGCGGGATCTGGAGACCCATACTGACTCCCACACATTCAACGATGACTTTCTTGTGATCGTCGGAAACTTTTACGCTAGTATCTTAATCCCTTTGTTTCACGATATATTACTTGTCCGATATTCGATCACCGGTATCTCCATACCTAGTTTGGTCTCGTTACTGACATGCACTCTTTTCTCGTTCCCGTGATATAACATTATAGTGATCAAATCACTTGCTTGCAAGCTAACGAATGTGATATCACCGAGAGGCCCAGAGTATATCTATCCGTCATCGGGATGAACAAATTCCACTCTTGATCCATGGGCCTCAACATAACACTTTATTAGTTCTGAATCCATCTTTATAATCACCCTGTTACGGTGTGACGTTTGATGTTATCAAGAAACTCTTCCGGTGTTAGTGATTGACATGATCTCATGGTCTAAGGATTAGGATCACTTCGTAAGTTGTTATAGCAATATAAACTCAATGACTTTGATCGTAATGCTATACTTCGGATGAATGTTCATCACACCATTACACTAATGCTGTGATCCCGTTATTAACAACATCCAACCATGATCAGGAAACCTTGATCATCTTGTTAATCAACGAGCTAGTTTATGAGAGAGACATAACTACGAACTTTCTGTTTGTTTATTAAACACACATATATTAATGTTTCCGTATTAATATAATTATAGAATGCAAAATAAACATCTATCATATACTTGGAATATACATAATAAACACTTTATTATTGCCTCTCAGGGCATATTCCTGGTGTTTTTTTATCATTTCGACTGCCTTCCTAGGGAACTTATTGTCCAACCATTTGGTGAATTTGCAGTCTTCTCTGGGCTGATAAAAAAAGAAACTGTCATCTTAGACTGATGCAAGATTGTTGTGCAGTAGCAACTTGCACATTTCCCCTAAATTCTACCGCATGTTTCGCAAATCAAATCGAACCGGATACTACACTGTTCCCCCACAAGCAACAAAATTTAAAAAATATAGTATATCCTACAACTTCACAATGAATCGAATCGAACACCGCGAATCGGATCGATGCGCCCTCCCTCTTGTTCAATTCTCCAACCATTTTTTTGCCTTTCTGTTCTTTTTTCTCTTGCATTTTTCAAGTGGAGTAAAGGAAACAAGAGTGGAAAAGCACCGTGATCTGAGAGAAACTCACTTGTCTAATGATGCGGCAAGGGGCTGAGAAGCGCCGCCACTCCCCGTCCCTTGCTTCCTTCCCACCACGGCACCACGAAAACCACCGGTCCATATGTGCATAGGTACACTGTATACTTCACCGGGTGGTACCCATCAGATTAGAGTAGCGGTCAGCTGCCAACACTAATAATTAGCTCGTTCGCAGGACCATGCATGGGCCAAGGAGCATGGTGTCCAAACATTCGTTGGTCCGGTGAGAGGCCGGACAGTTGCGTGCCGCGACATGTGACCAAGACTCCGAACCAGCACCATGCACATACCTTTCTTTCCAACCGTTACTTACATACATACTCGTCTATTGCGAATCGTCGGATCTACTCCCTCCTTCTTGTAGTCAAAACTTTTAATTTTTCTTTATAAAAAATATTTTCTACTTAAAACTTGTTTCTGCATAGTTAAGATACACAAAACCGACACAAGTCCAAAAGCCATAAAATGAAAAATACGAATTACATATCAAAACTATGGTGGTGGAGAGCCAATCCGAAGATAAAACTATCATCCATGTTGGGTAAAAACGTCTTCCAAACCTTTAATGTTTGACCAATTTAAAAAAATAGCAACATTTATGACACTAAAATAGTAAGACTAGACACCTTTTTAAACGGAGTTTCACAATATAGTGATTTGATGTCATCTGTATTTCTACTTTTTTCAGTAAAGTTGGTCAAATATAAAAATATTTGACTTTGGAAAAAACCTAGAAGCACACTCATTTGTGGATAGTGGGAGTAAGTGTGAGCTCTGTAAACTGTCGTGGAATCCATATGCCACCCACCTCAAAACATCAAAATATCGATTTGTCCATCTATCCCTATTCGATCAAGGCCATGGTCGATGCACCAGTAGGCGTCGGTCAAAGCGTTGATCTCTCCTAGAGATGGGTCGACAAGGACAATGGTGGCAACTTCGAGAGAGTGCACACACACGGTGCATGCTGAGGGTATGTCGAACCGGTTTGTGGTCCCGGGTCGCCGTTGGGAGGCTTGGTGAGCCCTCCGGATTGGATGGTGTACGTCGGTGTGGGCTCACGGCATAGGGCCCCGATCCTAGCCACCCCCACAATAAAACTTGTAGGTGTAGCGAGAAAGATAATTGGGAAGGTGGCTTTGGGTTGATCAATGCATTCGTTTTGTGAGGCTTTTTGAATATTATAATAACAGAACCTATGTGCGTCATTTTGACACCGAGGCCAAAGGGTTTCAACCTCCTTTTGGAAAAAAGAATCTAAGTTTAAGATACATCTTGTGTTACTAGTTTTATGTCATAGATATTATTGCAGTTTTCTATTAAATTTATCAAACTACAAAGAACTTAGCTTAGAACAAGATCTAAATTTACCCGTATTTATGAATGGTGAGAATAATAATAATACACAAAGACTCGAGGGGGTGCAAATACATGGTCAATGTAGTTGGCCATGAATTAATCATATCTTTGATTCATGAATGCAATCATGTTTGGCATACCGTCGAGTCCGGTTTAACTGGTAGTAAGCATACACGGAGTCTTTGTTATCCCTCTTTGCCTTCGGTCGGCTACGCTGAATTTCACAGTAGCCAGCAATGGAACCCCAAAGAAAAGCAGTAACTTCATAAAAAAATCTGAGAACAATATTATGACAAGGAATTCATATGTGAGGTGTGCTTCGGTGTCCCCTCTCTCAAACTTAAGTTTGCATGAGCCAGTTTTCTTTTAAGCCCGTCGAAACCCATATTAAGACCATGTATACCTCTATACAGGTGTACTCAGTCGAGCTGGTTATACTCCACTTTCCCACCGGCTGATCTTACATTCTGTTATCGCGATCTACGTCTTTGTGTGCCACGTTTTAAACTTTTGTTGTTACTATTATATACATTTTGATTTCGGCGTCTTGCAGGAAAAAAAATAGTACTAGTAATAAGAATGACGAAAGCAAACGGCATGAAGGATCATAAGAAGCAAACGGAGCTAGACATGACAATGACGCAGGTGGATTCTGACATGACAATGATGCAGGTGGATTCTGACGAGAAAACAACTTGAGGCGAAGTCAAGTTGTTCCAGCCAAATACTTCCTCTCCGCGGCTCCGTTCCTTGGCGAGTAGAAGCGTCTAAAAGTTGAACGATTGATAGAAAGAAGAAATGGTATATCCAACACATATACCCAATCGATGGATCCAAGACAATGATCTGCCGGATGTTGGTCTCCATTGATCTGGTTCTTGTGTCGTGTTTTGGAAGGCTCCGCCTACGAACTCTATAAGTGCTATCATGTCGAGTTTGCTGGAAGGATTGAATTCGGTCATACGTACCCATATTTTACCCTGACCGTTTGGTTTCAGAGGGTGTGCTTTGAAGCTTTGTTGGCTGTTATTATTATGGGGCATGTTCTCGTTCCATGGTGCTGACGAAGAAAATCATGAAGACCGGGATCTAAGGACAGACAATGGTAGTTCGAGTCTGGGTGGTGATGAGGAATTGGCTAGGTGACTTGTGAATTGGAGCAGTGGCATACAAGTGGGGACGACTGCATAGGAGGGGTTCATGGTCCTACCTCTCAGGTGAAAACTCAGGGTCTAGCCTTAATTGATTGAGTCTGGTAATGGCCTTGTTGAAGGTATTGTTTTGAGAGCGCAGACTTTCTTCAGGGTGAAAACCTAGATCTTTGATATGGTAGTACTGTTGTTTTAATTAATGAGTCAATGTAGCGGGACTTTTTTTTGAATTCTTCTTTCTTTTTTGGTTGTGTGCATCCGTGTGGCCGCTAGGACAATGCGTTGTTGCAGAGACTGGATGTATTTGGTATATCTAATATTAATATACGCTCCTTTCCAAAAGAAAAAAATCGTTCGATCGTAGGCAGACTAGCTACACACCACTAAACCCTGCACTCCGCTGTTTTTGTGTTTCCTATCAAGGGGTGACGAACGTGCGACGGTGAAATTAATACCCAGTCCATCTCGTACAACACAGGCGGGTTGTGTCGGCACGGCATGGGCCGCCCGCCACACCAAGTGCTACTACAACTCTCCGCCGGAAACCTCCTTGTGCCTGCCTTATGCTCGATTATTTCCTCGCCGATCATGTCGATCATCGTCATTTCCTTGCTCTCGAGGTCGATGCTGAAGTAGACACCTTTCATCTCGACGAGCATGGCACCTCTCCTCTCTGCGAAGAAGACGAGGTCTATTTTCCTGATCTCTTCTAGCTTTATCAGCTCAGAGCGCGACCACGCTCCCATGCCGCCATCCTCATGAGCCTCACCGCCGTCTTCTTGCCCTCGCTTTGTTGTCCAAAGCTCTAGCATGCCATGGTCTGGTATGGTGACAAACGAAAGGCTCCCTTCTCCGGCGACGCATGGAAACGGTACTCGCAACCACTCCCCACAGTCCTGGACTTTGATCGGGATCTTGGTCCAGGAGACATCATATGTCGTGGCTGCGGCGAGGTTTATGTTGAGCGTGTAGAAGCTTGTCTTGTCTGTATACAGCCAGTGAACGATGCCGCCGCGAGCGACGACGCCAGATCGCGGTCCGCAACTGACGAGGCTTGAATAATCCCATGCCCTGCGACAGTCGATGGGTGTGCCCCAAGTGTCGGTGGAGGAGGAGTATGTGTAGGCCAGCACGGGTCCATGGTCATCGGCTGTGTAGGTTAAGAGCACCTGAAACACCACCTTCTTCTGATTCATATCCGAATCATCAGCAGCACCACCACCGTGGTCCGCATCGGTGAGAATCGCGCAGCCGGTAAGCTCGCGGTAGGAGAGCGGAGGGTTGAGGAAGAAAGGAGGCGGCGGGAGAAGACGCCTGTACCGCCTGTCAATCAAAGGGCGGCACACCGCCAGGTGGAGCTTCTTGCGATGGTGGTCTTCGTCGTCGGGGCTACTAGGAAGAAAGACGTGGGCGAGGAGAAGGCCGCGACGTGACGCCAGTGGCCTTGCTAGGTTGAAGAGCCCGTCGCCATTGTCGACGATCGAGTCGAAGGTACGATGCGGATCGCCGGCCTGAAGGCTCAAGAATTGGGGAGGGGTGTCTGGTTTCCTTTCGAGGGGCTGGAACCTGCCACCAGCTTGCACCGTGTTCTGAGAGAAGATCCCGACGAGGACCGACGGGTGGCGCCCCGTCTCCGGCCAGATGCCGATCCGTCGTCGGAGGAGAGCTCGGTCCGTGGCGAGGCGCCGCCATCGTCTGCACGTTGCCGCGCAGCGGACGAGGTCCTGGAAGCCCGGCAAGCGCGCCAAGACGTCGAGGAGGATGTCGTCCGCGATCTCACCGCCGGCGCCTGCTCGCGGATTGGCCATCTCGAGGAGGGTGTCGTGTGAGTCGTGGGCGAAAGGATTTTCTTTTTCCCGCAAAGCCGCGCTGTCTACCGATTCTACAGACAGGCTAACAGACGCCGGACTGTACCAACAGTCTTTAACCCTATATCTAGAGATGACACGGATAACTAGTACAGACGGCAGGTGTCTAGACTATTATACATGTCCTAAACATCGCTAAATTTTTTAATCATTTTCAAAAATAATACACAAAATTGATTATTTTTAATTTTAGCGGCCGGTCTTTAATTGAAAAGATGACCGGCAGTAATCATCTTTTAAAAAGACGACGGTACGAATCGTCTTTTCAAAAGACGATTAGCCCATGATCGTCTTTTGAATTAAAGATAGGTTGCATTGATCATGTATAGTTGACCATAGGCTAGTCGTCTTTTGAAAAGATGATTAGTGTCGTGCTGGTCGTCTTTTGAATTAAAGACCTGCCGCTAGAATTAAAAATGATCAATTTCGTGTATTATTGCTGAAAATAATTAATAAAAATATATTATTTAAAAAATTTAGCCTAAACATCGATGTTAAAAAAACGAATCGTACACATATCAATCACGTGTTGATTAAGAGCGGGATGGACTCTTTTTCATGTAGACATGCGTGTTCATAAGCAGTTATATCATTTGGAAACAAATAATCCGGAAACAAAAATAACAATTATACTCCCTCTAATCTAAATTAATAGTCTCACATTTGTCTAGATTCAAATATATCTAGTCATATTTTAGTGCTAAATATATCCAAATCTTGTCAAATCTAAACCTATTAATAATTTTTTTTTCGATAAAGGATGCTTTTAATAATTAGGATCCAAGGAAGTAGTTTAAGTTGGATACAATATCTATTTCGGGTACCTCATCGCCGAAGGTGCTGTAGGGGGAGGGGAGGGGGCAGCGATGGCGGTCGTGCAAAGCTAGGGCGTCACGCGGTTTTGCGTAGTGGGCGACGAACCTGACGGTGATCCCAGTTGAGATGGTGGCGCTGGCTTCCTTCTCCGACAGCGCACAGTGGCATTCTGTGGAGGGGCGGCCCTATTGATCTGCACCAGGACCCGTCGCGGGCGGAGGCCTGATGTTATTGATTGTGAACCCATATTAGGCTATTTACACATAGGAATGGAAAAAATCACGGAAAACCGAACTACAACGTTCGAGGTGGACAGCGTGTGTTGCATCCTATGGCCGGCCTGCATGTGGCCTTCATGGCCCGGGAAGGTTGTGGCCAGATTTTGTTCTGCCCTCAGAATAAAGGTGGTTTGACTTGATGTTCGCATGGACATCGCCGATGTGGTGATCCTAGGGTTCTTTTCGCGCCAATACAGTGGTCTGCTAGAATCATGTCTTCGTTGATCTGTGATGACCCACAAGTATAGGGGCTGTATCGTAGTACTTTCAATAAATAGGTGTGTCGATCCCAACGAGGAGCAGAAGATGTTGACTAGTAGTATGGAGCAGGAAAACTCTGTAAATACTTAGCAAACGGATTTTTAGGGGTTTTCAGATAAAGCAAGGAAATAAAGTGCGAGTAAATAAAGATAGCAAATAATTGCAGCAAGTGGCTCAATCTTTTCTTAGCAAAGGACAAGCCGGTGGAAATACTAATAAGGACCAAACGTTCTCGAGAACACATGGGAATACTATCAAGTTCTTTCGTTTCATATAGCTGATTAATCTTCTTTGGTTTCATAAGTGTTGTGTGGATGAACATGTGCTAATGTACCGACCTTACTTGCACTAATACATACTTGTGATTAAACTCGTTGCAAGCATCCGCAACTATAAGAAAGCAATTAAGATATAAATCTAACCACAACCTTAAACTCTGAGATCCTACACTCCCTTGTGCAATGGTTTCCTAACGGGGGTTCAGGTTTCTGTCACTCTGGCAACCCCACATTAGTAGTCAAATACACAATGCATTCCCTGATGTATACGCACTTGTATTCTTGTAGACAATTGTTGGGCCTCCAAGTGCATAGGTTTGTAGAACTGCGGCAAGTTTCCCTTAAGTGGATCACCCAAGGATTATCGAACTCAGGGAGGAAGCGGTAAAAGGTATTCCCTCTCAAGCAACCCTGCAATTAAGATACAAGAAGTCTCTTGTGTCCCCAACACACCCAATACACTTGTCAGGTGTATAGATGCACTAGTTCGGCGAAGAGATAGTGAAATACAAGTGGTAACGGTGCCAGAAAAGAGCTGATGGCGTGGAGGAAAGTTAAAAGACCAAAACCTCCCCAGCAAACGGAACAAATATGGAAACAAGCAAACATGCAACAGATCTAGTGGCAAACGGTGTTTCAATGTTTAGAAATAAGGCCTAGGGATCATACTTTCACTAGTGAACACTCTCTCATATAAATATCATCTCTTCATGATACTACTCTCCGGTTGGACACTCTAATCATCGGTAGGGCTATAACAGCACACCTCAAAGTCTCCTTCCCCAATCTAGATAACCCCACACTGTCACCTTGAGCGCTAGATGGTTCCAACAAACACCACAATTTTATAGAGACATCCAACTCCAAATATAACTCATAACAAATATTCAATCTAGCCAAAGTGCCACACACAGTATGCCCACTGTCACTTTCACACACGTGGGGAAAAGCATAGATCTATTAAAGCACAAAGAGTATTTATGTAGACTCAAGCCTAAGTGCCACCATGGCATGCACGCTGTCACTTTCACACACATGGGGAGAGCAGAGATCTAATGAAGCACTTGAGTAGCAAGGTATATCTACTTGATTACAAAGCTCATGATCACAACAAGATCATGCATAGAGAGAGATGAACACATAGCTACCGGTAGAGCCCTTAGCCTCGAGGAAGAACTACTCCCTCCTCATCATGGGAATCAACAACGATGATGAAGATGGCGATGGAGATCGATGGAGATGGCTCCGGGGGCACTTCCCCGTCCCGGCAGGGTGCCGGAACAAAGACTTTTTGTCCCTCGAATCTCCCTTTTGGTGGCGGCGGCGCTACGGAGGGTTTCGTGGATTTCTTCTGGATGCCCTAGGGTTTTTGGGTCGGAGGCTTCTTATAGGCGCAGGAATCAAGGTCGGTGGGGGTCCAGGGGGCCCACACCCCCTCCAGGAGCCTCTAGGGCTTGCCCGCGCCTAGGGGGGTGCGGCCACCCTTTGGCCCCCCTCCGGCTTTGCTTCGTGGTTCCGTGTTGCTTGAAAATAATAACTTTGGCTTTTGTCCCGTCCAATTCCGAGAATATTGATTTTCTGCCTCTTTGGAACCAAAAACAGAAGAAAACAGGCAATTGGCACTGTGGCAAATTGTTAATAGGTTAGTTCTAGAAAAGATATAAAAACACCTCAAAGTATAGACAAAGCAAAGCAAAGTAGATACAAAACAAGCATGGAGCATCAAAAATTATAGATACGTTTCCGGCATATCATTCCTCTAGGCCCATAAATGGTGAAGTATCATGTAGTCGACGTTCACATGACACCACTAGAAGAATAGCCCACAACTTCAATATTAAACCATTGAATAATACCTCAACACAATTCCACTACTAACAACATGACTTCTCCCAAGCCCTCAAGAACTAAACGAACTACTCACGAGACATCATATGTATCAAGATCAGAGATGATATGATGATGAATAACAATCTGAACATAAACAATAATTCAATGGTTCCACTCACAAGCATCAACTACAATAGTAATCAACACCAGGAAAGTTTCCCTTAAGTGCAGAGGTTTGTAGAACAGCAGCAAGTTTCCCTTAACTGGATTACCCAAGGTTTATCGAACTCAGGGAGGAAGTGGTCAAAGGTATTCCTATCAAGCAACCCTGCAATCAAGATACAAGAAGTCTATTATGTCCCCAACACACCCAATACACTTGTCAGGTGTATAGGTGCACTAGTTCGGCGAAGAGATAGTGAAATACAACTGGTAACGGTGCCAGAAAAGAGCTTGACGGTGAGGTAAAGTAAAAGGACCAAAACCTCCCCGGCAAACATGCACCAGATCTAGATGCAAACAGTGTTTCAATGCTTATAAACAAGGCCTAGGGATCATACTTTCACTAGTGAACACTCTCTCATATAAATATCTTCTCTTAACGATACTACCCTGACTACTCTCCGGTTGGACACTCTAATCCATGATAGGGCTATAACAGCACTCCTCAAAGTCCACCTTCCCCCATCTAGATAACCCCACACTGTCACCTTGAGCGCTAGATGGTTCCAACAAACACCACAATTTCATAAAGACATCCAAATCCAAATATAACTCATGAAATATATGTGTAATCTAGACTAAGTGCCACCCACGGTGTGCATGTCACTTTCACACACATGGGGAAAAGCATAGATCTATTAAAGCACGATGAGTATTTATGTAGACTCTAGCCTAAGTGTCACCATGGTGTGCATGTCACTTTCACACACATGGGGAGGCAGAGATCTATTGAAGCACTTGGGTAGCAAGGTATATCTACTAGATTACAAAGCTCATGACCACAACAAGATCATGCATAGAGAGAGATATGAACACATATCTACGGTAGAGCCCTTAGCCTCGAGGAAGAACTACTCCCTCCTCATCATGGGAATCAGCAATGGTGATGGAGATGGTGGTGGAGATTGATGGAGATGGCTCCAGGGGCACTTCCCGTCCCAGGTCTTGGAACAGACTTCTGTCCCGAATGTCCCCTTGGTGGCGCGGTCTTCTTGGAACTTTCGTGGCTTTTGGTCGATGATCTAGGGTTTTATCCCCAAGGGCTTCTTATAGGCGAAGGAGGCAAGGTCGATGGAGGGCCAGGGGGCCCACTCCCCCTATGGGCGTGGCCAGGGTGGGGCCTGCGCCCACCTAGGGTGTGGCCACCCTGGTGTCATCCTCCTTCTCGTCTTCAATTTTCCGTATCGCTCAAGGAAAATATGAACTTTGGCTTTTGTGCCGTTCAATTCCAAAAATATTCATTTTTTAGCTTTTTGAAACAAAAAACAGCAGAAAACAGGCAACTGACACTGTGGCATCTTGTCAATAGGTTAGTTCCAGAAAGTGTATAAAAATACCTCAAAGTGTAGACAGAACATAGCAAAGTGGATACTAAACAAGCATGGAACATAAAAAATTATAGATATGTTTACGACGTATCAAGCATCCCCAATCTTAACTCCTGCTCGTCCTCGAGTAGGTAAGTGATAAAAAGAATAATTTTTAGGTGACATGCACCATCAAAATCAAGATCAAACCATTTGCAAGCATTGAAATCTGGGATCAAAGAACTCTAAACATGAGCATGAAAGATGAAGTTCTAACAGTAAGACAAAGTAACTATGCATGCAACATGAAAGGTTACAAACAAAGATCATAAATAACATGCATTAAAAAACGTTTGTTTGTTTCACATACAGAAAACATGGCATAGTGGCATTCAGCTTGTCCCTTATGGAGTAGAAAAACATAAATGCATAAGACACCTTCAAACTTTATAAGGGTGACTAGATACAAATAGTTCAAGAACAAGAAATATCAACAATATGAATCAATCAATAAGTTTTGGGACAATGCCATAGTAATAAGAATGGCAACTATGCTCTCTTCATTGGTGCCTAAGGATAGAAGGTTGTGACTCAATATAATGGTGGAAGAAAGGCCCTTCAAAGGGAAGCAGGGATTTCAAGTCTCAAAAAGAGCTTCCAAAAATTATGATACTTGTTAGCTTTCAGCTCTTATTGCCCCTATCATAAGCATCTTGAAGTGATTAAGGTTAAAGTGAACAAACTATGTAGTATATGCTTGACAAAGTATAAGTTGGCAATCTCATGTCCCTTGAATACGAGGGACGCTCCTCATGCTACACAAATTTAGTCACCTATAAGTTCTTGTCATAGTAAGTACATGTGTATCATAGAGAACCGCCAACGGGGTACCCCTTGCACATGATACATGAGCTATCCCATAATCAAAATGACAAGGCAAGCAGACAATGAGAATCTCAGCAATCTTCTCATTTACCATGGGAAATGGTGCTTTTTTCTCTCTTTCCCATTTTCTCATCTTTTTTTCCTTTTCTCAATCTCTTTTTTTATAAGAAGAATGCTTCATAGATTGCTCATTATGGTGATGCTGCAAGTTTCCACCATGATTAGGCATGGCTTAGGCTAGTGGCCCAGGCGTTTCTCTAACACACATACATAACTCCATGGACTTGCAAGATCCCCTTTCGTTTCACACTGACGGCATCCATAGACAAAAGAGCATGATATCAACTGTGTACAAAGTACAAGTGCAATGTTGAAAGCGTTCCCCGTGACAGCATGGTTCTGCTAAGTCCAACGTATAAGTGCAAACATATACAACATAGATGACACAATGGTTTAATTTTATTAGGGGCAAGAAAAATAAAGTGTGACATCAAGTTCGTGAGAGCTTTAATCACTAAGTTTTCACATAAGAAAGAGACTTTTTAATTGGAAGATAGATGAAAACAAGAATATACTTGGAATGGTGTAACACACCATGCATAGGAATTTATAGTGGACACTTTTGAATAACTTGGTTTATTGGGAGTTGGATGCATGAGTAGAGCTTACTCATACAAGTGGAGGCTAGCAAAAGACTGGGAGCGACCAACTAAGAGAACAATAATGTCCATAATCATGCAGAGCGACAAAACATTACTAATCAAAGCATAAAGGGGTACTACAAGTCAAGGACTAAATGATCATAGAGGCCTATGGTGATTGGTTCATAGTCATAACATGGTGTGAGCTTGTGCCAAGTCAACCCAAACAAAGCATCAAAGGAGAATACCACAATACTATGCTTTTGTATGCTAAAACAATGCATGATTCTTTCAAGGCACATTAAGCAATCCTAACTGTTTGTAACAAGTCATGCTACAACAATAATCACTAAGCATAAGGTCAAAACAACACCTAGCATGACATGATAAAGTCTGAGTCACAGTCAAAGCAAGCTCCTCTTGTACTACTCAATCAAGAACTTCCTACTCCTCTCCAACACCAATCAACTTATTTGAAACAACATAGCGAGAATGGGGGTCCACACTAATGTATTCAAGAAAACTAAGTAAACTAAACGAAAACTAAGACGCTCCAAGAACAACATAACAGTGCATGAAACAATAAAAACGAAGTGTCTAGAAATACGTGAGCTTTTTATTGATGAAGAAGGGGATGCCTTGGGCATCCCCAAGCTTTGATGCTTGTACCTCTTGAATATTTCTTGGGGTGACACGGGGTGGCATCCCCAAGCTTGAGATTTTGTCCATTATTCATCTCATTACATCATTCTCTCTACACCTGAAAAAATTCCTTCATACAAAACTTCACACAATCTTCATTAGCAACATTAGTGTATTCAAAAGATAATAGACCCTTGGGGTTTAGTTTTAAAACAGAAAAACTTTCACTAAAAACACAAGCTACTGTAGCAATTCTCTCAAAAAGCTCAATTTCCCAAAGAGAACCCAAAAAGGAATCAATAAGAAGCAAATGCAAATAATGACAGAAACCTGTCAAAACAGACTAGCAGGTAGAAACCGATTTTTTTGAAGACCTTCTGTTGCTCAAATCAAAAGGTGTTGGTGTTGGGGATATGCTATATGGGTATCCTCATAGCATGTCCTCTATCCGGATAACCCGGGTGGCCCATAGTTGGTAGCATGGCCCATGGCTGGGCCTTGATTAGATGGATCCGAAGGAGGCCCATGGGATAAAGGAAGGCTACGATGGAGTCACCAGCGTGTGAGCCTTGGAGTACAAGACACGCTAGACTAGTAATAGATAGTGTAGGACTATGTAACTGTCGTCTCAGGACTCTTCCTGTAACCCTAGGACTGGCGGCTATATAAGTCGGGACTATGGGAGCCTTTAGGGCACAATCTCGCACAACTTCACATAACCTCGCTGTACGAACCTATCTCTGTAATTCAGCGTATTGCCATTATAGTGATTTATAGCAGGAGTAGGATTCCGCCACCGTTGTGGGATCTGAACATGGGTAAGATGTGTTACCTCGTACCCGTCAACCGTCCGCCTTCCCCCACGTCTCTAAACACACACTGTGAGGACCCCTCCATGGCGTACTCGTCGGCAATACCATGACAATTGGACTAATGAAAGTTAGATAACATACTGCAGGATTTATTCGTAGAATATCAGCTCAATCATACTTACAGAGATTCCTCACGAATTTTTATGGTGGAGCACAAAAATCTATTTCTGGACAGCAACTCCCCAAATCTTACTTCCCTCTCATTAGAGGTTATTCTTGGCACAAAAAGCAAACAAAAAGGATAAGGAGATGTTATTACTGAAGTAATAACTTCCAAGACTCAAGAAAACTCTTGGGTTATCTCCCAACAAGTAATTGTCTTTAATGCCTTTAAGTTAGGCACGATAATTTGAGAAGATGCTCACATAAGAAATATGAATTGAAGCAAAAGAAAGCATCAAGAAGAAAATTCAAAACACATTTAAGTCTAACCTACTTCCTATGCATAGGAATCTAGTAAAGAAACAAGTCATGAAAGCACAAAGCAACAAGCATAGGCAGTGGCGAAGGACGAAAAAATTTAAGGTCGGGTAAATCTAAAGCATCAAAAAAAATTGATGCAAAAAATCAAAATTGTATTGATTTTACAATGGTAATAGAATAATCAATTGACCACAAATTCAAATTTGATTCAATAGTTCAATTGACCATAAAATCATAAATTATACCCGTCCTCTTTGAAACTGCAGGTTTCTTCCCCTTCTTGTCCATTTCTACCACAAATACGTCGAGCCTAGAGGCCATTAATGGGAAGAAGCGTAACCTATATTTTGAAGGAGGATTAGAAATTATAATTGAGATGAGAAGAAGCCCTATCTGGGTAAAACCGTGCACCATGAGACCAAGAATTGAGAATTTGAGAAGATGAGAAGGTTGGAGGAGGACCAGGGAGAGGCGGCGGATCGGCGGTAGGTTTCTTGGCGAGTAGATCGAGAAGGCAGTGGCGCACCTTCACTCGTCGCTCGAGTCCTAGACTTGTTGGCCGGATCTTGCACGAGGCCAAGACACGGAGGGCACCAGCCACACGCACACGACACACACGGATCGGGGACTCACTTGCTTAGTGCTGACCCGACAAAGGTCCAAGATCCTGAATCCCCTCTTACGTAGCCATTTTCTAGTACTCCTCCGAACCATATTACTTGGCGTGGATTTGTCAAAATTTGGATGAATCTATATACTCCCTCACCCATATTAATTGACTTGGATTTGTCAAAATTTAGATGAACCTATATACTAAATAGTGTCTAGATTCGTTCAAAGACAAATCCAAGTCAACTAATATGGGTTAGGAGAATATAAATAGTGTCTAGATTCATTCAAATCTAGACAAATTTAAGTCAACTAATATGGGTTAGAGGAGATAGTATTTTCTTCAGAATTCATCGTACTTTGCAGGGAATTGTATGTATGTCGAATAGAAGTGTATATATATGCGATTTTTTTGCAGAAATTAAGGTAGGGCAGCTGCCATACCTTGCCTAGAGGGGTCCTTCGCCCTTGAGCATAGGAAAGCAAAACAAGTGCAATTTCAAGATTTTCAACATAAAGAGGGGAAACTTAATATTGTTGAGATACATAAGACCATGTTTCCCTCTCTCTTAATAACTTTCAGTAGCATCATGAATAAAACTAACAATATAACTATCACATAAAACATTCTTATCATGAGCCACATGCATAAAATAATTATTACTCTCCACATAAGCATAATCATTCTTATTAATCAGAGTGGGAGCAAATTCAACAAAATAGCTATCACTATTATTCTCATCACCATAATCATCAAATATAGGAGGCATATTGTAATCACAATAAATTTCCTCCTTAATAGTAGGTGGACTGAAAATATCATATTCATCATTGTAATCATCATAAATTGGAGGTTTGGTATCATCATAAGCAATAGAATAACTATCTTCCCAAGTGTGTTCATTTGTAAACATATCATCATTTGAAGGAACGTGGATAGCACTAATATCACAACAATTATTAATATCATCATTTTTAGAATTGGTGCCAAAGAGATTTTCAGTATCAAAAGTAGTGTGCTTTTCCCAATCATAATCACTAATATTGGTAACACGCATAGGAACATCATCTAGTTTAGACTTATCAGCAAAAACTATGATAGGAGCAACATGCTTAGGGGAAGATACCGTTTCCTCTCTCCTTTTACTCATCATCATCTTCTTCTCCTCTTTAGGAGGGAGAGGATTGAAAGGAAGCTTCTCCACATACCCTGGTTTATTGTTAGAGACAATAGAAGAAACTTTGGAGGATTCCTCCTTTCATTAACAAGAACAAAACTCATCTTAGTCCTGTCATATTTTGGTAAAATATCATCTTTTATAAGATTTGTATGTAAGTATTTCCGTGGAAATTATCAACACAATAACGATGACAACCATGCAGGACGCTATTCATATCAAAAGCACTCATGTCTACCAAATTGTTTTTCTTGATAACTCTTCACACCCCAAAAATAATGTAAGTTCGTCATTTTGATTATCAGTGATCGTGTTATCACAATACAAACTTGTAGTACTCATTGGATTAGAAAGGTCATTATTATGGCCTGAGCATTGAAAATTGAAATGATTCACTTCATAGCAGAGTTCACAAATAAAAGGATAGAGGTCACAAACTTTTTTACCAAGATCATTTAGAGCCTTATACCACATTCTAGTTTTTTCATTCCAGTGGGTGATAAAGTAATCTTATTTATTTTGATTCTTTTCACAAGGTCTATGTATTCCTCAAAAAATAACATGCTTATAAGAAATAGTACTTTTAGAAGTTTGAGCATGTTTATTGCAATCATTAATAACATTTTCATTTTCCATGCAAGTGTCTTTAAAAGGTTCATGATACATGTCCCATTTTTCTTTAGGAGCATTAATATGGGAAGCAAAGGCTCTATAATATCTAACAAGAATTTGAGGATCAAGACCATATTTAGCACTAACCTCTTGAAAATCAGCAGTTTCACCGAAAGACTTAATGCAATCATACTCATAGTTTATACCTGGTTCTTTACCTTTGTCGTTATCCCAATCTTCGGTATTGCTTTGAATTGTTTCAAGAAGATCCCACTTAGATTTGACTTTCTTACTTGTGAAGGATCAATCTGAACAGGTATCTAGATAGTCCTTATAGTGTCCTGATAGCCTTGCATAAAAAGTATTGATAATAATATTACTGGGGAGCTCATGAATGGGACATTTGAGCATTAGTGACTTCAATCTTACCCAAGCTTGGGAAATACTTTCACCATCATGAGGGTGAAAATTATAAATATAATTCATATCTTTGTGGATTTCATGAGGAGGATAAAATTTAGAGTAAAAGAGAGATTCAAGTTCCTTCCATTCCAAATGATGAGGATCATCTAGTAGCTCATACCACTCCCTTGCTTTGTCCCTAAGTGATAAAGAGAATAGCTTCCTCTTAACTTGGTCCATTGAAATACACCGCACTTGAACAACTCACATAATTCATGGATAAAAAGCAAGTGATCACCAGGATGGACAGTTCCATCCCCAAAATAATAGTTATCCATGACATGATCAACAATTTTTTTAGGTATTTTAAAAGGGACACTTCCAGTATGTGGCTTTAAAATATCACAAGCATCATTAGAATTACCACATATGGGAGATAAAGTATCATTAGAGCAAATTTTCTTCCCTAAAGCTGGGGAACTAAAAAGATCTTTATCACAAAAACTAGCTTCCCCAAGCTTAGACGTTTCCATATCATTAGTAACAATGGTGTTAAAAAAATTCATACTAATACCATTGCTATTAGCATGCAAATAAAGTTCCATAGGTTTTTTAATTTTCTCTTCAAACACTTCATGTCCTAACTCAAGATAAATGCTATAGAGCTCTCTAATTTTGTTGTTGTTTTCCATTAAGCCCAACTAGTGAAAACAAGAAACAAAAGGACAAAATTGCAGAATCTAAAGGAAATAACTTCGAGCACTCACACACCAAGAGGATGTGAGTACCTTTAACCTTACCTCCCGATAACGGTGCCATAAAATAACTTTGATGGAGCTTGACGTGGAGGAAAGGTAAAAGGCCCAAAACCTCCCTGGCAACGGCGCCAGAAAATAGCTTGATGTCTACGAACTTCTATTCTTGTAGACAGTTGTTGGGCCTCCAAGTGCAGAGGTTTGTAGAACAGCAACAAGTTTCCCTTAAGTGGATTACCCAAGGTTTATCGAACTCAGGGAGGAAGTGGTCAAAGGTATTCCTCTCAAGCAACCCTGCAATCAAGATACAAGAAGTCTCTTGTATCCCCAACACACCCTATACACTTGTCGGTATAGGTGCACTAGTTCGTGAAGAGATAGTGAAATACAAGTGGTAACGATGCTAGAAAAGAGCTTGTGTGAGGTAAAGTAAAAGGACCAAAACCTCCCGACAAACATGCAGATCTGATTCAAAGGTGTTTCAATGCTTATAAACAAGGCCTAGGGATCATACTTTCACTAGTGAACACTCTCATATAAATATCTTCTCTTAACGATACTACCCTGACTACTCTCTGGTTATACACTCTAATCCATGGTAGGGCTATAACAGCACTCCTCAAAGTCCGCCCTCCCCATCTAGATAACCCCACACTGTCACCTTGAGCGCTAGATGGTTCCAACAAACACCACAATTTCATAAAGACATCCAACTCCAAATATGACTCATGAAATATATATCTAATCTAGCCTAAGTGCCACACACGGTGTGCACGATGTCACTTTCACACACGTGGGGAAAAGCATAGATCTATTAAAGCACGATGAGTATTTATGTAGACTCTAGCCTAAGTGCCACCATGGCGTGCACGTTGTCACTTTCACACACATGGGGAGAGCAGAGATCTATTGAAGCACTTAGGTAGCAAGGTATATCTACTAGATTACAAAGATCATGACCACAACAAGATCATGCATAGACAGAGATGAACACATAGCTACCGGTAGAGCCCTTAGCCTCGACGAAGAACTACTCCCTCCTTATCATGGGAATCAGCAACGGTGATGGAGATGGTGGTGGATATCGATGGATATGGCTCCGGGGGCACTTCCCCGTCCCGGCAGGGTGTGACGAGGTTTAATCTCGTCAATGCCCATTGTTATGAGCTTGGGTTTTGGAAAAGATGGGGGTGCTGGAGATCGCGGAATGGTTAACATACAAGCAACCAGGGGAAACGAGATTTACCAGTTGGGCCGAAGGAAAACCCTACTCACAACTGCTCTTGATTACGGCGGAACCGAAAGTTACAAGGGTGCGCAGATGCAATCTGGCATGGAGGTGTGTATGCTGTGGTATGAGAGGTTCCCTCCTCATCGTGCCCTCCTAGCCTTTATATAGAGGTAGGCAGTAACGGACACAGATCGAGTCGGTTACAGGTTTAGGGTTTGTCCCTTTGAATATTCTATCTATTCTAGTCTTGCTCTCCAAGGATCCGAAGACATCATGGGCTTGGGCCACCTGAAAATCTTCATGGGCCGCGAATAGTCTCGTGGGCCTTCCTTGGGCTGGACCAGGTATACTAAGGTCGTGTACCCGCAGGGTATAACCATGTCAGTAGCCCCCTAGTGTTCAGTCAAATCGAAGATTCGACTGAGGACTCTTCAATCTGTTGGGTGCAGTTGTCTTTGTTCGTTAGAGAATGATTCTAGTGTGTAGGGATTGTTGATGCGTTTGCCTGACTCTACTGACGGATCAGGGTCAGTTAACTATCTTAGGAAAAAACAACACGATCTTCTTCAGATTCGAGTCCCTTGACTCGAACCCGGAACATATGCTGGACTCAAGCCGTTGAGGACTTACAGGAGTGGAATCCCAGTAATTTTCGCATGATGTACCCAACGCGATTTTCATCGCGCTTTCTTGCGGCAATTGTTTACTAGCGAGGCCTTGATCGGTGCGTTACGAGCCATCGGATGGTATCTGGGTCTTATCTTTGCATCGAGACACAACATTGAATTTTATCACGCGGAGGTGTTTGGTGTACAAGGAGGATGTTACTCACTTAGCGTTGGTTGGGGCAAAGTTGCGAAAAGTTTTGCATTCTGATCCAAAGGATCGCGATCGAAGAATTCATAGGGTGCGCAAGCGCTCCTATGGGAATAACTCCAGTGTGCATTAGTCGTGAACTCGGCAGAGACTTTAATTCGTGTTTTTAGCTTCAGGTCCGTAGGACACAAATTTTTCGAGTGCTTGAATCAATCCTCCCTATGGGAGTAGCCCCCGAGTCCATAGTGGAGTCGTAGACTCGACATAGGACTCGAATAAATAGTTCAGCGGTGTAGTACCTTAGTCATGCTTCAGGTGCATGGCCAGCGCTCTGTCAACACCCGGATTTTTAATACCAGATGCCTGTTATGCCATACATCGCAACCCCAGGATTACCATTTTTTCGAGACATAACAGAATTGGATACCACAGTACATCATCCATTACAAACCATACATAAGGTTTTACACAAATAAGGATCTCATGATCCAGTTCTTAATATAACTCAAGCAGCGGAAATATGTAATAATAAAGGTAGCATAGGCGAAGCTCCATCTTCGAGGTCTCAAGCAATGCTGACGATGGTAGATGATCCTAGTTGTCGTAACCTTCCTGGGGTCCATCATCCTGGTACTCCTCTTCATAGTCTGGCCACGGGAATAGCCAGGGACAAAGCCATGGGTACTCTTTAAGTACTCGCAAACTAATACTAACAAGTGAAGGGGTTTTTGTAATAGGACACTAAGCTCTACGGTTGTTTTGCAAAAGCCGGATTTACCTCTACTAAGTTCAGAAGCAAGAGAAGCTAGTCGCAATTTTATAACTCCTAAATGGGAACTTGTATCTCATGTCACAACTCTGTTGTGGTCAAGTACAATTCTCAGTTCATTTCACAAGTCATTTTGAAAATATCTGACGGGGAACAGTATGGCCACTCCAACTATCCATAACCGCGGACACGGCTATTCGAATAGTTTGACACTCTGCAGAGATTGTACACTTTCACCACAACATTCGATACATCCGTCAGGAACAAATCCTGAATTCACCATACTCGATGTCGGATAATCAATCCTAACCTTTCAATTACACGCCCTAGTATAAGCACCTCTCATGAGTTTGGCCTCCCAACCATGACCAGCTGTCATCTTAGGTCTTTGCGGTGGACAATCTTCACAAGGTAGCCTCAGCTCAGACCTTGGCCGTGAGGAACCAATACTAAGGTATATAAGTTTCCGGTCAAGCCCTACCCAATCTTGAGTATTGTGGTTATGCGGTAAAATTGGAATAGTATCGCATCCAGACAACCATCAGTTTTATAAATGGCTAAGGCTCATGCCTCAACATTTTCATCACCAAAATCATCTGATGTTCAGAAACACATGTCAAAATATCTCAGTAGAATGATCCATCTAAGCGGGCCACCAATGAGCCAAGGCTCCACGTCTGTTGGTGACTCCACCGTAGCCTTCCTTTGTCCGAGGCCTCCTTACGGATCCACCTAAGCTGGGCCGCCCGAGCCACAGGCCATGCTACCGACTATGGGCCACCAGGTTAGTCGGATAAGAGACATGCTATGAGGATACCCATATAGCATATCCCCAGCAGTGGCCGGAGAACTCCGAGATCTTGCGCCGTCTTGCCTTTTCCCGTGGAATGCTCCGTCTAGATGGATGTCGGCAAATCGTCAAGCAATATCTTGTAGTCCTCCCAAAGAACCCTATAAAGGTTTCTTCGTCTTCTATGAGTAAGTCGGAGAAATGCTAAATCTTCCATCGTACGCTCCCGTTGTCGGATTAAACCCGTCTATGCCGGAATCTTCGATGGTACGGCTCATCTACCATGTCAGTTATGGCGACGTAGGCTGTAGGTCAGCGACGCCTCGTAACTCACACATGCAGAGAACGCAATCATATTCGATTTTTCCCGCGCGAGCGATGCGAACCGTTGGCGGCGATGGTTGAAGACGTGGCAAAATTACCGCGCACGTTCACGAACACGTCGCCTCTGTGACAACCGTCTCCGATTAGCTGCGCGAATCTTGGCGCGAGTAAGATAAATAGTAATCGTGGGACACTTGCCACTTTTTCACCCCATTCTCTCGTGTCATCGTCTTCTTCCTCCAGCCGCACGCCTCCTCGAGCTCTCCGCGGAAAACCTCGAGAAACCCTAGCCTCTCTCTGCACCAGTCGTGCTCTCTCCCTCCTCCATGGCTAGCAGCAGCTCATCCCCGTCAATGGCGGCGTCGAGCGAAGCCGTGGCTCCGTCGTCGTGCCCCCAGAGGGCCTGGTCATCCCCGCGTCGGCGGTGATTGAAACCACCAGCGGCGACCATAATCTGGCAGCGCTAGATCCCCTGGAAGAGGAGCCAGACTCGCACAAAGGTGATTGGCGCGGCTCGGACATCACCGACCGCGGCATCCAAGAGATGGTCGCCGAAGGCTACCTCCCCGCGACGGAGGGGCTCGCTTTGGCGGGCGGCCCGGCGGTGGCGCCTTCTCCCAAGCCGGAGAAAGTGTACCTCAAGGCGCAATTAGTGCGGCGTTTCAGCCCATCTCCACTTCTTTCTATCCGTCTTGAATCACTTCAAGGTCCAACCCCATAACCTCTCCCCCAACAGTATCTCAGTGCTTACCAACTTCGCGGCACTTTGTGAAGGTTACCTAGGGATTAGGCCTAGGTTAGATTTGTTTGTGTACTTCTTCTTCAACATGAAGCCGAACCACGTTGGGAGGAGCTTAGGCGTGGCACCATAAGCTTCAAGATCCGACCTGGCGGGTTCCCGACATAGTCGTACGAGTCGTGCAAAAGCGGCGTGAGGCGTACTTCTCGGCCCGACATTCCCTTGGCGGGCGAAATGTGCCGGACTTCATGGATGGAGCTGCCGCTGAAGTTTCCACATGGCGGTCCCATGCCTCCCTTCCCTCTGACCTCGACGCTTCTCGCGCAATAAGGCGGATCGAGTGGTTCGTAGAGACAGGTCTAACCGGCTTGGACCTAGCCATGTGCTGGTTCATTAGGCGGATCCAACCTCTGCAGCACCGCACGAAGTATATGCAGTACACCAGGTGAGAAGGATACCCTCCGGATCTCCGAGGACAACTTCTCGGCGACTCTGTCAAGTTCCGCCTTAAGGACATCGTCAAGGTGAAGGATAAAGCATGGATTCACCCTCACCTCGACATGTTCGTGAGCGGAAAGTGCCCAAAGGTAGATATTTATTTTCCGTGTATGACATTGCTCCGGTTTTACATCTTGCTAATACCATCTTGTCTAACACGAGTTTCTCATATGACTTAGCGATCTAGAGGAGGGCAACCTGGCTGCCCAAATCTATGATCAAAGATGAAGAAAGTCACAGTCGTGTCCGATGGCGATGCCCGTTAACGAAGCGGAAGAGCTCCACCTCGGCGCTTTGCCGGAGGTAAGAAGAAGAAGACGGAGGGTGGAGCCTCAAAAAAGAGTACTGCCTCCCTGGAGGCGGAAAAGAACAAAGCCACCGGGATTTTTGCCAAAGCGCCCCCCCCCCTAGTGTAAGCTTCTCATTCTCCGACATTATCTATTTATCTGTTTTGCTCCTGTACTTATGCATTTTGCGTTTGGGAAGAAAGCCACAACCAGCCTCAAGAAGTCCTCCAAGACTCTTGGGGCTTCTAGAAATATCAAAGATATGTTGCATCGCGACTCTTCTCCCGCCGTCGCCCCTGCCACTCCTTCCGTCAAGCCCTCCTCCGCTCCGACAAGCTCCCAAGTCCAGGAGGCACCGGGCCCTTCCGCCATGGAAGTGGACTCTAAGCGCCTCAGCGAGCTTCTTTGTTGTCGTGACGGCGACCTGAGAATCTGCTCTTCAAATGGTGAAGCTCCATTAATGATGCCATCGGTAGCGTCAAAGCGGTGGTGGGGCTGGTACCTCTGCCCGGCGGACCTACTTCTTAGAGAAACCCTTGAGTTCCGAAGATTGTTTACCAGCTCATCTTGAGTAACACAACTATGGTTCTGGAGGAGCCGTCATCTTGACGTGCGGTCTTGAGGAGCTACTCCGACAGCGGACATCTTCTTGAGGAAGCGGCATTGCCTTTGGCAAAATTTGTTGGCGAGGCCTTCTAAACCTCAAGATTATTGCACTTGTAAGTTTCACTTTACCTTTTGCATTTTGTATGAGTATCCCTTTGCAGCCCAGGGATGTAGATGGAAAACCATTGGTTTTGCATCTATATGCTCTAAGAGTGACTAAGTTAGAAAGAACTCTCACTGTAGCCCCCAAGCAATTAGATGGAAGAAATTATTCCGACTAGATTCTTTAAGAGTAGCATACACAGTGTTTATATTTTTCAGTGTCGTAGCCCCCCAAGCATCTAGTTGTAACTGAATTAGTTCTGACTAGATGCTTTAAAGAAAAGCTAAGGATTTCCTGAGTTAAAAACTTTATACTGTAGCCCCCAAGCCTGTAGTCGAGAACTGAATTAGCTCCGACTAGATGCTTAAAGAAAAGCTAAGCATATTGCTAAGTTAAAAACTCTCGATATAGCCCCCAAGCATCTAGGTGGAAAATCTCTGACTAGAAGCTCCAAGCAGACCAAACAAAAATTTAACTTTGTATTTGTTTCCCTGAGCGAGAATGCTCGGAGGGGCATGGCCAATGACAAGTACCGAAGATGCGTATGAGACCTTGAAGCTGAAAAGGGTAAAACCGCCATCTTGAAGGACGGATCATCAAAAACAAGAGTTTGTTTTCTTATTGCGTATTTCGTTTTACTTTTGTGCCCATAATCTCCGAGTACTCAATGTGTACTTTGGTTTCTCCGACTTACGAGCATGTTGCCAAGGCCGAGGATATTGTCGAAGGTACAAGCACATCCGGCGGTGGGCCGGTGAGAACAAGATCCTTAAGAAGGAGAGGAAGAAATCTGAAGATGCGAGGATTCCATGAAAGCCTGCGACTCCGCCTCGCGGAAATCGCTTAACGAAGAAGGGCTTGCGATCCTAAAGGATCGAAGCAAGTTGTCGATGAGCAAAACCTTCGCCATAGCGGCGTTTAAGCTCCTCCAACAAGAGAAGGAATCCTTGGCGGGCGTCTGGCGAGGCTAAGGCCAACATCTTGATAAGTGTCCTCTGCCTTGTAGTTGTGAGTGCGGATCGTAGAATTTTTTAAACTCATGCAATCGTTGTCGAATTTTCAGCGCCCATGGGTTTAACCGCTCGCCTCCTTCGGACAAGGAATGCATGATTCTTCTTGCAACTTCATCAACCGCCATCGCCCAAGCCAAGGAGATTTCCAAGCCTCTCGGTTATATCACGACCTCGGACTCCGTGGCGAAGTACTCGGAGATTCTGCGTCGAGCCCTGGCGTGCCGCAGCTGGATAGCTTCATGCGCGCTGGGCGCAAGGATGGCGTATCTATGGTGAAGGCACACTATGAAGATGCCGACATCAACACGGTGACATCTGGTATCCCCGACGTGGATGATGACGGCAAGGAGATCGATCATGAAGCCATCTTGTCATCACTCGCGGGGTATGATACCAGGGTTGCCGAGTTGGTAGATGTTGACGTCTTCGTGCCCAGGAACTTTCTCGACAACGCCAACCCGGAATCCTCCGAGTCTCACCATAGCACCGATGCTGAGGGTGATTCTCCGGCTGGTGATGATGCGGCCTCCAAGTCTCCTGCACCCAAAGAGTGAAAACACTTTGTAATTTCTGTTTCACCTCTAGAGTGTGCGGGAAAAACTTTGTTGATGTAATCTTAGGCGGCGGAAAACAATGGTTATCGTATCCTGCTACTTAAGAATTAAGTTTCAGCATGTATATATTTTTAAGCAAGTCTTGATGGGGATATGCCTCACAGGGGTATCCTCGTGGGGCGTTCCGGCAGCCCAAAGGTTGGCGAGTGGGCCTGTGAGCAGCGAATGGATCAAGGCCCATCGGAATTGCAGCGATTTGGAGGTCGAGAAGGCCGGCGAGTAGATAGGCCGGTCGGTCAGAGTTAAGCGATTGACAAAGTTGTAACGAATCGGTTGAGATATGTAAACCCTAGGGAGGTAGGCCTATATAAACCTCCCTAAGGGTGAGTAGAGATCGTTCCCTCATACACCCAAGCAACTCGCCGCCTAGCCGAGTTAGCCCATTACACCTCCATAATACAATCTAGCGGGGTAGGTCTTTACCCTCGAGGGCCGAACACAGGTAAAACCACAGTCTCGCCCTCATCTCGCCTTGAGATGGCCGCCCTTGCCGCCGTTCTACTACTCGCTGCCGATTACGGCATGCCGTGGTCATTCCCGCAGCGGTGGCGCCCGTGGGGCTGGCGGTCTGGGTGTTACTGCGGCGAATCAATCTGCCCATCAGGCAGTCGCCACCGGCGCGCAATAGCGATCGGCGAGATGCTCCGGATCTTGCCGAGCAGCTACGTCGGCGGCGCGACCCGTCACGCCTGGCGTGATCACCGGTCGGCACGATCGGCCTCTTCGTCGGCTTCACCGGCGTCACCACCTCGGAGGACTCGGCTCGCATCCGCGAGCATACCTTGATCGGCTTCGAGAGCGGATCCGCCACGATCCGCCTACGCCTCCGAGTACGACTCGGCCCAACGTGGCGAGAATTCAGCGGCCGGAAGCGCGACCCTCACCGGCGCCGACTCGGCGACCCGGCGTCACTCGCGGATCCATCACAGCGGCCTCGTCCGCGGGCTCCGCTCAGGTCTCCAGCGGGAGATTTGAGACCCCTCCATCCTCGGGATCTTGACTCCGACTCGGGTCGGAGAACTCCGCCGACCTCCACGGTGCCGGCCGCCCGGCCTACATGGCTACCGGCACCGATCCGGAGGACCCTTTCTCCACCCGATCCTCCTAACGCCCGCGGCGGTCGAGGAACTCCGCTGGCTGGCGGAGGCGATGCAGGAGGCGAGCGGCGCGAAAAATTTCGCCTCGGCGGTGTGCAGGCTGTCGCGCTACCACCAGCGGGATGGTCACGCTGAACCCCACCGTTGACGCGCCACGAACCGGCGGCGAGCGACCGGCTCGCGCAGCGGCCGCGCGATCTGCGAAGCAGCGCCACGAGAAGCAACCTCCGCCGGGATCAGCGGCGATGGGCGCCCCACCACCCAACCGCACCTCCCGAGGACCAGGCCGCGGATAATCGTCTCCTCACGGGGCGCGGCGAAGCGGCCTTCCTTTGTTCTCCACCCGATGGACAACCTCGTGACAGGCGAGCGTGGCGACATCCGCAGCGACGGCGGTGCCTTACAGATCCGATGCGTCGGGGCCCTACTCGCGAAGGCCGTGGAGCAAGCGGCGCCGACTCGCGAGGCGAGTGTACTCGCGCTCCTCCGAGCGAAGGCGGCCTCAGCGGCCGTCAGCGGTGGCAAACACCCTCAATTGCCCGCCGCGGAGCCACTGCAGCTCCAGCGACCAGCGAATGCGGCCTCTCCTAAGCGATCCGGGCGGCGACCAACCTGCGTCGCCAATGGAAAACCAATCGGCGCCGCTCATATCGCCGCCAAGCTGCGGCGCGCGCCCGGCGACTGCGGCACACCTAACCACTCGCGCGATGGCGAGCCTATGTCGCTCGATCGACTAGGGCCCAAGTGCCCGGACCAATGATCCGGCGAAAAGTACCCACCCAACTTCAAAGGCGAAGGAGATCGAAAAATCGACTCCTCGTCACGACCCATGATGCAGCTTGACACATACCTCATGGCAATGGGGATCGCGGGTCACACCGACCTACTACGCCCGTTACCTCCCGATGATGGAGGGCGTGCGGGCAATGGATCAACACGCTCCCGGGACAGTATCGACTCTGGGAGAAATCGAGG